>LPNX010448659.1:173289-311043 GCA_001517045.1 Pseudotsuga menziesii | reverse complement strand
ACCTTTGCTACAAGGTTGAAGATGAAAGCCTATAGAGGATGACAAGCTCACAGATGGGTGCGAGAAGAACTTTTCAAAAGGTTCAAGATAGAGGATCTTGGTATCTAGTGACCCTAGATGGATACATAGAATATTAGTAGCAAAGGAAGCTACTTGTCACTCCAGTACATAATGTTTCAATACATAGAGTATGAAAGGCGGGGGGAGAATGATGCTCCGCTTCAGAGGGAGTTACTATAGAAGATCCTGAGGTTCGACATGGTACAACAAGATGGACAGATTACTGATGGCTCTAGGATTTACTAAGAGTAAAGAGGATTCCAACTTTTTCTTCAAGGTTGAAGGTGAAATACCAATGATGCTCCTGTTATATGTCGATGACTTGTTCCTGACAGGAAAAGAGGAATTCGTTAAAGTTGCAAGAAGGGTACGTGTTTTCGAGTTCGAAATGAAAGACTTGGGTATGATCCACTACTTTCTAGGCATGGAGGTGTGGTAGAATGCGGATGGAATCTCCCTTGGACAAGGGAAGTATGCAATGAATATCTTGAAGAGGTTCGAGATGATGGACTGCAAGGCCATGACCACACCTATGGCATCGAACCTGAAGCTATTGAGTGATGCTTCATCAGAGTCGATTGATGCCATGATGTATCATGAGATGATTTGTTCCTTGATATACCTGACAAATACGAGACCAAATATTTTCTTTGGTGTGAACACATTGAGCCAGTTCCTGACGGATCTGAAACATGTTCACCTGATGGTTGCAAAGCATGCAGTGAGGTACCTGAAGGATACAGTTGAGTATGGGCTCAAGTATGATACGAATCAGAAGACTAACCTGCATGTTTATGTTGATTCGGATTGGTAGTGCCACTGAGAAGAAGAGCATCTTGGGTTGCTTCTTTAGTTTGAGTTCCAATATGGGCTACTGGTTTGGCAGGATGGAGTCCTACATGGCGCTGAGTACACCCAAGGAAAAATATGTCACCACTTGCTCGGCTATTTGTGAGAGAGGAGCAATGAAGCTCCAATATGTGATCCAGATTGAGATCTCTCCAAAGAGGGAGTGATGAGTTCTAGCATAACCGATGAGACGGGTTGTCTGAGCATAAAATCCTGGTGAATCTCATAGGTTGCTCAGACATAATCAGTCCTATAGGTTGTCCTCGGATGTAATCAGTCCTGGCGAAGCTCGCAGGTTATCCTTGGACGTAATCATCCCTGATGTAACTCTATGCTAGAAATGGACAGTGTGAAGTTTGAGTACTTCAGAGAGCATCTTGGTGTTCTTCATATCGAGGTTCCTTCCAAGGGGAAGTGATGAGTCCGAGAACCTTTCCGACATGGTGGCAGGCTGGGCCTCCCATGGTTGGATGTAAGTGTCGAGCCTTTCTGACATGGTAGCAAGCTGGGCCTCCCATGGTCTGATGTAAGTGCTAAGCCTTTCTGACATGGTGGCATGTTGTGCCTCCCGTGGTCAGATGTAAGTGTTGTGCCTTTTCAACATGGTGGTGGGCTAGGCCTCCCATGGTCAGATGTAAGTGTTGAGCCTTTCTGACATGGTGGCAGGCTGTGCCTCCCATGGTCAGATGTAAGTGTTGTGCCTTTACAACATGGTGGTAGGCTGGGCCTCCCATGGTCGGATGTAAGTGCAGAGCCTTTCCCCAGATGGTAGATGGTGTGTCCTACCATGCTGGTGGATGTAAGTGCAGAGCCTTTCCCCGGATGGTAGATGGTGTGTCCTACCATGCCGATGGATGTAAGTGTTGGGCCTTTCCTCAGATGGTAGATGGTGTGTCCTACCATGCCAGTGGATGTAAATGTTGGGCCTTTCCATGGATGGTAGATGGTGTGTCCTACCATGCCGATGGATGTAAGTGTTGGGCCTTTCTGACATGGTGGCAGGTTGGACCTCCCATGGTTAGATGTAAGTGTTGGGCATTTTCGACATGGTGGAAGGCTGGGCCTCCCATGGTTAGATGTAAGTGTTGGGCCTTTTCGACATGGTGGAAGGCTGGGCCTCCCATGGTCAGATATAAGTGTTGAGACCTACATCCAGGATGAAAAAGGGCTGGCTCTGTAGAACTTCCTATGACAAGTAGAATTGAGAGATAGCACCATTTGCTCAAGATAGTAGGAGGAGTTATGATGATCCAGCTTTGATGATGATCCATCTTTGATGATGATCCAATGACGAAGACTTGTGCTGATGAATTGTGTCAAGAGAATACCTTCCTAGTTAAGAGGGAGTGTTAATTTATTTGTAACTTCGGAATGTATTCACTTGTATATTTCTTATTGTATTTCATTATACCCCGACGGAGATGTTTGTTCCTCCGATCGGGAGAGTCATTAATATAATAAAGTGGGAGCGGTATAGCACCATTTGCTCGAGATAGTGGGAGCAGTGATGATGATCCAACTTTGATGATGATCCAGCTTTAATGATGATCCATCTTTGATGATGATCCAATGATGAAGATTTGTGCTATTGAATTGTGTCAAGAGAATACCTTCCTAGTTAAGAGGGAATGTTAATGTATTTGTAACTTTGGAACGTATTCACTTGTATATTTCTTATTGTATTTCATTATACCCCGATGGAGATGTTTGTTCCTCCGATCAAGAGAGTCATTAATATAATAAAGTCATGTAAAGTCATTGAGGTTAACCCTCCGTTGTAAGTCAGGGCAATAGTCCCCACAATTGAGTTGAGATTAACCCTTCGTTGTAACTCAAGGAAATAGTCCCCACAGTTGAGGGGTATTAGGGTTATTAGACTCTTGTAGTGAGGTCGGCCACGTAGAGTAATTGTCAAGTGGAAAACTAGTATAAATAGAGAGTGAGACTCTCTATTTGAAACACATACTCACTCAACAGTAGCGCATGAGTGAGAGAGGAGGAGCTCGCACAAGTGAGAGACAGAGCAATTGTCGGAGATCATTTTTGTATCTTTGGGTTTTACTTTTGTTTTCTGTGCTCATTCTATCTTTGAGGAAGTTGCGGGGTTTTCTCCTTTATGGTTTCCCTAAGGAAAATTATTTGTGTCTCTTGTCTCTTGTGATTATTGTTGTGCATGTTATTCTTTTAGATAAGATCCTAGATCATATTGAATGAACGACCAAAATCTAACAAATCAATATGTAAATTCAAAAATTCTATTGCTTACACTCATTCTTACATATAGTTCAATTCATCAAAATTTAAATTGTTCTGTTCAAATTAAAAAATAAAAAAGCCTTTCAAAAATTTGTAGTCGTCATTCGATCAATATATGCACAATCTTTGAGATTTAAACTAATGCTTATGGCTATCCACCTAATTAAGACGTTGGGTTACCTAGATGTGACTAAAATTTGTTTCTAACTTACAAACTATATTTTAAATTTAGTGAAATGAATTTAATAAATTTGTGCATGAATTTCGAGAAGTTGTATAGGTTAACATCAAACCTTAATTCTAGTATATGTCCTAACCTTAATATTAAAGGGATGTTATTGGATCCCAGCGTGAAGATAGAAGAATTACATTCACACAGTGCAATGCTAATGTGTTTGATCAGGAACGGTGTTGGTGACCATTACTTCCATGAAAATATTTATGATAATAATCACCTTATTGACCAGAAGTCAAGTGACTAGTACATAAGTCATGGTGGGGAATCTAAACGAAGAAAGGCTTCTATGTATCCATTTCATTTTATGGCAATGGGAGAGGGAGGCTTCATGTGTGCTTTTCATTTTATGGCAATGGGAAAAAGAGAGTGTGTAGGATAAAAGAATTGTTTTTAATTTTTAATTTTTCTTGGGGACCTTTTTAAATGGAAAAATGGAGAAAAAATAAAATCAAGAAGAAAACTTTGAAGCTATGAGAGTGGAGGGAAGAGAGATAAAGGTGGAGATTTTGGGAATGCATTTTTAAACAGTGCGTGCATACAAACATGGAGAGGTGAGCCAACTCACAATATACATTTTTCATAAAAGAAAATAATGTATTATTTATTTCCTTTATATCGTATTTAGTGATATGTTTTTCCATTCTATATATCTTCTTTCGATGCAGCTACTACATTTATTTCTTTTAACTCTCGTTCTATATATCTTCTTTGAATGCAGCTATTATATTTCCTTCCTTGACTTCTTTTATTGCACTCCAAGGTGCAATTGCTAGTTAAATAACAAAGTTACAATGTGAAAAATAAATAAAAATTTTAAAATTTCCTTCATGTAGACATAGTCAATTAGTCAATGGACAACATTTTATCCAACATGATAGGCAATAAAATCATTCTAAAAGATATATTACTAACTCAATGGCAGTCATATGGATGAGAAAGATCCACGTAGGATGATGGGTATGAAAGTGTGATATATACACGGACACACATGTTGCTTGCATGGAATAATGTAAGCTACACAGATTCAGATTCATGAAATCTCATGATGCGACATTAACCTGTATTTTCCTTGAGAGTTACTACAAGATTTTTCCATTTCTCAAACTCAAGTTTCTTAAATTATTTCTGGGATCATTTCTGACCTGATTTATTCAAGGATGATGAGGAAAGTCTGCTACGATCAGACTTTTTCTTGATTTGATGCTCTGCATATGTCATATTTCTAGCATGAGATGGATCTGTTTATCAGTCTCCATATTGATATGTAAATGATGTCTTTTGATTCAAATGAATAACAAAGACTGGTATTTTTTCCTCTGGAAAAATTATTTCTGAGATCAATTGCATGAACAAAGAAAAGAAGACAAAGGATGCGAATGAAATAACCACCACTAATATAGCCGGAAATTGCTAAAATAACAACAAATTGCTGATGAAAAGAGCACAAATTCGACAAACACGATATAACCGTGGACGGCAGGATTCGAACCTGCGCGGGCAAAGCCCACATGATTTCTAGTCATGCCCGATAACCACTCTGGCAGGTCCACTTCGATGTTAATTTCCTTTCTTTTATCAATATGGAAAATTAAATAAATTAAAAAAATACAAAAATCATTGTGGTGCGTTATAGTACGTTAACGGAAGCGATGAGATGGTATTAACTCATTAATAATAATTTTTATCAAATGAGTTCGAGCGCCTGTAGCTCAGTGGATAGAGCGTCTGTTTCCTAAGCAGAAAGTCGTAGGTTCGACCCCTACCTGGCGCGTTAACTGTTAAATACGTCTTTTTGCAACTAATGAAATATCGATGGTACATTTTTGCACCGTCTTAAATATTGATGGTACAACTAATCAAAAATCGAAGATCGATGGTACATATTTGCAACCAATTAAACACTAAGTATTGATGTTACTGATTATTTAATTAAACGGGTACATTTATGCTATTGAATATTTAATTAAACACTAAATATTGATGGTACACAAGGTAGGAATTTCAAATGACGGACACCCGGCAATGGTAACCATCAAAATCTGAAACGTTTTCTGTATTCTAAGCCATATTTTGACGGACTCTGTAAAATCTCAGCTGTATTTGACGGGTAAATTGGCCCATGACGGGCATTTACCCTTCAAATTCCATCCTTGATAGTACATTTATGTTATAGAGTATTTGGTACATTTATGTAATTAATTAAATATTGATGGTACATTTATTTTATGGAATATTTAATCAAACACTAAATATAGGTGGTACATTTCTGTTATTGAGTATTTCATTAGTTAGTTTAGTTGATGTGTTTGAGTGTAAATATTTTTTTAATTAAGTGTATTAATCTATATCAACATGTTTATTAAGGATGTCATTTATGAATGTGGTGAAGTATCAATTAAATTCTCTCACAAGGTATTTTCTAAGAAAAAAAAGTAATTGTATAAACCTCTAAGACTTGGGATTCTACATCCATGGATATTTTAAGAGAGCTCCTTCCTACTAAGTGCAATGTTGATGGTGTGTTCATGGTAGCGGGTCACATTTTTTCTAAGCTGGTCATTCTTATGCCATCTCACAAAACTGTAAGATGGTGAAATTCTTCTTTGTCCAAGTGGGTTAATTTTTGTTCACCCATGCCATATCTCAAACAAAGATTCCATATCCAAATTTCTTGGTGCATTTTGGAAATCTGTTTGAATATGATATATATAAGGTTTATCACGTCAACAACTTTTCATCCTTAAATCGATTCATGAACAAATATTATCCATCGTGATAACAAGTCCTGCACACATGTATAAACATCATCATCAACACAAATAAGAGGAAAATCTCCCTAATACACAACACAACTACATTAAGGCTTAGCATATCTTCTTAAGATGATCATTTTGATGTATGCTTGGGTTTTCAACTAATAACTCCTATGGACATAGCTTTTATCGTGCTAATGCTTAATAAAAGCACTTTACAACAATGCAAAAAGAATTACAAAAAGCAACCAGCTTTATTTTGCATATTCAAACCATTTGGTGCCAAACTCAATAGATTCTTGAGGAAATAGCATGGAAGTACAAAGTTAGAGAGGAGAATTTGTGGCATTCACATCAATCAGCAATCTTGTCTGCAATACAACATTATGCCCTCCAAAAATGATGCATTATGCAATGATGGTTGACTCAAAATTTATAATGTTCTTTTAGGACAACCATATATGTGGAAGCGTAATGTTATTTACCAATCTAGACCTCATAGTGTAGTTGTTACCATAGGATGCCATATCTACAAGATACCAAAAGTAGTACAACTACCACAATTTCTTTGATCACTAGCAAGAAGCGCAAGCATATAATCTCTCAAACTAGGATATTTGTCCTTTCTATGGTTTGGTTAGAAGGAGCAAGAAAAATGGTTGTCAAGGCCTCTTTCAACGAATCCCTTTATGCATTGAGACGGGTAAATCAATTGGTGTAGGACTACAGGGATATCTTCACATCATTTATAAGAGTACCTTTACACTGTTAGGTAAAGCATGAAATTAATTGATATTGGGTGCCCCTATAACCAATGGCCATACATAAAAAATCTTTCTTTTGGAGAATGTGTACTTGAATGGCTCTACAATGTGAGTTGCAAATCCGATATATAAAACAAACTAGGCCCCTAGATTGATGAAATCTTGATTCTTTTGGACTCATGACATCAAAGTACATTGAAAGGTTCCCCTCTCTCATGAGTCCCATGGCTCAACACTTAGTTTTTTGTGATTTAAGAAATTAGAGTTTTGTCTCGCGAGAGGCAATGCAAATTTTGCATTTACAAAATTTAAGCTAGAAGCATGTGGACAATGTGATAAACTCAACCTTGTCCAAACATACTTTTGGGGACTGGGAACATGCAATTTTGCTACTTGATTTATGTTTTCCCCCCCAAGACCAATTTGTCTTATGTCCTTTAATGGTTGTCAACCATGAGTTAGAAATTTCCATAAAATGCAAACCAAAAATCAATAAATGAACCTTCAATTCCATTGGACTAGTGACGTTTGAGTATCATTAGGGGTGTGCCTCTCTTGTGACTCCTATATCTTGACGCTTGTTTCAATTTATGATTTCTTAAACTAAGTTTTTGCCTTGTGAGAGGCAATATTTGCATTTAAGGGTCAAAGTTTGAAAATGTTATCCTGAAAGTATGTGGACAATGCGCTCATCTCAACCTTGCCCAAACACCCTTTTTGAAATTATTGACATGCAATTTTGTTGCTCAATTTGTTAGTTTTTTACCCCGAGACCAATTTTCCATCTCACCTTGGATGGATATGGATCATGAGTTGTAACTCACCATAAAATGAAAATTGAAGCTTTGATCAATGATCTCTTGATTTTGTTAAACTTGTGACATTAGAGTATCACTAGGGACACCCCTATGTCTAATGGCTTGATGATTGTTGAAACTAGGGGTTTTTCAAGTGAGAGGCAATGCAAAATTTGCATTCGTTGGTGTATGGTATGAATAATCACCCACACATGCAAAAGGGCGCATACCAAAGGGTTGTATAACTTTGGTATAGATTCGTAATATTGTAAAAACAAAATAACAAAAACTAACTAAATTAAACTAACAATATATCATCATTCTACAATCACATCACATGCAAAGAGTTCCAAGACAATGCATAGATGAATCAAATACTAGTTTTTATATTATCACAAAGAAGTGGCATAGAAATGAGCACCTTGGTATAGTGAAGAGGATGAGGGGCCTTTGCAGTTGTCCAAGGGAAGGTATGTTTGTCTCCTTTGTGATCCCACAATTTCTATCCAACCATCACAATGGTGATCTCCTTTAGGTGAACTAGAAGGTAAGATTTGGCTTGCTCCTGGTACTAGGAGAATTTTGGCAACATAACAGTATGAGTGAGAAATAGAAATTGTATATGGAATGGGGGGGCTTGAGGGATTTTTATAGGAACAAGAGTGGCCAAGAGACAGCTTTAGAAGCAATGTGAATATTCTCCATTTCCTTGATTGCTTAGTGGATAAATTAGGCTTTTTTAGGCCCTATATCCATTAACTAACTTGGACCGTGTCAAGGTTTGTGTCATATTTTTTCCCTTTCTTTATGAGCAAGGGAGTAACCAATCCAAACTTTTTTATGAAAAATAATTTTTGAGACCAGGTCAACCCTTTTTGGGGTGACTGCGACCTAGGTCATTGATTTCGAGGGAAAACTTGTGACCTCCTTCTAGGGTGGTCAATTCAGGTTTGATTTTAACTTTTTTGTTTTTTATCACTTCCCCAAGGTCATATGAATGGAATGAGATGGAAAAATGGTGCCAATGATGTGGAATTATTATGCATATGGATGACAAAGCTAATGACATGGTAGGTGAGAAAATTAAGTTGTTAACAATTGGTCAAATTTTGAAACACTTCCCCATAAACATATAGAAAAAGGGGTCACTTTTGTTATTCATGAACACATTACGGTTGGAACTAACAACATGAAATTATGTTTCTCGGTAGATATATTTTTTTGCAATGTCCCACTCTCAATCCTTGGAATGATATGCACTTGATATTAAATACATTTATATTCTTTGCATGGGAATTCCATTTTACCATGCTTTAGTATATAATGAAGTAGAGTTACCATGGTAGTTGTAAATAATTGTAGACATAGATATTTTCTAGTTAATAAAAGAGCCAAAACCGACTAAGCATGAGCTCCTAAAGTGGTTATGATACCACAAGAGGGAAAAGGTGAGGGGGTCTAAGGGGAATTTAATATTCCTTATCCATCTTGCCATTACCCAAGCCCTAAACTATTTTATGATGTTCAACTTAGCCTATAGTCTAGATTGAGGTTAACATAGTGGGCTTAACCATCTCCTAAATATAGACAACCACCTTCTACATCCTTGGAAATTTGTCTCCCCTACACTGTTGGACCAAGAAGAGATGGATTAGGACTCTCCTTTCCATCATTCATGCTTTCAAATAAGGGGAAATTTGAATTAGAGTAGGGAACTAGTTTTTGGAGAGGTGTAGAGGAGAGAAAATGAGAGTTTTTCCTTGGAAAATAGGTTGTCATACTAAGGAACATAACAACCATGAATACATCCATTAGAACCTTAGGAGGAGCTAATAATCAAGAAAACATATACTTGAGTTAATGGATAATAACTTTGACCTTTCTATGACACACTGAAGAGCACTAGAGGGAGAGAATTTTAAGCAAATACTGGGAAAAGAAGGAAGATTTGTATCCTTGTGTTGTGTGGGCGAGTATTGTAGGTATCAAATGGTTGGTCCAACCTGATATCTTCGTAATGGAACACTTTGTAAAACCTTTCTTTTCTTTTGGAATGGAGAAGTTATCCTTATAAATTCTACATATCTTCGTCTTCACCCTAGTGGTATCGTAGCTTGGCTATGGGGTGGCATTTACAATAGATTGCATGTAGTTGGGTGGAAATCGCTCCATCTTAGTCAGTTTCTTGGAAATGAACTTTTAGGAAAAGTAAGTGTCTCTCCACTACTCTTAAGTCTTTAATTTAGTTTTGAATGTTGTCTTTATTTTAGTTGTAGTACAATAGATCTTATTACCTAGTTCCAATATCATGTTTAGCTTCTTGTTGCTATCAATCAACAACTTATTCAACATTGAGATCAATTTAAGGGATCAATATTCTTTTTTCCCATTATTCTGCACTGTGATGATTTTTATCATTTTTCATATCATGTGTCAAAACTTATGTGTCAACTTGGTTGAAGAACATTTAGTTTTGTAAACATTTCTTATTCTTAAAATAGGTTAAAGCTTCTTTACATAGTGGTAAGTTTATATTACTTCTGGTGATATGTGGGATGTATGAGGATAGGTAAGTTTATATTACTTCTGGTGATATGTGGGATGTATGGATCCTCATTTTCTTTTCCATAATCTGATCCTTATCTTTGAAGTTAAAATTGGGTTATTGTCACACTTTTAATTTATGAACTTGTCAATGATGAGATTAGTTAGGCAGCTAAAGACTATAACCCGATGTCAAATATTGGAAAGGGGAAAATGTTTAGTATGAAATGGCATATGTCTATGTGATGGAGATTATTATAAGTAATTCCTTGCAACTCCATTGGCATATACTATATCTTATCATGATTACTTGCTATTAAATGTCAAAGAAATTCCATGACATTTCTTGGAGATAGTTGCGCTTATAAAAATGTGACGTGTATTATTTACCAATCTACGAATTTTCCAATAACAAGAATCTGTAGTAAATGTATGATCGTATAAATCATGAAATGGCAACAAGTAGTATATTCATAAATAAGTTGTTTCGAAGTATTTCTTGTGGTTGAAACTTGGTTGAAACTTTATTGAATGAAATCCCTTCTACAGAGAACTTCAAAAAGTGGTAATGAAATAGTTTAAATATCGGTTCTCTTATGTTGGATATAAGGTTGTAACTATAACATGAATATTTTATATAAGGTTTCTTATACACAAGTATTGATAGTATCTATCTACACATAAGAAGAAAGCCTATCCTTGCAAAACCCTAATTTGCAATTGCATGTTCTCTCATGGGCCCTCTTCCATAAATTGATCCAAGGAAGTCTGCATGGCTTATTGATGAGGCCTTATGCGATTTGGTGGCCTCCTCATGCCCCTCTATTTTTGTGATGGCCTCTTTGTCGTGTTTTGTCAATCTTGCCTTATTTAGGAAGTCAATATCTCTTCATATACTTAGAAGTGCAAAGTTATGGCTCTCTTGGATCTTAGTTTGGTTGGGAAGTCCACAAGTTTATGATCGTCTCTTAGGGCAATGGAGATCTGGCTAGACAAGAACTAGAGACACCTTAGCTTAGGAAACATGTAGAATAATTTATGTGGGAGGGAATATTATGTTTTCCTCTTTGATAAGAAGGAAGACAAAGACTTCATTTTCAAGAATGGCCCCTATTTCATGGGGACAAGGGAAATGTAGTTGAATAGATGGAATATGTCATTTGAACCAAAAAAGGATATCCTTACTATAATACCAGTGTGGATAAAGCTCCCTCATTCTCAACTCCATTGTTGGTGTAATGAGGATCCAACAACTATAAGAAACTCTCTAGGGAATTATCTTAACAAATTATAACCAAATCTCTTAATTTTCACACGCGCTCGTATCTATGTGGAGGTAGATTTGGAAAAGGGATTGCCAAAATCTGTAAATCTCTTTATGGTAGATGGAATCACCCGCAAAAAATAGATTATGAACATATCACCCTCAAACTAAGGTGTGTCTTCATGAGTATGGGAATCTTGCTTGAAATATCCCAAAATCCCCTGCAAAGGCACCCAACAATGGGAAATAAAAAGGATGGCATCAAGTAGAAAAAAGGGGGAAAAAAGCTCATATAGATGCTAGACGTGAGACCCTAATTGTGCCTTCTTCCTCCATTCAGTTCTAAGTAATGTGTAATGAGGGGGAAGGAGAAAAGGAAGAAGAAAAATCAAGCCAAAAAAAATTGATAGTAACCCAAAAATATTATAAGTCCGTGGAGCAACAAATCCTTATAGAGATAGGTATAGAAGAAGATAACTACATTTCACTCCTTCCCTTAGAGCCATTTCAGGAAATACAAGAAACACGTGACATAAATTGAAATACTCTTGGAGTTATTACAAATCAAACAAGAGAAAAACTCAAGAGTATTACAAATCAAACAAGAGAAAAACTAACTCAGGGAGACTCTGTTGATGACACAAAAGAGGAAAGACTGGTGTTGAAGAAACCGAGAAGGAAAATGTCCATGCAACAAAAGGAAGAAGAGGAAACTAAGGACAAATATTTGGGTAGGAAAGCCTCTCTAAGTATCCATGTCAAAGTGACACCTCCTACTAGGAATCCTAAATATCATAAAGGAGAAGGAAAACATAACATGGGCCTAGCTTCAAGCAAGAACTAATGAAGTTGATTTCTTGGATATAATCAATTAGGGATTTGATCAATAAAGAAAGGCCTTCTCTCCTCTTAATACAAGAGACCAAAATGGAGGTTTTCAAATCCAATATCCATTTATCAAAGTTATGGGAAACTAGTAAAGGCTCTGCGATGAGTGACATATGTGCATTAGGGAGTATTTCCACTCTCTAAGAATCGAAGAAATTCGGGATGCTTAGGAAAATGGAAAATAAAAACTATCTTATGATAGATTTAGAAGACTTGGAGAATTTTGAGAAAATAAGAGTATGCAATGTGTTAGCCCTATTCAATATTGGAGAGGTAAAATTTTAGATAACTTTAAACACCTTGCATGAAGGTTGACTCTCCCATAATAGTATTGTGACTGAATATTTCAACGCCACAATTTCACGTAGGTAAAGTGAGGCAGAAGCATGGTTAGAGACCATTTGGGGAACAACTAGGACTGGGAGCGTATGGACACGCCTCCAAATAAGCGAGTCTATACATGGTGAAATTAAAGGATATGCACAGGATCAATTCCTTGTCCATAGATCCTTCCTTTAAAAAGGTTGTGTTATCACTCCAGGAAACTCCTCTAGGTTGCAGCTTGAGGATGGCTGGTAACTGAAATGTTTTTATGGCTTTATAAATGGATCAATTCAAGTAACCTATAGAACCTCACACTCTCAAGACATGCATGAAACTCAATCAGGGATAAGGCTTCTAACTACCACTATTCAGAGGTTTCATAATATGGTGCAGAGATGGAGAACTTATCATGGTGACAGATTCATACATAAAACATATATATATAAATGGATAATCGTAACAAGGAAGGTACTTATAATTCAAATCATCAATATTCCAATAGGATGCTAGCTATTAGACATCAATAAACCTAAATAAACCTGGATAACACATTCAAGCATAAGCACAGAATAGACAAAAAATGGAAGCTGAACATATGATAGCAAAAGAGCTTATATTAGGTCATGAACAATATGAGAAGCTTGACAATAGTAATGGTATACAAGTCCCCGAAGTCGAACCCTTTCAATAACATAAGTCTTAGTCTTTATAGGCTTTACAAAAATATTCAAATCCTGAAAAATTGGATCTGGTTTACTAAAAATAGACAAAATAATTGTTTTTGCATAATTAGGTCAAAAAACCCTAATTTAACTACTAGTCTATCTAACTGTAGAACTCATTCACTGTTTGAACCTTCTGATAACTAAAGTGAGTACTGGAAATAACTGTCACTGGTCCTCTACTGGATAAGCCACTGTTTTACTTAGACAGTTTAGTGTTGGTGACATTTTCTTCCTTTATGTCACTGCAAAACTGAAGCATACCTTCCCTAATGTTGTTCTTCAACGCGCTTCATCTTTATAATTTGTCCATGATCTATTCATGTTTGCCCAAAACGGGTCCTTCATGCCAAAATTCGATCATGTGCCTCTTTCTACTTTTGGTGGTTAAGAGGTCAAAATATCGGAACCGTTAGCTGCTTTCGGTGGTTAATGAACTGCCTTGTCGTCCGCCTGTGCCACTGAAAGCCCTGTTTTTCAAAAAATTCTTAAGACACTTACAAAATCATTCTTTCAAGTTTGTTTGCTTATCTTTTGATTCAGCAGGCTCTATGTTAGGAAGGTTAACAATAGCCTAGCTTGATTCTGGAGGCTGAAGGCTTACTGCAACTTCAGCTAGGGTTTCCAATGTGAGGTGAGTGATAGGGTTTGGCTTGTCCTCCTTCATCTACATCCTCTGAAGCCTAATCATTCTATACATCCTCGTGTTGTCTTTCAGGTATCTTTTGTTTAGTCTTTTTAGAAAAACATACCTTTCTCTCATCTCTAGGTAAGAGTTGTGCAGCAGCTTATTCCTCTTGATCAATGTAGCATTGTTTTTCTTTATCTCTTTTTCTAAAATTTCCATCTCATAAACTTGCCTAAGCAACCGATTTATCCTTTGTGTCTTCGGCTTGCTAGAGAAAGCCTTCTCTGCTAGTTCATCTTGCTCTTTTGGTGTAGATGATGGGAGTTCTTCAATCTCTGCTACAACTTGCAATGCTAGGTCAGCACCTTCCTGTCTTTCCTCTTCTGAATATGAGTAACGTAGGTTCAAAATTTTCCCACTATGTGTTGTGACTTCCTGGACCTTTTCACTGAAATCCATGTTTCTTTTGACCTTCTTGGCTTTAGAAGAGGAAGGAGGGTGTTCTACTATTGTTGGGGATATAGCCCTTCTCTTCCTTTTCCCACTCCTTGGTGTGCTATACTTTTTAGAAGGAGACTTCCCCTTTTCTTCTGGCTATAGGCCTATTTCAAAGCCATTCCAAAACAAGAAGTATGTCCATGCCATATTTCTCCTCTTCAGCAATTCTTGGATCAGTATTTGGATAAGACCATGATGAGACAATCTCCCAGCAATCTTGGTTGGTTGAGCCTTCACCTGGTGTGACATTTTTCCCAAGCTCCTGTGTAAGAAGAAAGGTAAATTTAGTGGGCTTTTCCTGTGAAGTGGTTCATCAATTTGAAATGGTAAATCATGGCCTTGTTGTATCTCCTTCACAAGTTATGTAGACCACAATGGCCTTCGGTAATTGCTGCCACCTCTCTTCTAGCCAGGAGGATGGGACACTTTTCTTCCACACCACCCCTCTATGTTCAAGCTTCAGATAAGATTTGAACTCTACATCCTTTGGAATGGTGGTTTTAAACCACTTCTCCCCAGTGCTAGGGAGTTCAATCACTTCAGCAATTAGGGTTTCATCTATCAGAAATTATTCCTTACCTATAATTGCCTTGGATCCAGCGAAAGAGAGAGCAAATGCCTCAGCCACCTGCTGGTGTGAACCTTGAATTTAATCACAAAACTTATAGCATCCAGCATACTTAAAGAACTGACAGACTTCTAGATGTGCCTCTAGGTAGCTAATGTCTCCCAACTCTTGCCTGAGAGCAGGCCCTCCCTTCTTCATTTACTGAATGTTACTCCTGGGTACCTACAAAAATCAATTCAAGTTCTGTGGAAGAGTGATTTTAGCAAGCTGACTCTCAGAGATGGTTTCTGGTGGTGAGAATTTCTATAATCAAAGAAGGAGTGTACTAAAGGATTGGGCGTTGAATATGAGGGTTTTTCAACTGCATGAGTGATGCTTAGGTCAGAGGATGATGGCTTTGGTTGATTTTTTTGAGTCCCCCTGCCCAGCAATTATGTTTAAAGCAACCTGGATACCCAGTGGAGATCTTCTAGAGTTATTTGGACAGATGGATGGAAGAGTACGGTTTCCAATCACATCGTTCCTCATCAACTCAACAATGACCTCCTTAATCATTTACTTGTGCCCTTATGTAGTCTCTTGTCTTTTAGATGGTTTATCATGCCCTTTGATGATCGTTGTTGCATTGACGACCCTTGATTTGATAGGTTTATAACCATTTTCTTCTTTTCACCTTTTCGGTGGTTAAGGGCCCTCAGGACATTGTCTTCTAGCCGCCAAAAACAAGGCTTTCCAAATGGCGTTGTAAAACTTGGCTTTCGACGAATTGTGGTCTCTATGGATATCTCCTTTTAACCGCCGGAAGACAGGCCTTTCGGTCGCTAATGAACCATCAGAGCTTTTGCGTAAGCCACTGAAACCGCTTTTTCCCCAACACCTTTTACCTGCTTTCTGTGGTTAACGCCCTCCTTCAACTGTTCGCTAAGCTGCCAAAACCAAAACTTTCGATGGCTAATGAGATGTTTGAAGGTCTCGCCTAAGCCACCGAAAGTGCTTTTACCAACTAATCGATCGGGCCAGCTTTCGGTGGTTAGCCTTTATCCTGCATTAAACTGTTAGCTACTGAAACAAAGCTTTTCAGTGGCTAATGAGCTATTAAGAACCCCACCTAAGCCACTGAAAGGCTAAAACTTCCAATTTTCTCAAATATAGCAAAATCAAAGACCCTCAATTTGTTATTCATCTTTAAATAATTCATAACATGACTCAAATTCTTCATCCTATCAAAATAAATTTATTTTGGGAGATAACATCTAGCTCCTACTTAGGGATGGGAACCTCCTTGTGAAGTCCCAAGATCCCTAGACCAAAATGCCTTTCCTTGAAAACAACTAAAAAACTTAACACTATCATTTATTGTTCCATTGGGCATGGAGTTTATTCTATAAGCAAAAACAACCTACTAACTAATAATTTACAATAACAAGGCCTCAGAGCCTCAAATAAAATAGAGTTTCAGAAATCGCCCATTAACTGGGTCATCAAACACCTCTTCCCCTTCTAGATTCTGCAATTTGAAGGTGTTGTTGTTCTGTACCTGAGCTATCACAAAAGGGCCAATCCATAGAGAGTCAAACTTTCCATGTTTTCCCTTGTCATACCTGACAATATCCCACTTGAGGACCCAATCTCCAACCTGAAAGTTGTCCACTTTTTCCCTTTTGTCAAACATGACCTTGATCTTCTGTTTATAGGCTTCTGATTTTCCTATCACTTGTTCCCTGACTTGCTGAAACTCCACCAAATCCATCATCCTCCTTACCATATCATTTGGTTCATCTTCCTCCTCCTGAAATAATTTTGTCACTGGAAGTATTAGCTGAATGGGAAAAATGGCCTCAGTACCATAAACTAATTTGAATCGAGAAGTCCCTATAGATCTTTTGTCTGTTACCCTATCAAGTCGTAAAGCAAACTTTATCTTAGAATCCCAGCTTTTCTGATTTACCTCCAATAGTTTTCTGATGATCCTGACTAGGATTTTGTTAGATGACTCAGCCAGGCCATTGACTTGAGGATAATAGGATGTGGAATGCACCAGCTAAATGCCCATTGACTCACACATTTTAACCAATGCCCCAGCTTTGAAAGCTGGTGCATTATCAGTCACTAACCTTACTAGGTAGCCAAACCTAATAAATATATTCTCATATAAAAACTTCATGATGACCTGATGAGTTGCATTCCTGGTGGGTACTGCCTCTATCCACCTGGTAAAGTAGTTTGTGGCTACTAGGATCCATTTATGCTACCCACTGGATGAGGGATTTATTTCACCTATGAAATCCAGACCCCATTGCTGGAAAGGCCCATTCACTACAATATTCCTAAGGGGTAAGGATCTGAGTTGTTGCTTCCCTATAAATCTTTGGCACTAGTCACAGGCCCTCACAAAGGTACACACATTAGCAAAAAGGACTGGCCAATATTACCCTACCCTCAGAATCTTGTTGGCTATGGTATTCCAATAATGATGGCCTCCACATGTGCTAGAATTAAAGTGATGCATGACTTGAACTGATTCTTCTTTATCTGGACACCTCGACAAAACCCCAGACAAATCTTTCCAATATAGCAGTTTATCAACTATACAAAATTTAACAGACTTTAGTGTAAGAGCTCGTGCTTGATTTGGTGTGAGACTAGGAGGAACTTTTAATTTTTGTAGAAAATGAATAATACCTGAGTACCACTCACATGAAGACAAGTTTTCAACCACTTGTTGAATGTCATTCTAATCCTTAACTACTTATGCTGCTACTACAGTTTGCAATTTTGTTGAATTGACACAAGTGAAGTTTATCCCCATTAGTTCACAATTTTCTTTATCCATGAGTTTGTCCAGACCTTGGCCTCTTACTAGCTTGGTGCGATTCACCTCTATATCAAACTCAATAAGCTTGGAAATCCATTTAGCTCTCTTTCCATCAATGTCAGGCTGAGTCAAAACATCCTTTACAACAGCTGAAGGGACATAGGAAAGGACTTTTGCATGTAGAATGTAAATCCTAAAGGTCTTCAATGACTTGATGAGAGCATAAGCCTGTTTCTCAATGGGATCATACTCCAGCTCAACATCCCTCAATGTCTTGTTGAAGACTGCAATTGGATGATCGACACCTTCATCATCTTTTTGTAATAGTACAGTTGCCACTGTGTCATAGGATGCAAAGGAGAAGATGTAAAAACTCTTGGTATAGTTCAGACTAATCAAGGTTGGGGCTTCCATGATAGCCTTCTTGATGTCTTCGAAAGAGCTTCTTGCCTGGTCAGTCCATTTGATTTCTGCATCCTTTTTCAACATAGTTATTATGTGCTTTACCAGCTCAGAAAAGTTATGGATGAACCTCTTGACAAATTTTATCTTACCCAAAAAGGACTGAATATCCCTTTTTGACCTAGGTATGAATAGCTTCTGGATTGCTTCAACCCTAATCGGATCAATCTTCACACCTTCAGTTGAGACTATGTGACCTAGGAGTTTCCCTTCACTAAGAGCAAATTGGGACTTCTTAGGGTTGAGTGATATCCCAAACCTCCTGGATTTCAGAAATACCCTCCTCAAGTGCTGCAAATGTTCAAGATGGCTATGAGAGTAAATAGTTAGGTCGTCCAGGTATATAAGCACAAATTTATCTTTCAATCCTACAAAATCTAGGTCCATGGCTCTCTGAAAAGTGGCCCCAGCATTCATCAGTCCAAATGGAATTTTGGCATACATGAAAGTGCCCTATGGAGTGGTAAAAGCAGTCTTCTCTTGGTCATCAGGGTGCACAACAACTTGGTTGTATCCAGAGAAACCATCCAGAAATGACATGACACTAGCCCCTGAGACTCTTTGAAATATGTGCTCCATCTTGGCCAGTGGATAGTTGTCTTTTTTGGAGCACTTGTTCATCTTTCTAAAATCCACACATAACCTAATCTTCGTGTTCTTCTTCCTTACCACCACTAAGTTTGCAATCCACTTGGAATAACTAAGGAGAATTATGATTTTGGCTTTGAGGAGCTTATGGATTTCTTTTTCAATTACACGTAGTAGGAGAGGACTGATGGATCTCAGCTTCTGTTTGAAAGGGATGGTGTCCTTCTGCAAAGGAATCCTATGTTGGATGATATTGGTGTTATAGGTTTTCAGGTCACTGTACTCCCAGGAAAAGATATCAGCAAATTCTTTTATCAGGCCACAAAATTTGGACCTCTAATCAGCAGTCAACTCAGTGGACAGATTTATAAGTTTTGGATGGATTTGGCTACCTATGTTTTGCTCTTGGAAAGCAGGGTCTTGCTCATTTTTGGCATGCTTGAGAGGGATATCATTATGATCTAAAATTTCTTCCAGGGGCACCAGACCCCAAGGTATATAATTGTTGGGTAATTGGACAATATTATGATCAGCTACTTTATCTTTCAACTTGAGTTGTTGGGATTCTTCCATGTTTAGGTTTTCCTGATCTATATGCATATCATAGAATTCATCTACTAGCCGAAGGAATTTACTATGCTCATCATCATTCTCAAACACCTTCCAAAATTTTACATTATCTGGCAGGGAAGGTCTGTACTTGACCTGAATATCATAGTTGAGCTTAGGAGGTAAAAGAAGAACAAACAGACTTGCAGAGACAGCTAGGGAATCAGCCAGGTGATTCAAATCCCTAGGTATATATGACAGTTCAAAAAACATAAAGGAGTCTATGAGTTTCCATACCTCGTCCCTGTAAGCCTTTAGTCTGATGTTTTTTGCTTGAAAGGTGTTGTTGACCTGCGATATAATAAGGTCTGCATCTCCAAATATTTTCATGCACATGATCCCCATCTCCTTGGTAGCTTTCACTCCTAATAGCAAGGCTTCATATTCTGCTATATTGTTAGTGGTTTTAAAATTGAGATTATAAGTCCCCGAAGTCAAACCCTTTCAATAACATAAATCTTAGGCTTTATAGCCTTTACAAAAATATTCAGATCCTAAAAATTTGGATCTGATTTACTAAAAATAGACAAAATAATTGTTTTTGCATAATTAGGTCAAAAATCCCTAATTTAACTACTAGTCTATCTAACTGTAGAACTCGTTCACTGTTTGAACCTTCTGATAACTAAAGTGAGTACTGGAAATAACTGCCACTAGTCCTCTCCTGGATAAGTCATTTTTTACTTAGACAGTTTAGTGTTGGTGACCCTTTCTTCCTTTATGTCACTGCAAAACTGAAGCATACCTTCCCTAATGTTGTTCTTCAGTGCCCTTCATCTTTATACTTCGTCCATGAGCTGTTCATGTTTGCCGAAAACTGGTCCTTCGTGCCAAAATTCAATCCTGTGCCTCTTTCTGCTTTTGATGGTTAAGAGGTCAAAATATCAGAACTGTTAGTTCCTGAAAGCGCTACTTTCGGTGGCTAATGAACTGCCTCAGCGTCTGCCTAAGCCACCGAAAGCCCTGTTTATCAAAAAAATCCTAAGCCACTTCCAAAATCATTCTTTCAAGTTTGTTTGTTTATCTTTTGATTCAACAGGCTCTATGTTAGGAAGGTTAACAACAGCCTGGCTTAATTCTAGAGGCTGAAGGCTTACTATAGCTTCAGCTAGGGTTTCCAATGTGAGGTGATTGCTAGGGTTTGGCTTGGACTCCTTCATGTACATCCTCTGAAGCCTAATCATTCTATATAGCCTTGTGTTGTCTTTCAGGTATCTTATGTTTAGTCTTTTTAGAAATACATACCTTTCTCTCATCTCTAGGTAAGAGTTTTGTAGCAACTTGTTCCTCCTGGTCAATGTAGCATTGTTTTTCTTTATCTCTCTTTCTAAAATTTACATCTCATACACTTGCCTCGGAAACTGATTTATCCTTTGTGTCTTGGGCTTGCTAGAGGAAGCCTTATCTGCTGGTTCATCTTGCTCTTTTGGTGTAGGTCATTGGAGTTCTTCAATCTCTGCTACAACTTGCAATTCTAGGTCAGCACATTCCTCTCTTTCCTCTTCTCAATCTGAGTAGGGTAGGTTCAAAATGTTCCCACTATGTATTGTGACTTCTTGGCCCTTTTCACCGAAATCCAAGTTTCTTTTGATCTTCTTGGCTTTAGAAGAGGAAGGAGGTTGTTATGTTGTTGTTGGGGATATATCCCTTCTCTTCCTTTTCCCACTCCTCGGTGTGCTAGACTTTTTAGAAAGAGTGTCCCCCTTTTCTTCTGGTTGTAGGCCTGTTTCAAAGCCATTCCAAAACAAGAAGTATGCCCATGCCATATTTCTCCTCTTCAGCAATTCTTGGATTAGGAGTTGGATAATACCATGATGAGACAATCCCCTGGCAATATTGGTTGGCTGAGCCTTCACCTGGTGTGCCATTTTTTCCAAGCTCCTGTGTAAGTAGAAAGGTAAATTTAGTGGGATTTTTCCTGTGAAGTGGTTCATCAATTTGAAATGGTAAATCATGGCCCTATTGTATCTCCCTTCACAAGTTATGTAGACCACAATGGCCTTCAGTAATTGTTGCCACCTCTCTTCTATCCAGGAGGATGGGACACTTTTCTTCCACACCACTCCTCTATGTTCAGGCTTCAGATAAGATCTGAACTCTACATCCTTTGGAATGGTGGTTTTAAATCACTTCTCCCCAATGCTAGGGAATTCAGTCACTTCAGCAATTAGGGTTTCATTTATCAAACATTCTTCCTTACCTCTAATTTCCTTGGATCCATCGAAAGAGAAAGCAAATGCCTTAGCCACCTGCTGGTGTGAACCTTGAATTTTCTCACAAAACTTATAGTATCCAGCATCCTTGAAGAACTGACAGACTTATGGATGTGCCTCCAGGTAGCTGATGTCTCCCAACTCTTGCCTAAGAGAAGGCCCTTCCTTCTTCATTTGTTGAATGTTACTCCTGGGTACCTGCAAAAATCAATTCAAGTTCTATGGAAGAGTGTTTTTAGCAGGCTAACTCTCAGAGATGGTTTCTGGTGGTGAGAATTTCTATAATCGAAGGTGGAGTGTACTGAAGGATTGGGTGTTGATTATGTTGGTTTTTTAACTGCGTGAGTGATGCTGAGGTCAGAGGATGATGGATTTGGTTGATGTTTTCGAGTCCCCCTGCCCAGCAATTATGTTTAAAGCAACCTGGATACCTAGTGGAAATATTCTGCAGTTATTTGGATAGATGGAGGGAAGAGTAGGGCTTCCAATCACATCGGTCCTCATCAGCTAAACAATGACCTCCTCAATCATTTACTTGTGCCTTGATGTAGTCTCTTGTATTTTCAGTGGTTTATCATGCCCTTTGATGATCGTTGTTGCGCTAATGAGCCTTGATTTGATAGGTTTCTAACCGTTTTCTTATTTTCACCTTTTCGGCGGTTAAGGGCCCTCGGGACATTGTCTGCTACCCGCCGAAAACAATACTTTCGATGGCCAATGAAATGCTAACCTATTCGCCTAAGCCACGGAAACTGATTTCCAAATGGCGCTATAAAACTTGGATTTCAGTGGATTATGGTCTCTCCAGATATCTCCTTTTAACCACCGAAAGACAGGCCTTTCGGTGGCTAATGAACCTTCAGAGCTTTTGCCTAAGCCATCGAAACCGCTTTTTCCGTAACGCCTTTTACCTGCTTTTGGTGGTTAACGCCCTCCTTCAACTATTTGCTAAGCTGCCGAAACCAACACTTTTCAGTGGCTAATGAGTTGTTTGAAGGTCTCGCCTAAGCCACCGAAAGTGTTTTTACCAACTAATCGATCGGGTCAGCTTTCGGTGGTTAGCCTTTATCCTACGTTAAACTGTTAGCTACTAAAACAAATCTTTTCGGTGGCTAATGAGCTGTTAAGAACCCCGCCTAAGCCACCGAAAGCTAAAACTTCCAATTTTCTCAAATATCGCAAAACCAGAGACCCTCAATTTGTTAGTCATCTTTAAATCTTTCATAACATGACTCGAATTCTTCATCCTATCAAAATAAATTTATTTTGGGAGATAAGAGGTTGTATATTTTAGTCTAAAATCATCCCATATGCAACTTCAGATATTAAGTCCACTGTTATATATTTAGAAATTCCTAGGGTCAAGGCCCCATCCCCTTACCCTTTTGTTTCAATCCCTTATTTATAGCTTCAAACCATAAGCCCATTGCTATGTCTTTATAAATTCCTAAGGATAAGGGCTTGATCCCCTTCCGTTTCAATCCCTTGTGGATAATGGAAGATGAGGCTTAGAACCTCATTCAAAGCTCTTGGAATATTATTATAAAAGGATCATCATTTTTTCTTTGGAATTCAAAACTTAGATTGGTAAAAGGGAATCTGAAAGCGTCGACCAAAAATAAGTTACAGTCCATAAGGAGTGAGATACAAGAAAACTTGGAGAACCTACAAGAGGAAATGAAAAAGGTGGAAATAATAGGTGAAATTTTGCAAAGAGAGAAAAGGAGCTAAACTTACCGTCATTGGAAGCCTGTAAATAGGAATAGTAGTTATGGCACCTCAAATCCAAAAATTTATGGCTTTGGTTTGGTGACAAGAATACTTACTTTTTCCACAATCAAGCTAGAAAAAGACTGAATAAGAATGTAATAACAGAGATACGTGATTCAAAGGGAAATAATTTGAATGACTTAGTTGCGACCAAAGAAGAAGCCTTCAATCACTTCAAAAAATTATTTATTGAGATTGGAAGTTATAATGCAATGGAAAAAGAGGAAATGTTTGCAAACATTTTGAAATTAATCACTCTATAGGATAACCACTTATTGGATAGTCCAATTTCTGAAGAAGAATCTCTATAGGCTATTTGGAGTCTGAAACCATATAAGGCCCTTGGCTTAGATGGATTTACGATAATTTTTTTAAGAGAAAGTTGGATCATATTCAAATAAAACAATTGTAGAATGATTAACTAGACCAAAGGAAAGGAAAATATACGGGGGATACTAATTCTTCTTTTATTTTCCTTATCCCTAAGGAATCTATGCCTTATTCCTTGGATAGATGTCACCTTATTTCTTTATGTAATTCAATAGATAATATTTTGACTAAAATCCTAGCATCTAGAGCTAAGAGGACTCTCTTAAAGATAATTTCTAAGAATCAAGTTGGTTTCCTCTCCAAAAAGTAGATCTCAGACAACATCATTCTAATCCAAGGTTCATCCATTCAAGTGCCACTTGAAGAGAACAAGGTAGGCTATCAAACTTGATCTAGCTAATTCATTTGACATAGCAAGGCACAACTTTATTTATGAAGTGTTATAGTGTTTTGGATTCTCCCCTCTATTCATTAAATAAATCATAGTGTGTATTAGGATGTCATGGATTTCTCTCTTGGTTAATGGAATACCAACTACATTTTTTCAAGCCTCTCGAGGGATTCAACAATGATGCCCTCTATCCACCTTTTTATACATCATCATGGCATACGTGTTAAACATAAAACTTAATAATTAAAAGGAAGACTAGAATCTAATAGGTATTCTCATTACTATAGGATTCAAGGTTGTCAACCATGCTTAATTTGCAAATGAAACCATGTTTATATGGGGAGCCTCAATAATTAATGCTCAATATTCAAGGAAATTTCGGACTCTTTTATATTTTCTTTGGGGGGGAGGGGGGGAGGTCAATGTTAGTAAAATCAAAATCTATAGTTGGAATACTCTCCAAGACTGCTACAATGAATCTTTCACATTTTTTTCTAGTACATAACCCTTAACTTTGCATGGTGAGTTTGGTGGCTTAACTTAATAGGAAATATTACTCTTATCAAGTAGCTCTCTCATATTTTCCCCTATTCAATGATCTTTCTCATTATATCCTATGGGTGTAATGGTTAGCATTAGAAAGGGTATCTATAGATTCATTTGTCAAGGAGTAAATCCCAACCAAAGAAAATTTCACTTGGTAAAATGGGAAACCATAAGATCCCTATGCCCCATGGGGGACTTAACACTAGGGATCCAAAGATTATGAATAAATCCATTGGAGTGAGGGATTGCTCTAGAGGATTTTCATAGGGGATAAGGACTGGTGGAAGGAAATCATTAAGAAAAAATATATCTGAAGGTCAAGACTTAGATGCTTGGATAACTACACTTGGGAATGAAATAGACCTGTTATATGGGGACTATGCAAAGCGAATGACAAGCTAATCCAAGAAGAGTTGTATTGTATTCCTGGTGATGGGAAGAAAATTAACCTATGCGAAGATACAATTATTGGAAGAGTACCTTTGGCCAGTAATATTGGATTTTCAAAGTTAAGGGATTGGCTCTCTACTAATAGAATTATGACCTTATTTGATCCCTTGAAATAGGACTAGGAAAGTTGATGGAAAGATAGAAACAAGCCAGAGTTCCAACTTTTTTACAATATTAGATAGAGTTTCTCTTCCCTCTGCTTCAAGGAGTATCTATGGTTAGACTATATGCCAAATATAGCATAGGATTTGGTGCAACTAGTAAATACTATATTAAATAAGGATATGAAAAACTCATATGTGCCTTCCCTCTTCCTCCTTTCTCTTGTTTATGGAAAGAAAAACTAGTAGAATGATGGTTTACCTAAAGTGAATTTCTTATCCCTGGTTGAGTTCTCATTGTAGAGCATTTAAAGAAAAAGGAAATTTGAGGGGCCTTCACGGAATGCTCTTTGAAAAAATGAGGAGACTACCAAACATCTCTTCCTTGAATGTGAGAATACTTGCACAATGTGGTAGAAAATTCTTATTGAGTTAAATCAAATTATTATTTTTTCCTCCCAGTGGAGAGAGTTCTTTCTCAACTAGAATGAGTATTACCTATAACTCTACAACATAAGCCTTCCTTAGCCATAATATGGATGGTGCTACCAAGTATATATGTTGGAAGATATGGATGGCAAGCAATAAGTCTATCTTTGATTTGGAATCCGTTCCTTCTACAAGAATGATGATTAAAGCTAAATCCCTCGTCTTCGAAGCTTTTCTTACTCAAGAAATCTCTATCTATCTTAAGAACCTATTTCAATATCGGAGAGACATTGTGATAATGATATTATTAATGGAAGCACCCCTTAATCCAAAAACATTTTAGTCGGTCCAAGAAAAAACATTATTATGGAAGTTGGAAATGTATCGAACATAGTTTTAAGAGTGGAATATCTCCATGCAAAGGTGTCATAATTTTTTTTATGGAGTTTTGAAGGGAATCCTGGGGTGGAAGGTGTAGGGGTGATTCTATTGGGTCCCAAAGGAAACATGATATCTAATTATCCTTGGGGAATGGTCCAGGAAACTAATAATCAAGACAAGTGGCATGCTCTGGTCATGGTGTTGGAGTTCCTTATATCTCTCAAGATACAAAAGGTCTTAATCCTTGGAGACTCCCTATTGGTTTTCAATAAATCAAGGAAGAGGATTTATGAGGAAACTATCATTGGAATACTTCAAAAGAGAATTGTTGACAATATCAAACATATTAAAGAGACTAAACTCATGCACGGCATAAGGAACAATAATTCAGTAACTGACAAACTAGAAAATAATGTTGTCTCACTAGACATGGGAGTATGTATAAAAAATGGGGTTTATCCAATTAATTGGTGGCTCCCCTAAGTTTAAAATATCATAGAACTTATGCATGTCACATCCTTCCTAGTTATGATGAAGGGTCACTCGATCATGGGATAAAACTGGTGCACGTTTAATACCTTGGGTACAAGCTCTTGCTAGATTTTATTCTAAAAGAGTTTTACTCCCTCTTGGATCCTATTTCCTCATTGCAATAGTATGAGTGGTATGACATTTTATGGAGTTCTGTCTATGTTTTATTCATGATTGTGGGATAAATTTTCCAAGGGATATTGAATGTGCAGGTCTCTATGGTCTCGGCATCGATAGGGCTTTTGTGATATGTAGGAAATCTTCTAGTAGTTACATAGGGGTTCTAGCGGATGCTAGAAGAATATGTCACATCCTTCAAGTTAGGGAGTTGGTGTAGGGGAAGTGCAAAGCAACATTAGAGAGATCAAAATTATGATGAGGAGGTTGAATTCTCAAATGGAGGCATACTAGAAGTAAACCAAATTTCTTCCCACACTTCTCACTAGGATACTAGGTTTGATGACTTGAGAAAAAAGTTAGGGAACAACAAGGAAAAATAAAAATAAAAATAAAAATTAATGATCATGAAATTCATTGCAATATTTTGATGTGTTTAACTCAAGGGATCTATTCACAAAACAATATATGTGTAGGAACCAAACCAATAGAGGAGGATTATATGACAAGTAGGCCACAATGGAAAATATAGGTGTTCCAAGATCTCAAGGCCATCCAAATGAAGAGAAGCAACTGGATGAAGGGCACAATAGTCACATTTTCCGCTAATCCTTTGTTTACATGTACATTTTTTACATAGTCTTGTCAAGGTAGTCAATATGAATATATGGTTTCTATTTTTTTTAAGAATGTCATTATAGCTATATTTTTACTAGCTAAGGGGAAATTTTGTGACACAACTCTACTAGGAATGTATGTAAAACTTTGGTTGTTTTCCTTGTCCGTTTAAATAAAATATTTACTCAATTAAACACACATGCACACACATATTGTTAGTCTTTGAATACATCTTTCATGTTGCCTTGTTGACAATGTCATGGCCATGATAAAAATAATATCAGGTTCATTCCATGCCACCTCAAAAAACGTTTTATGACTTGACTATAGCCTTACATTTATTGTTATTGTATTTACCTTGAAAATAGAAATAACTAATTCAATGTTTATAAACACTAGGCTACCTAGTTGGATATGAATTCTTATATTTCTATCTTTGAGAACAAGTGAAATGAATTATAAGTGTTATTCAACCTTATTTTCTTGAGGATTTAAATGTAACGGCCAAGTAATACACTACAAAATTTGTTACGGGTAAGGTATAATCTGAAGATTAATTTTGTCCAATACAACTCTTATTAGTACATTTCCATCACTTTAATTATCTAGGCATGCATTGTCACTTTTATTTATCTTAGTGCTCATGATATTTAGTATGAATAAATGTGATTTTACTAGGTTATTGATTAATATAGCTTCTCACTTGTTTGGTGGTGTCAGTAAGTCGAGAATATAAACTTTGTTAGCTTTATGGATTGTGATTATGCTTTGTTGAAATAATCCATCTACACTAGTACTAATTTTATTTAGCTAGCTTTCTTCTTCATATAAAACTTGTATTAGAAGTGATGATTTAAGATGTTAACAATATTGCATCCATGAATATCTCCTTTGGACTTGGTTTTTTTGTTATTTTACAAGAATACCTTGTTTTTGGCCTCTCAATATTTTCCAAGACATGATTCTTGAGATAACCTACCACACTTTTTCACACATAAGATTTCCCTATAGAGATAAAGGATATTTCTTATCCAATTTAAGATGAAATCAACCCAACTATCTATATTTATAATAGATTAAAAGATGTATTGAAATGCTAGAGTATATGCACTCCTTACCACTCAACATTCTAGGAAGAGATGACTAGTAATTTCTTCATTGATAATTGCTTTCATCATAGATTTCATTCTGGAGTGGTAAATGGAAGAATTCCCTCTTCTTATCCTTGCAAAAAAATTTGTTGGTAAACTAAACTTAAGCCTATCATTCAATTTTAAAAAGTAAAAGTTATTTTGGGTTAGAAATGCAAAGAAAAACCAAAAATATTTACAAGATTTTATTAGAGATCAAGGTTTCAGTTAGTGAATGTTGCATGTAATGACCAGCAAGAGGACCAAGACACCAATACCACCCCTAACAAGTTGGCATTAATTTCTACATATGATACTACTCCAAAGTTGATCATCAACATAATAAAAAACCATTTTCAGCTTAATAAATCAATCCCTACTTTCTACTCCCAACAAGGAAAAGACCACAAGCACTGTCAAAATGACACAAAGAATTTAAGACATAGAAACCAGAATATGAACTAGCATTGCAAATCCTTACTAGTGGATTTCAATATTTGTGTAAATGCTATAGAAATATACAAGTAGGTGGTATTATCGAGCCATAGCATCATAGAAAATAGTACTCCAATAGGAAAGACTATTGACACATATATGCAACATAAAAATTAGTAACCTTTATTAAAATGGCTACGAAATATACATCACATTTATGAGAACTAGACATCTCGATATGCAAAAATGCAAGCACTTTAAAGAATTGCATATGATTTAGTTTCACAAATTTGGATGTTTGAAACTATTTCCCACAAATATAGAATAATCGAAAATAATTTCCCACTTTTGAGTTAATGTTGTAGGAGGTTTATTACATTTTTTCCCTTGGACCCATTTGCCATGTGCCCTTTAATGGCTTGCAACTTGCCATAAAATGAAAATTGGGCCTCGAATCACTGAATTGTTGATTCCATATGACTCATGACGCAAGAGTATGACTAGAGGCACCCCTCTCTCATGAGTTCCATGACCTAATGCTTATACACTTGATTTTTGCATAGTGAGAGGCAATGCAAAATTTGCATTTAGGGATCAAATTTTGAAAGAGACTCCATAAACCTATGAACAATGAGTTCACCTCACAATATAGTGTTGTTGTGTGCATTGGACTTGTAGATATGTATGTCAAATGTGGGTGTTAATTTGACCATAAAATATTTGAAAGAATTTTTAAACAAGATAATGTGTCATGGAATGTGATCATCGTTGGTTATTCCCATAATGGCCATGCCCACAAAGCATTGGCATCATATTAGTCTAGGAAATAAAACCCAACCCAAGTACCATGTTTAGTATTAGGCTTCTGCATCCTATTACACCTTAAATTGTATGAGGGTTAAACATGATGTGGGTATTTCTAAAGAAGATGATTGTGAAGACTTCCTTTAGATTATAGATCCTAACTCACCATGATTAATTGCACATGGCTTAAATTTTATTGTAATGTTTATCAAGGTATATTTTTCATTTTGGGGGACATTACCATGCAAAATGTTGTAATTCACATTATGTGGCATAATATGAAGATTTGTATATGATAAAAAAATTAATGTATGGGTGGAGTGCCCTGTCACCTCCTTACAAAATATTGGGTGCACATTTTCTCACTCATGTGGTAAATTAATCCCTTAATTTATGGTAGGTGGACCTAGCTAGGATTAAAGCGAGAGAACAATCCCTAAAATATCATGCATTGCAACCTCTTCCCTCTTTTTATGGTGGTTGCATCTCCCTAGGATCAAGGGGGGTGCATGATCCCTTAAAGCGTGATGGGAAACACTCCATTGTTGCATGGGTGCACCCTCTTGCATGTTCATCTCTAACTCATGCATGGGAAAACCAACCCCTTACATGTGACACTCTTTCATGGGCATACTCTCTTGGGTGTTCATACATTTGGCTACCCCATGCAATTGTAGTATTTGAGTTATATATTATAAGAAGAGGGAGTTTTTCATTTTAAAACATGGTTGGATTTGTGGGATAACTCCCTTGAGGCCCACTAAATATCATTTGGAAGGTTAATTGAAAGTTAAGGGTTTCTTACGTGTGGCTATCCATATTTTCATATCTTGTCCATTTATGTTGTTGGAAAACTACATAAATTCTTCTACAATAAGGGTTTTGAGCACATGTTAGTCCCATCTATTGAATAAGTGTTTTGTATGAGGTGAATACTATACAAAACTCTTGTTGCTTTACTTCCTAGTTTATTCTTTTATGTTATGAAATTTTAGTGCAGTGTTGCATGTCTATTTATATCTAGTGGTATGTTGCTAGAAATACTCACCTACTGCAGATAGGAGTTGTTTCCCTAGCTCAAAATCCCTTCACAACAACATTAAACATTATGTTCCCTAAGATAAAAATATGTTTGGAATGAAACTTTCACCAAAAATACAATGTAATGCTCCAACCTTCAAGAGTACTAGATCTCCATAGTTTACTTGCAAAAACACATCACAAATAACACTAGATCAAGAGTACCAAATACAATATAATATCTTATATCAAATACTAAGGAGTTTGATAATAAAACTAGTGATTGAAACACAATGAGAATTATGGGAAAGAAACTATTTATCGCATAATCAAATGAAGAGAGAGATTAAAACCAATGTGCCTTAGTGTTGTGATGTCTCCTCTCTTGCAAAGTCTTGTCCCCAAAGCTTCAACTTTTCTTCTCTATGCTCACCCTAGATTTGGCCAGAACTTTGGTGCAACAACATAACTTTCCTCCCTTTGGCCATGGGGTATGAACCAGTACTTATAGCTCTTGGTAGGATAGGAATGGTTGAGAAAATGGTGGATGAGGTGGAAGCGAGATCCTACTAGGGGGATCTCGAGTCCAGGTGGTTCACAAGAGTAGGGATGAGGGTTCCATGAAGCTGATCTTTGAGAAGCTTCATGAACCTTCTCTTTTTTCCTTTTAAAACTCAAGCACCACTCTTTTACTATGGAGACAGAGCGTTACCAGGGTTGCACTGCTCATTGATCAAAAGTAATAGGCGATGGCACCGCTCATTGTCAATTGACAAGTGGCATTACTGAAAGGGGTAACGCACATTGCATAATAGGAAAAGGAAATGGTGTACACAAGTATGAAAATATGAGTCCTGAACAAGGTCTAACTTCACATTTTGAGGATTTGAGGAAAATTCTGATGTTTTGGATCTCATTTCATGGTCATGACGAGAATTGTGTGTAACATGGTAGGATCATATTTTATTGATTTGCATTTTCATTCAAGATCATGATTTGAAGGGGAATTTTAATATATTTTCAGCCATATGAATCCTCAACCACTTGTGGCTTTTTGCATGTTTAGAACAACAATAATCACTCCAATTTACCACCCACTTGCATCCCCTATTAATTTTTATTGACTATGTTTCCCCAATTTTAATAGGCATTGGTCTCGGTCCTCCATAACCTTATATTTTCCATTGCTAGAACTAATTGTTTTTTTAGGTTATCTCTTCATATTACCTTGAATATCCTTGTTATTGTCTTACCAATCCTACCTTAGGGAAACTCCCTTCATGTTGGAGAAGTGTCAAAATAAAATGCAGAAGAGGTTTGGTGAGATGATTGCAGCCTTCCTCTTAATTGCTCATGGGTTAGCATTGTTATCCTGGGTTTTGATTTCACATGTTGGTTTATGTAACAACATTTTGGCACCATTTCTAGGCAAAAAGTCCATTTCCTATAAATTTTTGAAAGAAATATGCTTCAAGACTATTGGGCCTAGGGAAAGCAAAGAAGAATTCACTTAAAATCTTCCTAAGTATGGAGAAGAGCTAGAGAAGAAGAGAAAGGAGGTGCGACAAAGGAAGCAATAGGAAGGATGAGACATGATAGAACAAGAATTCCCAACATAATAGGAAGTTGCGACAAAAGAGGAATCAGTGACAGAAGGAAGGAATGCGACAAGGAAAGGTGCGACAAAATAACAATACCAGAATGTGTGCAAGTGGTATAACGACTGGAAAATGATAGTAGTGCATGACAGCCAAAAAGTGACAATTTAGGAAGATCATGGGGGAGAGGTTAGCCAGATTCGACGGAATCCACGCAACAGGTAAAGAGTCTGTAAATAAAAGGAATAACCCAAGCTGTATGTCAGTTAGCTTCTCTGTTGTTAGTGTCTCCATTGTTAGATTCTTAGCCTCTCTACTGTTAGTTTCAGGTTGTTATATGTGTTGTCTGTTAGTTATGTTGAGTGCACAGAGTTAAAGAATCTACAGCTAAGTGTGCAGAAGTTTAGGAGAGGTTGATTCGATCCAGGTTGTGTGCGGATCATTAGTAGATTCAAGTAGAGACGGAGTAGAAGAAAATATCAGAGAGCATGAGAGGAAGAAAGAGTCTATATAGATAAATAAGAATATCTAGAACATAGTCTGCAGCTTAGTGCGCATATAAAAGGTGCATATATTTCTCATCCCAGATGAAGAGGAGCTTTGTGGTTTTTTCCTAGATGGGTTTCCATGTTATATTATGTGCATATGTGTGAATTTTGAATGTGTTTGAGTCACATGTATAATTGTTGTTTAGAATGAATGCGTATATGTTTTCTTATGAATGAATAGACGCATATCAGTCATGTTGTTATAAGTTGAATATGTTTATTGTCAAAACCCCAAATTTACCGAAAAATTTAAAATTTTGAAAATACAGATAATATTCAATAATGTAGTCAGCTAACAGCTATAATTAGTTATATGTTATTTGAGTTACAGATTGATAAATTCATAATCTGAATTATCTACTTGACTATGTATATCTTCTAGAATAATTCTTTTTCAGTTTAATATTTTTTTTTCTTTGCGACAAAAAGGTGGAACTGTCTTGGAATTCCAAGGCTTACTTAGTTTTTGAGCTAACGTAGAAAGTTTACCTGATCTCACAAATTTATAGGTAAGAAAGATCCGGTGCTGCTTGTCAATAATCATAAAGCTTGTAGATATATGTTCGTTGCAAATTAATAGCTCAGTAAAAGAATATATATGCTATTTCAATTTCAAATGCTTTTATGAGGTAAAACAATTAGATTGTTATTCTTTTTAAAGACGCCATAGAAAAGAGATTCAATCCTAATAGTATTGGTGATAGTTGCTCTCTCTCTCTAGTTTGTAATTTATAATTTTTATTGCGAACTAAACTCTTCGATGTTTATCAATGTTTACCAAAATCATCATGTGTAAACGCCTTAAATCTTTCCTTACACACAGGTTAAAGATGGCGGGGTTTTACATTTAAGGGTCTAACTTAAACTGTGATCATAAACAATTTACGTCATGACAAATTTTGGTTACTTCTTATGATATGAAAGTAATGCGCAATAGTTAATGAGTTTTTATACTATTATTCTATCTTCTAAAGCATTGAGGCTTAAAAGGAATTATATCATCACTACCTACTGCTATCAAATGGATTAAGTTAGTGTTGAAGAACTAAGTTCTTTTACACCTAACTTACTTGGAAGATATTGTCCAGTTATTGTTATTAAATCATCAAAAGTTACCTATTGACAAGCCTGATAAATACTATAAGGCTTAACATTTTCATTTGCAAACCTTAATAGTTTAATAAATAAAAATTCAAAGGCAAATTGAGAATAAAAATAGGAAGAAGGGTATCTTAACTTACATAGGTTTTAAGAATTTCTTTTGTTAAAATATTAAAATGGCAAAACCTTTGATAGAGTTATAATCATTTGGTTGAATGAATACTTTGCTTGCATAAGTGATGGGTCGTAGTATTGACCGTGCCCTTGATAAGTTTATGGCCTAACCTTTATACTAAAGCTCTTTTTGTTTAAAGTTACAGCGTGCATGCTTGGTTGACTTTGGGGGTATCGAACCTTGTAGAACCTTCAAACCACCATATGATTGGAATAAAAAATCATTTTGTTGATTGTACACCGGAACTATATAGATTACCCGCTGCATGCAAATAATTTGATTATGTATGTGGACTCATTGTAGCCAAGCGTTGTGAAGTTAAAAGGAAATTGTGAACCCTAGACTTGTTATTCCCTCCGTCATTTTCGGCATTCGGTTGCTTTGCTACTGTGTTTCAACCTCCATGCCGATTTTGCAACTGGTTTGAATGATAGTCTCCCAATTTCTTCTTGCCTCTCGCACCTCGTGAGCTTGTCCTAAACACTAATAGAGAAGAGTTGTAACAAGAAACCTTCGCTGCTTGGACTGAGTTGGTTGTTTTCCTCCGGGGTTTCACCTTTGTGGCTTGCTCATTTAAGGGTTGAGAGACTGTAAAGGTCTCTTCTTCATCTAGTAGTGAGAGCCGTGGTTTCGCATCTTAGAATTTGTTTGGTCTTAGGGTTTTACAGCAGAGTGGACTTTTGGTTGGGATGTAGTGGCGGCCCATGCGTTTATACTTGCTTAGCTTGTCGCTCCAACTCTTGGTTATCATTGGTTGTTAACGCATTGGTAACCTCCCTCTTTCTTGTATCAGATGAAGGGTTTGTTTCTCCTTGCGTTGGTGGCGGCACTTCTGTTTGCGGGTGGTTACGCTACCTTGAAGCTTAGGTAAGAACTAATATCTGCATATCTGTTTCTTTACATCTCTGTTAATGTAAGTATAAAATATTAACAATATCGTGGTTATTTTTACACAGGTGACAGCCTCATCCTTTTCCGCAGTTGGTGCAAAGCTGGGACAACCACTTGCTCACGGGTAAGCCTTGGATATCCCATGGCAATTCGTCCTTATTCAGTTCCTTATGGGACATTTGATGGTTGGTCGTCGTGGCCTACAAAACCCTCGTGGTTTTGGTTTACCTAGGTTAACTTGGTTCGTTGTTTTTGTTGATGATAAACCCTTGCTTTATGCGAGGCTTCCAGCTTAGGCCGTGGCCTGTAAATTTTGATTTTGCTTCTAGTTTTTGTGTATAAAATGTATAAATGATGGAATGCCTATTAAGCCATATTCTGTTAACTCTTAGAAGCAGAGAGGCATTAGAAATGAGCTTAGACTCACTAGTTTGATACTTCTGTTGTAAATTTTGATACTTTAGGGTTTTACCCTAACTCAGCGATATAAAGATATATTTATTGTTTTCAAATTATCTTTTGATTACAATATAATACTGTAATTTATTCTGTTATTTCTTATATTGTATAATGGATCATTAAGCTCGGTTATTCAAGCATGTTTATGTACTGTAAATTTATTTTCCTGCAAGTTATTACATTTGAATTTACTCTGTAAATTATTTTAATGTTACCTGTTTAGGATGACTGTATATTATTTTTATGTTATCTTACTTTAATTCACTCTATTCTAATAAAGTTTTAAATATTATTTTATATTTATTAACTTTCAGAAAATAAGTAATTTAATGTTCTTAGAGTTGTACTTATGTAACTATATAGTTACATCTTTAAAGTACCAAGTTTATATTTACTTGATATTTATTATAATATTATAAGAATGTTATTTTACTTATAAGTAAATATTGTTCTTATAATTATATACATTATCTTATACTTAGCTTATTTATAAAGCATATAGATGAGAAAGTATTTTATTGTTATACTCTTATGTTTTCTATGCTAAATAATTTATAAAAATTCCTTATGTATCTATATTACCCTATTTAAATTATAACATTAGATTTTATAATAAAAAAATAAGGGAAATAACAAATTAAATGTTTTCCTTTCTCTAAATAAGTAGTAGTGTTTGTTTAAAATCCTTAAGAGACAGGTTAGTAGCTGTAGAACTTGCGTAAGTTCAGCTAGATAAGATGTATGAATTATTTACATTATCAGTCATAAATGAAATCTTAAACCAACTAGTTTTATCTTTAGAATTAAATCAAGGTTTTTCTATCCTTACTCACAGTTTGGTTGCTATAATTACAGTAGTTATTTATCCTAAATAGGAAAAGAAATGAACTGTAGAGCTGAAAAGGCATTTTTATTTAACCTAATACTACACATTTTAACTATTATCTTCTTTTCCTTTTGTTTCAAAATAGATATAAGGATTACGGAAGTGAATACTGTGTAGAAAACTATTTCGTCTACCAAAACATACTACTGTTAGTATAATGATATAACTTCCTTTCCTTTTCTAATATTCTGACATTCACAGTCTAGGTCTAACACTACTCTATGTACAGAATAATATTTCTTCTGATATCAAATATCTTAATAAAAGAAAACATTCTAGAATTCAAGCTAACATCTTATTTTAAATTTACATCATACTTCATTCATTTAAATACACCACCTGTGCTAGAGTACGATCTGGATTACCCCAGATGGGGAAAAACACAGGTAGGATTTATTTTTCATCAAGAATATATTCATTACTAAACCAGCTAAGATATTCTACCCTCTAAGTTTACATCATAACCTGAAAATGCATCATTCACTCACACACAGATATTAACACAGAAATTAGTAAATGGCAGAACATGTTCTTAAAGTTGGTCGACAACAGCAATGGGAGGTCGTTCCTCCCTACCAACTCCTGGAGAGCGCTCAAACAGCGACTCCTCAGGATCCCCGAGCCTGCTCTGGTATCCCTGGCTGGAACTAGGTGAAGCAAATAACCAAGTACTAGTCCTGAGACTCAATACCAATCCTGAACTCATCAGTCAGATCTCTCAGCTAAAAGATATATTAGATCAATTTCCTACAGTTTATCCCTCAAACACCTTCCTTACAGTTTCCCTTTTTCTCAATGAATTCCTTGAAGTGCATTCCCCCTAAATGATTCTTCTCCTGGAAAATATATGAGCAGCCTCAACTCTCTACATTGGGAATTTTTATCAGATTGCCTAGCTTTTTTTGGGTTAGTTGTCATTCATTGAGCCACCTGCTCTGATCCCACTTTCTTGGGGGATCATGACCCCAAATGTAGGGACTTTTCCACCTGCAACATAGGAAGTGTTTGAGGATGCTGCCACGTGTCTTTTTTCTCTCCACCTAGTTCCTTCCACCAGTTTGACCAGTAACACTCTTATTAACAGCTCTCTCAAGCTATTGTCTCCACTTTTATTTATTTAAAAATAAAATATTCAGAATTACCTTCCACATCTTTTGACTCTGCTGAGTCATCAGTTCCAACTTAGCATTAAATTTAACATAATGTCTTGGAAATCAATTTAAAACAAATAACATTATTTTACAAAATTGGGGTATGTGACATTTATGCTATACTGTGACTATGATTATATTATTTCAAGGGAAGAATTTTTTTGTGGTCTAATTGTTCATAATAAGCATAATAATCCACCCATTAGGATTGGTTGAGCACCTTGGCAAATTACTAAGGGATCGAAAATCCCCCACCCAACTGCAGAAACCTGGTTCCTGCAGTTACCCATAGAAATATATCTTGAGTGGGACTACATCTGCATCGCAGGTTTTGTCGATTAGGCTTTGCTTTGTCAGGTTGATATCTTGAGCTTTGTTTCGCTAAGTATAAGGGATTGAACTTGGGTCGAAGGGAAGTAGGACATAAATACAACAAATTGTTTTGTTGTCGAGACCAGAATCATTTTGGTGAGGGATGTGTTGTGGCTTCCATGAAGCCTAAAATCCAAGATTGGGTGGATTTCAAAGAGTTAAAATTCGCACAAGAAGAAAGAGAAGGATATCATTAGAACCCAACAGAGTGTTTGGGTTGGTAACTCTATAAGGATATCCACGAGATTTTCTTTTTCGAGTTTCCCATTGTGTTGCATGAGTGGTTGTATAAGTTGGCAACCCAACAAAGAAACTTCCAAGGAGGAGAATCGACGGAGTGGAATCCTCACTTGATTGAGTGTCTAAAAAGAGTGAGAAACCCTGTGTCCAGGGATGTATATTTTTTGGTAGACAATATTTAGGAGGGATGCATTACTGAGTTTGTTGTTGACACAATAACCTCATATAGTGAGGCAGAGCGAAAAAAAATTCAAGGACCCCATGGTAGATATTTGTCGTCTTTAAAGACGTGGATAAAAATGCTTGTATGTAAAAAAGGAATCCTTCAAATGTGACCAGTTGGAAGTGTGCACATAAAGGTTGGTATGTCACAGCAGAACTGTGTGAAAAATGGCGTAGACTGAGTTAAAATGTTCCTTGGAGATAGTTTAAATAAAATATATGTTGGTTTCTTAAGAAGTGGAAGAATATTTCAGTCTGGAAAGCGAAGAAAGAGTCTGATAGGAATAGGGAGTTGCAGTGTGACCAAAGAAGAAGAAGACTATGACTTGCGTCGTACTTAGAAAAAGGGTCTTGCGACGAAGAAGGATAATATCAGCTGATATCCAAAGGAGAAGAAGAATAAAAAGAATCAATTGAAGTTGCGGACCCAGAACGCAGATACAACATGCCTACAAGACCATGCACATCGCCAAAGGTAATATATAGAGACTTATCTCCAAGTGGATTGGTAAATACAAGTAGTACTAACATTGTGAATAGCGTACAAGGGAGTCCGACTAGTCAAAATTATGTTCCAAACATACCAGCAGTTAATACAATGGTTGGGACTGACATTAAGTTGCCAATATTCAATGGAAATGGGTTGGAAGATCCATAGAAACATTGGTTTATATGTGAAGTTGTGTGGACTGTGCAACAGATCCCATATGAGAACATAAAGAAAGTGTAGATGATCATGACTCTATGAGGTCGTGCACTAAACCGATACATGAAATTTTCTATAGTGCCAGTAGGATTTGCCCAGAAAAAAACTTAACCAGATTCAAGTGGAAATGATAGATGTGTTTAGAAAACCAAAGTCTGAGTCATAGTGCATTACAGAGATTAAAGAAATCAAGCAACTCTTGATAGATTCTGTTTGGGACTTTGACCAGAGATTCAATACATTAATGGCCAAAGTGAGCTTCCAGATGTTGGATGTACAACAAAAGGAATGGTTCATTGTCTTCTTGCTACCGCACATCTCAATCCCATTGATGCAATAGAAGATTGTGTCGCAGACACAATCACTTGAAATATACATGAAGATAAAAACCTCCCCGATTGGAGAGATCGACGTAGGAATGATGCAAATTCAATCACAGTTGACCAATCTTACAGTGCAGCTATAGGACATCAAGAAAGTAAAGGAAGTTCAAGAAGAGCTATGGTGTATGATATGTAGAACAGATGGACATCAAAAAGATAATTCTCGAATCTCATGAATTATGTCGCAGCAGGAGCACCGAACCCGATAAACACCCAAGGGATTCCTTAGTGTAGAATATGTCAAACTAGAGGCTATAAGTCAGAAGAATGTTTGTATTTACAGAAGATTGTAATTACAACAGCTAGTATATACTATAAATTTTGTAAGTCAGTAGGACACGATGAGAAGGATTGCAAAGCACTTCAACTGCTGCAAGAAAAGACGATGGATACCTACTTAATGAAAAATGATGAGCAGATGCAAGCTAAACGAGTGCAACCTCAGTATCATCCTGCTTAATATCAACAACCACAATATCCTCAGCCACAATATCAACAAAATCAGTATCTTCCACAACAACAATACCCTCAGCAAAGGGGGGGTGGAAATTTTTGAGGCAAAGGAAAACAATAAGGAGGAGGAGTATTTGGTCAAGGAAGAGGCCAAGTCATATGTTATAACTGTGGGCATCTGGGACAATTTTCCTAATATAGCTAAAGTTTCGCAAAAACATGTACATACTATAAAGCATTCGATCACACTGTCGAATAGTGTCCGCAATTAATTGCAAAATAGTAGGCTCGAACTGTAGGAAATCCTAATCTTGCACAGAATCTGAAACCCAACCCCAACCAAAACATTCAGATGATTTATGTTGAGTTGAGAGAACCAAAAATCGTTGTTGTTGCAAGAGGAGGTGTTGCGACAAGAGTAGACCAAAATACACAGCATGGGCAACCCTAGGTGCAACCTGTGACACAAAAGAAAGCTCCATTAGATGTGCAAAAGGAGGAAGAAGTATTCTTGGATGTGTGACCAAAGTTTATTGATGCCAATCAACCGTCGACATCAGGACAAGTAAAGATGATGCCAAAAATATTTGAACAATTACTTCGGAAGCAGTCAATGAAAAAGGTTAATAATATTAAAGAATTTTTCAAAAGTTGTTTAGCACTAATCCATGATAAATATGTTGTCATGGATTTGGAAGCACTCATAGAAGAAACTCTAGAAGACCCGCAACCTGAAAAGAGAGTTAACCATATTGGGGAGAGATTAAAAATTGATCAAGAACTATGAATGATTGTGCAGATAGGAGATTATGATAAAGACTATATCATTTTATACCTAGGATTTGATGTCAATATATTGACAAGATAGACATGGGAGAGCATTAATAAGCCATGACTAGATTGGTCTCCCATTCAGCTAAGGCTTATGAATCAGTCAAAGGTTCTACCCATTGGTAGACTAACTCAAGTACCTGTTGAAGTCGAAAGCCTAAGGACATATGTAGACTTTGAAGTGATCAACATTTTCGATGACACAAATTCCTATTCTGCACTTTTGGGAATTGATTAGGTGATAGATAATCATACCATAATTAATTTTAAGAAAATAATCTTGTCATTTCAAGATTCTAAGATAAGAGTGGTCGCGCAAATTGATCTGCTTGAAGGACATAGGTATGTCGATCCTGTAAACAGTGAAGGCCAAGGTAATTACCTGGATCAACTATATAATATTATTTCTTCAAGAGACGATTATATAAATCCAACAACTGATAGAAAGCTGAGTTGGTGTAGTGTAAACTCTTGCACATCTAATTCAGGTGATGCATTAGAAAATTGGCATAACCAGTTGCATGATGTCTCCATGAGAAGATGTGCAAGAATTACAAGATCTGTGCGACCTATAGGATCCAAGGAAAGTGATTTTCCTACATATTAAGGTTTACACAACCTCGCATCTTTTCTAGTAGATTTTGAATAAAAAGTTACAGAATCGTAGCGATTGTCTGTCTTGGACTTTGTGCTGAAAGATACACCTTCTAGATGGTGGGGTACACATAAACAATATATCGCTAAATGGACATAGAGTAGAAGACTGCTGGAGATTATATTTTGAGAAGTGATCATTTTTACTAGTCGTAAGTATACATGATTGACAAATCATGTGGAACATATTGAGCATTATCGACATGGAAAGAGTATTCGCGACAAGAATGGGTTCATCGATTCATACATACATTGGAGATGGTACCAAGGAAATTGTATATATCTATGGAGCTACGACAAGGAACACTCGAGTGGGAGGAGTTATCTACAAGATTCACCCATACATTTCGGTTTGCAAGTGAACACCCAACAATTGATGCTGCACTAAAAATAGTGAAGGAAATGATATTTGAATAAATCTGTCACAACCACAAATTTCCATCAATGCAGCATGACAGTCCACCATTGGATGGAATGTTACAATGTCACAGGAGAACCAGATGATGATGATACACTCAATGTAAATATACCCGAGTCAGAATGTATTCGCACAGTGGAAGGATTTGTCATTTCCAATGACCAATTCCTAAGTCCACTTAAGATTAGGAAAGTAAATATTGGCTCGCCTAAAATTCCTAAGTTCGCCAATATTGGAGACTATTGTGATGATGAGATTGTGGGGAAGATCATTGACTTGTTGGATGAATTCCAAGATATATTCCCTAATAATTTTTCATAAAGGAAAGGAATAGTTGGCTACCTCAGCGAAATGAAGATACCTTTGAGGCCTGACGCAAAATTGGTCAAGCAGCGACCATACAGATTAAACCTGTGATACAAAGAAAAGGTTAAAGTTGAATTAGACTGAATGTTAGAGGCAAGCGTTATATAACCTATCGAAGAATCATAATGGATTAGTCCAATTGTAGTACAGGACAATAAAACCTCAGGTGTAGTAAGAATTTTTGTCAACTTGAGAAAATTGAATGATGCTTGTTTGCATGATCTATTCCCAACTCCATTTACAGATGAGGTACTGGAGAATGTCAAAGGACAAGAGATGTACTCTTTCACTGATGGATTTTCTGGTAGCATCAGATTATAATTGAAAAGGAGGACCAACACAAGAATACCTTTGAAATAGAGTGGGGTTGTTTCCAGTATACGGTAATGCCCTTTGGACTTAAGAATGTGCCTGCAATTTTTTCTGTAATCATAGTCGTTGCCTTTAAGGATTTTATACATAAATTTCTTGAAGTCTACTTTGATGAATGGACAGTATTTGGCCTTGTAAAATACCATATAGGGATCCTGAGAATGATGCTGGAACGATGTCACCAGTATCAAATTTCCCTAAATTTGAAGAAATGTATCTTTTGCGCACCTTTTTGAGCTCTGTTGGGTCATGTGGTTTGTCACGACGGAATGTTGGTTGATCCAGCCAAAGTTGTGATCATCCTCAACCTACCACAACCCACTAGAGTTAAGAAATTAAGAGAAACATTAGGACGTACTGGATACTTCAAGAAGTTTATCAAACAATATGTGAAGTTGATTGCTCTGATGGAAAAACTACTGAAAAAAGAAACTGATTTTAATTGGACAAAAGATTGTCAAGAGAGCCTGGACAAGCTGAAGAACAAGATGGCTACTGCGCCAATACTTGTATTTCCAGACTGGGAAAAAATTTCCATGTTCATGTCGACGCATCTTCTGTTGCGCTTGGCGTGGTACTAACACGGCCTGGTGAAGGATCGATTGATCACCCTATAATTGCCTTTGCTAGCAGGAATTTATCAACTGCGGAGAAGAATTATACCATGATGGAGAGAGAAGAGATAGTGATGGTATATGCACTACAAAAATTTAGACATTATTTAATGAGAGGACATTTTAAGATGTATACTAACCATTTTGCATTAAAATACTTGGTCAAAAATCCAGTGTTGGGGGGGATATATTTTGGTGGCTTCTCATCTTCCAGGAATTTGATTTTGAAATAATTGTTAAACCCGGTCGGTTGAATTTGGGACCATACCATCTTTCCAGGATTGAAAGTGGAGAAGAACCTACTAGTCTAGAAGATAATCTCCCATATGTGTAACTGTTTGCGATAACCATGTTTGATGATCAGTATAACAATATAAAACATTTTCTAAATACGGGTTATGCGCCAAATAAATTTACCATTGCGCAGAAGAAACAGTTGGTGGTGTGAGTTGCATATTTCCAATTGAGCTGGAAACTTGTATAAAATGGGTACTTATGAGATACTTCGGCATTTTCTTTTGGAGCACAAGCACCCCTGGATATTGAATGAAGCACATGTTGGTGTCACAGGAAGCCACTATGAAGGAAAACATATGGTACACAAGATTTTGCAATCAAGATTATGGTGGCCCACCATGCATGTAGATGTTATGGATTATTGTCATAGCTATGATGTATATCAAAGAACTGGGAAGACGTCCTGAAGAGATGAAATTCCATTGGTACCACAGATTACATTATAGGCATTTGATAAATGGGATCTTGATTTTGTAGGACCTATCAGTTCGGCAGGAAAGTGCACGAGAGAACAATATATTATTACTGCGAATGATTACCTAACCAGATGGGCAGAAGTAGTGCTAGTAAATGATTGTACTGATGCGACTGCTACAAATTTTTTATTTGAAAACGTGGTGACAAGGTTCAGGCGCACAAAGATTCTAATCAACAATCAAGGTACACATTTTGTTAATCAATTAATTGAAGAACTGACTAAGGAATTCTAAATACAGCATAGAAGAACAATGCCATATCATCCTCAAGAAAATGGAGTTGTTGAAGCATTCAACAAGCTTCAGGAAAAATGCATTAACAAAGGCTTGCAATGCACGAAGAGATGACTAGGGCCATAATATCTCTGCAATATTGTGGGCATATCGCACGACATGCAAGAAGTTGACAGGCCAGAATCCATTTAGGTTGGTATATGGGCAAGAATTTTTCATGCCTATGGAATATATTGTACAAATCTTAAGAGTTCTTGCGATCACCGAAATGACAGATGTTGATGATGTGGAAGATAGGTTACTTCAATAGGTACACTTGGAGGAAGAACGTTTTGTTGCAGGATTTCACCAGAATGTAGAAAAGCAAAGGTAGAAGGTATGGCATGATAGACACAATAAGATCAAGAATTTTGAATTTGAAGGTCTTGTTCTTATGTATGAAAACAATTTTTCCAAGCATCCAGGAAAGTTAAAAACACATTTCTTAGAACCATATGTTGTTAAAAAAACCATTGATCGAGGAGTAGTGAAGTTAGAAAAATTAGATGGGATAGAGGTCAGAGGTCTCATCAATGGGAGTCTACTGAAACCATATTTCAATAGTTGCAAATTAGTCGCATTAAAGAGAGAGAGAGAGAGAGAGAGAGAGAGAGAGAGAGAGAGAGAGAGAGAAGAGAAAAGTGAACAAGAGAAAAGATAGAAAGATGAGCTAAAATGTATGATCACGAGCTCTTAGTCTACTGCAGAGAGAAGTGAATTTTTGTAGACTTAGCATCTAGTCAAGGTCAAAATTATGATCAAAGAAAATTGGTTTGTCACAATAGGGGAACCCTATTGAAATTGAAATGCAAGTCGCAAGGAGTGCAATGAGACACTTGATGAGTCGCAAAAGAAAAGGACTCTACCAAGCGAAAGAAAGTAGGTCACAAGTGACACGACATTGGAGCAAGATTGAAGAGACTTGCTGACAAGACAGTTGTCGGTCATTTATCTGGAAATCTTGAGAGAATTTGGTGACATGCTTTATGGTCACGATTTCCTTTATGACAATAACTGCCCCTGCATGTGCCAGCTAATTAGCGATGTGCTGAGAAAGTTTCCTTAAATAATTTAATCGATGGCCCATGGGATTGAAAGGATGGATTCCTTTTCATTTGAATTCCAAACATGTGAAAAGTAGCTGTCGAAAACTGTTTTTCCATATCAAAATTCACGCCCAAACTCAGTTTCATTATGTTTGTATCATAGAAGAGCAATTGTTGTCTGCAACTTCAGGAACCGAAGCAATTTCATGGTAATCTCGATATCAAGTACTAATGCAACTATGGAAGATGAATTTGGACCTGCATCACCCACGTCCATTGTGAAATATACTACGGGATATGTTCCACCAACGTAGCAGCATGTCCCAACTGTTGGGAAAGTTCCACTTCATCCATCTGGAAAACGTGAAGCAGAAGTACTAGGACCCTCAGTAGCTTCAAAGGGAAAGCATACAGTGAACATGAAGAGAAATGGAAAAGAAACAAAAATGCCACCAGTCCCTGATAAGGAAAAAAACTCGGAATCCAGAACTTTGTTGCCACCATATATCCCACCAAGACGGGAAGACAAACCAAAGGTCAAAATTTGAGCCCCGTTGGTAACACCCAAACTTCCAAAAGGAATTAAGGTACTGCAGAACATTATGCCAAATTTATAGAAGTTATATTTTGATGACCATGATACGAACAAACTGAGCTCCCTGGATAGAAATAATTACATCAATATGGTGAACGAAACACCTTATTCACCAAAATATTTTGTTCCAAAGGAATGGGGGAAAAGACTGGACCAATCTGGCCTATTGTCATTGTTATTCATGCCACACTTCGGTCGAAGCATCGAAGTGAACACCTATGTGAAACAGTTGCTAGTAGTATTTCATGGAGGATGCCCATGGCTATATAAGCCTTATTTGATCGATGTCGACCTCATTTCAATAATTTTCAAGAAGGACAAGGACCCAGTGATGATCGTGAGGATCAAGGATAAGTATGATGTGGTTAGGGCCAACAGAGGGTTCATAATTTCATTCATTAATGACCCTACTGTTTGCTTTGCTACAAATATATTGTTCTTCAAAATGTTGCAAAAATTGTGACCAACCCAATGTATCGTGGGTGCGGTTGTGCTAGCCGAACTTTGTGCAGAGGAAGTTCAGATTAATTAGTCCCAATTTTTGTTGAACGGATTGTTACAAGACAAGGCTACATCACAGGAAGAAGGTAAGGCTTTCCACTATTCCTGGTTATTGATTTTAATTTCACTTGTTGCTTGGTCTGACCTTACAGACTACCAACCAGTAGATGTATCTGTCACTTGCAGAGGAGCAAAATACCAAAACCTCTGGTTCTCACAAGACAAGAACAAGTAAATGGATAGTAATATTGAATTTTTCATACATGGAGAATCCTTGAGGCATAAAGTGAAGAGATAGGTAATACTTCATGATGACACTATTGCATGATTTCACTGAATCATCAGGTTTCAAATTGGCTCACATTATGCTATCATGCAACTACGATACGACCCAGATCGCCAATCGTTGGTGACATGGTTTATAATGATAAAAGAAGAAGTGGAAGCCATTACAAATGAATGGCTAAAAGAATGGTGCTTCCTCTCCCATAAGCACAAATAGTAGATGAGGACTTGGATCAAGAAAAACCCCATCACAGGGAAACCAAGAAAAAGAGTATGACAAGAGTGATTCACACTTGAGCCCGTCGGATCCACCACTGGAAGAACAGGGAGATAAGGAAGAAGAAGAAAAGAGGGAGCCTAAGCACAAGAAAAGGAAGGTTGATAAACAAGCCAATACCTTCAGTATGGATGGGGAAGACATGGCATCATTAAAAGAAGCACTACAAGAAGTTGTGCAAGCAAGTTTTCAAGACATCGACAGGCAACAACCCGAGTTAACAACTAATATTACAGAGTGGGTGAACGAACTTTGTAAAGATGTCGAACATGTTAGAGTTGCATTGGATCATATGCCCTAAGTATTTGAGTCATAGGATGAACTCGGTCCCTCTTGAGCACCAAAACCTTAGATGTCAAAACTGGCTCACCTAATCAAGGTACAAGTTGGAGGAGAAGTACTGGATTTGGGAACCCCAAAATTTAATGATGTGGCCAAAAGCATAGGCCAAGTAACTATAGACTTTTCGCAGATGTGAATGACTGAAGTATATGCATTACGAAAAGCTGTAGTCGTGGAAATCAAAGTAAGAGAAATCGCCCTGGTTAAGCAGGCGAAGAAAACCAAGAAGGCTGTTAACAAAATAAAGGCAAAGATGCAGACGACAAAGAAAAAAGAAAGAGCATCAGAAGAAAACAAGATTAATCTTGATAATGCTATAAATATAGCCTGCACAAATCTTAATGATGCAAAAATTACATCAGATATGGTTATGTAGGAAAAGGTCATTCAACTTGGAAAGATAGCGGTTGACCTTCGGAAAAAGGTCACAGAACTTGAAGAGTAGGTGCAACCAAGCACACCCCCAAAGGTGTTGGAGGAAAGAAAAGAGACATCAACTGAGGTTGTGAAGAAGATAGAAGAAGTGAAAGTGATATGCACTAATGTTGTCAACCAAGTCTCTCGGGCTTGGAAAGCATTCATGGATGATGTAGAATCAGAGAAACTTGCAAATGAGCTAACTACAGTTGAAGCAAAAACTACCCAGATAAGGAATGAGATGAAGCAACTACCCTTAGCGTATAAAATGGCTAAGGAAACAGAGATGAGAAAATTGCAACAACAGGCTACAATTATGTGCATACACCAGAAACAACACGCAGATAAGGTTGAAAGGTTGAAGGTGAATATGAAAGGGTTACATGCATTCTTCAGCCTCTACATCAGAAGGTGCGACAAGCAACTGCATCGATAAAGAAGGTAATGTTGTAATATGTCAGTTTCGACCTTGTGGAGCAATTAAAGAAGACAGAGGAAGAAGTGCGATTGGAAGCAGAGAGAGTTGCGAAAATATTGGAATATTTTCACAGTATAGTTGACACATCTAAAGAAATGGAGGAATAGCTTCGAGTGGCTCGGGATGAGTAATAGGTGAGTGTTGGGGGAATGTTGGGCCTAGGGAAATTAAATTAGAATTCACTTAGAATTATGCCTAAGTATGGAGAAGAGATAGAGAATAAGAGAAAGGATTTCCGACACGGACAACGATAGGAAGGAAGAGTCGCGACAGAAGAAGAAGTTGTGACAGAAGAGGAAGCCGCGACAGAAAGAAGGAATGCGACAAGGAAATGTGTGATGGAATAATAGTACCAGAAGGCATGCAAGTGGTATAACGGCTGGAAAAAGATAGTAGGGAATGACGACTAGAAAGCGACAGTTCAAGAAGATCGTGGGGAAGAGACATCATCATCATGTTTTTTCATGTATTTCTTGTTTTTGGGGTAGCGGGGTCCATAAAAAGTATGTCGAGTGGGTACTCATTGGATGCGCAATTTAATTTCTCATCCAGGGAGCTCCCCCCATCAAAATTTGAGGAAAAACACAGGGAGATATGTCGAAAATATGAACAAAAAAAGTAGTTTTTTTATGATACCTATCCCCAAATTTATATTAAAAATTTGTTTAAGACCTATATGGTTTTTCAAAATCAAATCAATTTAATTGGATAACACATGATGACATGGAATTTGAATTTGAGTTAAAAGGCCCATTTTGAGTTGAAATTTCCTCTAATGGCTAAATATAGAAAGTCGGTTGAGAAAGAGATAGGTAAAGAGTCTATAAAAGAGCCTATAAAAGGAGTAACCCAAGTTGTAGGCAGGTTATCTTATCTATTGTTAGTGTCTCCAATGTTATAGTCTTAGCCTCTCTACTGTTATATTCGGTTTGTTAGCCTATGTATTGTTGTATGTTAGTAATGTTGAGTGCATAAAGTTGAAGAATCTGCAGTTGAGTGTGTAGAAGTGTAGGAGAATTTGAGTCAATCCAGGCTGTGTGCAGATCATTAGTAGAGTCAAATAGAGATGAAGTAGAAGATAATATCAAATAACATGAGAGGAAGAAATAGTTTGTATAGATAAAGAAGAAGTTATAGAACAAAGTCTGCAGCTTAGTGTGCAAACAAAAGGTGCATACATTTCTCATGCCAGATGAAGATCACCTTTGTGGTTTTTCCCAGATGGTTTTCCATGTTAGATTATGTGCATATGTGTGAATGTTGAATATGTTTGAGTCACGTGTACTACTATTGCTTTGAATGAATGCTTATATGTTTGCTTATGAATGAATAGATGCATATCAGTCATGTTGTCATAAGTTGAATACGTTTATGCTATACTGGGACCGTTGTTATATTATTGCAAGGGAAGAGTTGTGTTGTGGTCTAACTATTCATAGTAAGCATAAGTAATCCACCCATCAGGCTTGGTTGAGCACATTGGTAAATGACCAAGGGACCAGAAATCCCCCACCCAACTGTGGAAACCTGGTTCTGGCAGTTACACATAGAAATATATCTCAATTGAGACTACATCTATGTCGCAGGTGTCATCGACTGGGCTTTACTCTGTCGTGCCAATATATTGGCCTTTGTTGCTCTAAGAAGAAGGGACCGAACCTAGGTCGAAGGGAAGTAGGACAGAAAGCCAAAAAATAAATTTCATGAGGATTTTATTTTGAAAATATTTTCCTCGTTTGGTGACTCCATGAAGGGAATAATCCCTTTTCCTTATATATTTTGAAGGCTTGTTACTTGCAAAGGTGAAGCATTAAACATTTTGAAAGCACTTGAAAGTTTCACCTTGGAAATCCACTAAATGTGGTATGATAATCATCTATTTTAAAATTTTATATTGAATATTAAGAAGTGAAGAGTCACAACATGGAATCCATGGTTAGTTCAGTTTTATGCTCCATTATATTTCTCGAGTATCCCTATATTTCCAAGTAGGGCTGTGATCCAAATTCGATTCATCATAATGGGTTATTTCATGGGTGCATTGATTCAACTATATTGCATGTGGTGCCCTTCATGAAAGTTATGGTAGGTATTTGTGGTGCTCATAAACATGTTGTGATGATGACATTCATTTATCTTAGAGGATGGGGCATTAGAATGGTATGAAAATATTGGTGTAGGGCGGATCTTCCTTTGTTGATTTTGTCAAAATATTTCTCAATCATTTGGATCCTCACTATGAAGAAGGAAAATATGAGAAGATTTTTCAGGACCTTGTACTAGTCCCTTAAGAAGAAGGCATTGTTAATGAAATGTACACGTCCTCTCAGGTATAAGAATCATATCATGAGGATGACATTGTTGAAAGCACACAAGCATTCATTTCATCCAATCAATATGGAAATGGTTTGGTCAGTTGTAGTTTTGTTTAAAGTTATGAATTTTGTTGTAAATCATTTGATGATTTTGAAAGAGAAGCCAGTTTATAAGTGAACCCTTGGATTTGGTCACCTTGTCATTTCAAGAGCATGGAATCCATGAGATTGAAAATATTGATGTCATTATTCGTATTAAAACACTTATATGGGATAGAAAGTGTTTCTATTTTTAGGGGGATCGTAGTATGATATTTATGATGTCGATTCTAGGGCCAAGGGTGTAGATTTTTTATCTCTTGGACATGCTTGTACAATATATTTTTTTAAACTTGTCTTATGTTGCATGAAAAAACATGTTATTTCAATGATTGGATTGATTTGGTGATGCACTAAGGGGTTTTTCATGGCGATGTGACTTCATAAACATTGCATCCATTGATATCCCCAAGCTTCACCTCTCTTATGGATGAAATTACAATAGGGATGATAATTTTAGGGTTTCCATACATTTTGTAGAGAAACATGTTCAAGCTTGGATTTATTGCTTTGACCTTAAGCCTCATATGCAAGGGAAACAATCCATAGGATATGGATTTTTGTATCCTTTCATATATGATATGTACTCTGATATTTCATATATTTTTCTAACTAAATACAACAAATAGAGGAAGCATAATTCTAACAAATGTTTATTGAAGCCACCATCAAACCATCCCTTGCTTGATGGAAAGATGAATGAGGTTGATGGGATACCCTATGTTGATTCCAAATATGGTTATTACACATCCCCATCCAATATTGAATAGGATAATCTTGCAGGAATACATGTCAACCTTGGCATAAATTTGTTCTTATCTCTCGTGTGCATGATCCTACATTAGAGTTTAGCAAAAGAATAATGTAGACCCAATCTATTTTTTCTTAGTGATTAATGTGTCTTTATGGTATTTATGAGCTCATCAAGTGGTTGTATTGGTTGTGTGATTTTACGAAGTCTTTCTATCATAGGGTAGGATGAATAAACTCTTTGAGAGAAGTAGATAGGAGAAATAATCTCAACATCATAAAGCATTATATTTTGTTTATTTATTTATTTGGAATTGTTAGCTTATGCCCTTTCATATAGGTCCAATTGTGGGCTATTTTGATGTATCAAAATAAAACCTAACACGTAATCCACCACCTATGGCATGTTTCTTGAATTAGTTTGAACAAAATAAAGGAAAAAATAAGAGTATACCTTAAAGGGAGTTGTTGTAAAACCCAATACTCATCTATCATTGATGTGCACCACACCAAGTGACTACCCTGTGGCATGAAACTATATTTATAGGTGTATTATTTTGTCCTTAATTGTTAAAAAATGACCTATAGGAGACCCTATATTATTGTTTTCCATAAAGAAGTAAATGTAATATGGCATTGTTTGGACCTCTAAATCCACCACATAGATGAATACCAATACTGATATAACAACACAATTCTTTTAAATAGTGTAACCATAAGTCATTGGAAAAGGTAGCCTTACCATGAAACCATACAATCATGCAACAAAACGCTTGTTGGGAATTAAATATAGCAAGCATTTGGTCCATGGTGACTTGGATAGGTTTCTCAACTTAACAACAACACAGGTTTCTCAACTTATGCAAGATTCCAGCACCACAATTAAAATTATTTACACTATATCTAAATACTATGATCTAATGAACCTTAATATAGCACAAAGAAAAGGAACTCGAGATGGCAATGTATCATGGAATTCAATCATTAACGATTATTCTTAGAATGGTCATCCCATTAATCCTTGACATTATTTGATGAAATTCAAGTCCTGCAAATAAAACCTAACTCGATGACAATGGTTAGTGCTCTACATGCATGTGTATATTTATTGACTATGAAAGAAGGTAATTAAATCCATTATTATGCAACAACAACAAAAAATTGAATGGAATGTTGTTGTTGCTAGTGATCTTATCAGAATGAAATACAATAATTACTAGATGGAATCCAGAATTTGAGGTCAAATCATACTAGATATAAAATTATTTTGTGATAATTTCCAATTTCCCCTACATTTTAACTAAAGTCCATATTCAGTTGTCCTAAGTATAAAACCCAAATCAATCATAATCATTAGTGATTTTCCTGCATTTGTATATTTATTGGATTTCTTTAATAATGTGAGGAGAACCATTGTTATTCAATAAAAAAATGATTTGAATGTGGTGTTGTTGTATCCATTCATCTTGTAGAAATTAAATGGTATTATTGTTTCTAGAATAAAATTAGTAAACACTTGTTGGAATTGAATTGAGCAAGCACTTTGTCCATAGTGACTTGAAAAGATTCCTTAAATTGCCAATGTCATGAGCCTTTCTAGCAACCACGCATTTATAATCAAAACTCTTCACACTAATTGTTCAAAAGAATATCTAAACAAGATGGGTGTAACAACCCTACTCAACATAGTTGGCTAGGAGGGTGTTACCTGCTAAGGGTTTTTTTAATCAATAAAGTAACTCAATCGTGTCTAATCAATCAAGTAAATAAACTATATCTAAGGAATCGAGTAAATAAACCATATCTAATCAATCAAGTAAATCAAATATATCTAAGTAATAAAGTAAAATCAATAATACTATAATCAATGGAACATCAAGTACTTGTAATATTTTTCCTTGTTAAATACCAGTGCTTAGTAGAATCATTTATCCACAAATAGATTGTCAACAAGGGGTAAAACCATGTGTAATGGGTGTCTTTCCACCCAACCAATGCAACCATATATGCACATGTGTTATCCTTATAGTATGGGATCAAGTTCAATGAGATTGGGAATAAGGTTCTAAGTAGTCAGGGGTCAATCACTCAAGCCAACAAATCAATCATTCAACCCAATAGGTCTAATCAAGGGAAAAACATCTCATTGATCAACCAAGTGTGGTGGGGAGGCCTTTAGACTTACAATTTTCTCATGCCCCTCAAGGTTATGGTATGTAGGAACACCCACTTTAGCTCTTGATGAATACTCTAGTTCGTTAGATACCACCTCTGACTATTGATTTCCTATGTAAGGACTATATTGATCCACTCTTGCTCGTGATGAATACCCCAACTTGGTTAGGTACCTCCTCCATATATGGATTCCCAAGGTCCAAAAATCAATTTCCAAGCTCAAATAATGGGCATTAATATACCCAAATAGTAAAATGTGTCTCTATCCTAGGGCATATATAATGTCACTACTAGAGTAGTTATCATATTTCTCTTACCAAATCATAATTCATATCATTCCCTTTCTCAAGCCAAGAATTCTCAATAAACCAAAAACATCCATCCTCTTTGAATGCAAACCCATTTTTATCTAATCTCTCATAAGATTATAGCTCCCTACCAATAACATTTCTTAGCCTTCCTATTCCCCCTACCTATTTACACTTGGGATTAAATTAAGATTAGGCGCATAATTATAAGTGTCGGGAAATGGTAAATGTTGAAATAAAACTCATCCCTCTTAGTATTTTTACCCTAGCTCAACTTAGGGTTAAATTTCAAGTCAATTCTCCCCTTCCCATGATTATTATGCATTAGGATTACGTAGGCCATCCATTGGGAATGACTTCCATGACTTATGTATCCATTGGGTTGCTCCTATTATCTTACTTAGGTCAATGTGGGTTCTAGAAAGTTATTTGGCTAAGGTTAACTTCCAAGGAAAATCATAGTGCATGTGTGTGTGTGTCAAATAAATAACTCAATACATATTTAAAGGAATATTGAATGCATCACTGATGCATAACGAAGGACAAAATTATCAACAATCATCAAGAAACATTCATTAAGGATGGATTATAATGAGTCCAAAACACCATATCCCCAACCAAGCATCATATTGTTCATCATAACAAATAAGTATCAATGAGAAGGTCCTCAATGAAGTACCAATAAGGAAACCATAATTCACTAGGGGTGTTACATTTGGGTGATGGAAAGCAATCATTCTTGGTTATTCCCATATTCACCATCCCCGTGAATCCTTGATAACCTTCAGCTAGAATGAAATAATTGGGTCCCCATTATATCCTTGACATTCTTTAATGAAGTGTAGTCTTGGAATAAAATCTAGCTCAATCATTGTTGTCAGTGTTTTACTTATAAAGTGTAAATTTTGTTAGGGTTGGTAACTCGAAGGTTGGATGATCTACAATGAATGATAATCATTGATTATACAAGGTGGCTGGACCATTGGTTTCATATTCCAAAGGTATGTTTCATTCTCCTCTGACTCTTAATATTCCCCACATCCAAATATTGACAATAGTTACACTTTCACCACAATCTCGTAGGATTAGGTTTCCAACAATCCCCCCTTAATCCAAACGGGTGTTTGTGAGTCCAAGCATGTTTCTTAACTTTTCAATATTCTCTCTTCCAAATGCTTTGGTGAATAAGTCTAAAATTTTATCATTTGTGGAACAATGTCTCAAATGATATGTATTGGCCTCTACATGATATCAAATCAGATGGTACTTTGTGGTTATGTGCTTAGTTCAGTCATGGAATTTGGGATTTTTGGCCAACTTGATAGCAAAAGTATCGTTGATTAGTACAAGAGTAGAATTCACATGTTTCTCCTATAAATCGTCAACTATTTTCCTGAACCACACAATCTCTCGTTTTTCTTCTCCCCCAACCACATATTCTATCTCTATAGCAGAATCCATTGGAATAGATTGTTTATGTGATCTCTAGGTGATAGTTGTTGATCCAAGACTCATGAGGTATCTTGAAGTAGACACTCCATTATCTCTGTCACCATCAAAGTCTGAATTATGATGCCCAATTAGTTTGAAGTCATCTACCTTAGAATATTTGAGTCCAAAATCTTGAGTCCCCTTCAAGTATTTTAGAACTATTTTTGCAGTACAATAATGCCCTTCACAAGGTTTTTGTATGAACATATAAAGCATCCTAACAACAAATGAAATATCTAGTCTGATGGTGGTAAGGTAGATAAGACTCCCCATGAGCTATCTATTTTAGGGTTTAATCATTAAATTCATTCCCTTATTTTGATGTGAGCTTCATGTTTTGTTCCATTGGAGTAGAGAGAGGATTACACTTTGGTGTGCCAAACTTGTTCAACAAATCTCCATTGTACTTATTCTAAGAGATGAATATGTACTTTGGATTATGGGTCACTTCAATTCCTAAGTAGTAGTGAAGATGCCCCAAATATGTCATCTCAAATCCTTTCTTCATTTGTTTCTTTATGGATGCAGTGTACCTTTCTTTGTTCCTTATTATCACAAACAATCTACATACACTACAAGAGATATATAAAAATCTTCCAATTTTCCTTACAAACAATGTTGCATCATCAATTTTAAAGTGTTTGAAATTTAATTTCAAAAGATGCTTAAATATATTTTCATACCTTGCATGAGGTACTTGTTTCAGTCCATACAATGACTTGATGAGTTTGCATAGCTTTTTTTCTTGTCCCTTCAAAGCAAATCCTTATAGTCAAGACATGAATACATTCTCTTTCAAGTCTCCAATTATGAAAGTAGTCTTCACATCCATTTGATTAACTTTCCACCCTTTTTGTGCAACCAAAGACATAGAGTGCGGATGGTATCCCATTTTGTTGTGAGGGGTAAATATCCTTAGTCAATGCCTTTTTTTGTGAAAAACATTTTTCCACAAGCTTCACCTTATTCTTTTCAAGTGAACCATTTGATTTGTACTTATTTTTATAGACCTGGTTGCAACCAAGTGGTTTGATTCCAAATGGAGGGTCCACCAACTTCCACATACCATTCTTGATTATCACAAAATATTCATTTTGCATGGATTATTTCCACTCATCATGGGAAGCATCTTATTCAATGGTCGTTGGTTCAAGGTTAGCACATAAAATCAATTCACAATCATATGAAACATCCATATCTTCTACTCACATGAATTTGAATTGTCTGCATCTCCTCCATATCCTTGTCTTATCAAAATTCTAGTTCCATTCTTTCCTACTTCATCGGTATGGTATATTTCAAGTGCCATTGTGGCCCACTTTGGAACTTTTCTTTGAAGGTCCAAGTTGCTTAACGAGTGGTGCTTCACTCTCTTCAAGACTCAATATTCCAATACTCCCAATCACATCATCCAATTGAAACTCATGTTTGGTGGAGTGGCATGATATTATTCATGAGAGGGATATGGTATTGCAAAAGGAAATTCCAAATAGTGATCCACTATAGGGATCTCACCTTCAAGATATGGAATCTCATTGTCAAATTCACAAAATTTCTTTACATGGGTAAATTTATCCAGACAGTCAAACTGCCTCTTAGTAGACTTGTCATTCTTATTAATTTCAAGAAAATAGACATATTTATAAAGTATAAACTTTTAGTTTACTTAATCATTAAGACGATGTGCCTTGATGTTGTTTGAATACCCCAATAGTATGCATTTTCACTTTTTGCATCAAGCTTGTTTCTTTGTTCCTTTGTAATTAGGGCATAATAGGTGGAACCAAATACCCTAAGATGCCTCACCGAATGAATGTGTCCATACCACATTTCATATTGATTTTTATTTCCAAGATCATGATTTGGACTTCTATTTCTCAAATAAATTGCACATAGAACTGTATTATCCCAAAACAACAACTTTGCATTCTTAAAAAATAGCATGGAACGTACCATATTCAAAGTTTATTTTTCATTCTTTCTACCACACCATTATGTTGAGGATTTTATGGAAAAGTGGTTTGATTGCTTATCTTGTGTCGTCTAATATAGCCTCCAAATTCATTTGACATGTATTCTCCTCCATTATTATTATGAAAGGAACCAATTTGCATTTCTGCTTCATATGTAATCCATACATGAAAATTTTTAAATGTTTAAAAGTTTTGAGTTTTATGTTTAAACAAATCCACCCAACAAATCCTCGTGTACTCATCAATAAAGTCATGATATGTGTTACTATTTGAAGAAATAATAGGCATGGGGGCACACAAGTCAAAGTGTACCAACTCTAATTTTCTACATTCTCTAAAATTTGAATCATGAAAAGGATGCTTACTATATTTTCCAATAATACAAGCATCACATTGTTTCAACTTCAACATTCTAAGACTGATATAATTAATGTGTCCATATATAGCATTCCCCCTAAGACTAGAAGACAATGTACCTTGTTCATGTCTAGATAGGCAGGAAAAATTATGAGCTCTTGTAGATGTTCCTTTTAGTTTCATTAGTTTCTCATCTTCATATCCAGTTATGATGACTTCGTTGTTAGAACATCTCCTTGTGTCAATTTTTGCATCAAACATGTGTATGAAATGACCTTGTTGTCAAATATACACAAGAGAAAAAAAGTATATGCAACTCTAGAAGATAGAGAACATTATGCAACAGAAAATCGAGGAATCCATGCAATTTGGGCCTGGACTTCTCTGCAAAATATAATACACAATCTATATTGTTGTTCAATTCTCCAAAGAAATATTTTATAAAGGCCTTGTGGCAAGTAGCACCAATGTCAAGCATCCATATATCTCTCCAGAAAGCAAATCAAGTATTGAATAGTAAAAAACTTCATTTATAACAATATTGCATTATGCAACAATGGAATGAGCATATTCATGATATTTACCTGATTTAGAAGCCTTGCCTCTTTCTTCTTTCTATTCTTGAGATCTTATTCTATAGAATTTTGCATGTCTTCACCTCATGTCCTTTCTTTCCACAATAAACATAGTGAAGATCATATCTCTCCCTACCACCTATCCCTAAACTTCTTTCTTCCGCATTCTCTCTAAGAATATATATTTAACAATCTAGTAATACAAGCAATCTGCAATAATGAACTCAATACAATCTCTCTAAATGAAATGTTTGTGTCTATAGTCTCCGTACTTCTGCAAACTATAAGCTCCAATTGAAATACAATTTACAATATGTTGTAGAAAGCATCTAAAATCCCTTGAGTAATACAATTTGCAATAGGAAATCCCTAACTATCTCTATGTATAGGTTTACAATCTCCACAAAAGCTTGCAATATAGTGCAAAAACACATAGTACAATAATGATAGTGATCATTTTTTAGATACAATCTTCCTACAATACAATACCATAGTAAAAAACCACTTAACACCTGAACACATTAGTTATGGATACACCAAAACAAAACAAATATGGAATGGGGATTGTTTTTTAGGTATTAGCAAACATATAAAAGGAAGACTCTCATGGCACAATAATAACCTCTAATCCTTAATGAGTGATGGATCCACAACTTCAAAGAATCTAATCCAACACAGATACCAACTTTGAAATCTGATGAACCACAACACCCAAATTTGAACACTAGTTAGGCTCCTGTAAATACTCCCACACACTTGGCGAAAATACATTATGTTTAGAATTCAAACTTTTCACATAATCATTATTCTCCACCACCACAACACCCTGCACAAAATTAGAGTTATACATCCAATTGTAGAAAATTGAGCATCTCACTGCTATGCCACAAAATGGAAACGTGAACAAAAATATTGTCTTTCCCACTAGAAAGTAAAGCAAGAGAGCAGGAGGGCATAAATCGTAACATTTAGAACCTCAATTGCTCATGTAGTCACCAGATCAAATATTGTCATTGACACTTTCTTTTATATTTTATTTTTGGTTTGATTAGGTCATGCATAAGAGAAGTTTCACGAGATACTAGGTATCGCCACACTTTTCCTCCATGTTCCTAGGTCAAACCCTACAAAAAACACCAATAATAACTTCCAAAAAGGTTTCCCGTTTCAAAACTCTGTCATCATGGGCCATGGCTTTGAATATGTAGTTTAAGATAATTATTTTGGTGGCCAAAAAGTTTTTTTTGGGGGGGGAGGGATTCTTAAGCTAATTTGAAACAAGGCCCATTTCAGTTGCTCATAAAAATTATCTATAAGGAGCTCTACATAGAGATCTTCCTTTGCGATGATCATATCGTGAGGAGTGGCACCAAAGTGACCTTTGAAGGACAAAACTCTATTGTAGGTCATGGAGGATGATGTATAGGGAATATAAACTAAGATTTAGGAGATTGAATACATGTAACGTCTAGAAGAGGCCAAGTCGCAGGTCATAGATTAGGTTTTGGTGAAAGTGTGGAGTTTTTTTGGTACAGAATAGAGATTACAAGGTCACATAATGTAAATGGAGGAATAAATGATTTAGAGTATATAAACTAGAATTCATAATTAGGGTCCATGCACATAATAATAATATTTTGCAACAAGCAGAATAGGGAGGAAACAGGGGCCACTAAAGGTAAAATGCATATTAATTCAAATGGTTGTATAAGAATGAAGGTACCAAGTCATGTGAGATAATGTGAGGATTCAAGAAAAAATTAGGGATTCACACAAAAATCATTTAACTAATACCTAGACTGTGGATATTTGTGCCACACTTAGGAGGAATTGGAGGGGAGCAAAGTATCTTACTCCCTCTGTAACCTTCCCTAACCTCTTCATGTGTTAATGGAAATGCATCGATGGCTGGTGAAGGATGAAAGTAAGATGGAAATGTTGGTTATGTGAACACAATGAACAATCAAAGGGAACTGCACCAATAGATAACCCCTCATGCAATTTATAACCCTTCAACACATTTGAACCTACATTGATTGGTGGCTCTTTGGTCTCAATTTCTCTAGTGGGTGGAAAAAAGAATAGAGGGAAGCAATATGATAATTGTATGGATTTTATATAGTGGATGCTTGAGCAGTATCCACTATAACATCCCCCATCGTAGCAAGAAAAACAAGGCGTGGAAAATTCAATTAAAAACACTTTGCTCCTACCTCATGGGGAATATCCGCCAACAAGAATGAGGTCATGGCGACCCCCGGAGTATGAACTAGAAAAATTGAGGAAAATGTGAGTTGTGCAACAAATTAGTAAGAGTATATGTCGAAATTTCGGAACTAGGAAATAACAACGCTACGAATACATCAAGTGTAGCACTGGTAGCTTACATAGATGCTCACTTTGGACTACTCAAGCACAGTTAGATATTGTAAGAGGAATATTAGCCAAACACAATTGAACCCGTGCAGAATTAAAGGAGCATATAGCTCGGTTGGAGGCCAAATTGGACAAGAAAGATGTGCAGACATAGGTAATTTCAAGCAACTTTGTGGCAGCCCCTCCATCTTAGCAATCCATCCAAGTGCCACCTCTTACTGAAGCAAATGACACTCAGCATAATAAATCTCATCATGAGCATGGCCCTCCTTTTTACAAGTTTTATAGATGTTTAAATGTCTTTGGATTCTAAACTCTTTTTTAAAGCTGTGCACCAGTCATAATTGGGTATTTGTAATTAAATAAGACATCGTAGATAAATATGTAATAATAAGTGTTCTCTATAATATTGATAATAAATGGACCACCAAGTTGGACACTTTTATCCAGTTACAAGATTCTTCCTTAGCATTGGTACTGAGTTGGCCCCTTCATTTGAAGGGCATACACAAGTGCAAGGTACAACAAATAGAAAAGTTTACTTGAGGATAAGTCCATGGGTGTGATCAAGTCTTATTGGACCCTTTGTTTATGAATGATTCAAAGAGTGGCGAGAGGTAAGACAGTGTGACACATGGACAACCCTAGCTATGCCACGTAAAGATAATTTCAATTTCATAGAATATGGAAAATATCCTTGGTTTTGTGGCCTGGTAAAAAAGTAATTATATAATGTAATGGATTGTACTGATGAATGCAACTAATTTAGTTAGATTATAGTTCTTACATGGTAAATAATAACTACTCAAATTAATTGTATAAGTAGTCATTTAAGGCTCTTAATAGTGGTCGCTCACTTGGTTGTTCATATGATAGGTTTTAATAGAACTATTATATTGTTGTATAATATGTTTTGTGCTACTATAATGTTATTGCCATGATCAACCCACATTCCTTTTGTGGATGTAAGGATGTATTGGGTCTATGTAATGGAATGATTAATGGAAACCCCTCCCTATTTTCAAACTGTGTCTTGTACCCTTTAAATAGATTATTGGTATGTTAACAACTCAAAATTTACTTTCTACTAGCTTATATTTGTTACCTATTACAAATTTAAATATGCTATGTGTGTTAAGGAGTTGTGGATCATTAGAGTAGATTATATAATGAATAAATGTGAAGTCAAAATGGTAAACCACTTAACCTACAACCTACCTCTCTACCTTGGTCTCAACACATGATTCAGGGGACCTTCCCCTCATCACAATTGAAAAATGCTAGCACCGGACTACACCAGACCTTTATTGAACCTTGGTCTCCAAATAGATCCAACAATTCCCTTAGAACCAGATAAAATATTACAATATGAAAAAACATGCAATAAAAATGGTCGAGGTTTAGGTAAAACAAAATTTAATGCATATAATACCAATTTACTTACTTTTGCAAAGAACTAAATCCTTGCTAAGGTTTGGACCATGCAAGATAAACATATAGAGGGAGTACACATAACCCTATAGATTCATCCCTAGCATGATGTCACACCCACTTGTCTTAGGATATTTTAAAACGTATGAGAATTTCATCAAACATACTGAATAATACCTCAACATTGTACAACTTACTATAGCACCTAACTAGTGATCCTGAGAGCTAATAGAGGCAGATCCTAGTTTCTCTATCTATTAGTTATATGAATAGGTGGTGTTGTGTAATACCCCAATTGTTAAGCCCCAGACTTATGATCCTTCATGTGACTTATGTTATTTTTCATTATGGACTTATGATATTCTATATGATTGTGGACTTATGCTCCTTTGCATGATTAATGTGATTAAGGACTTATGATTATTGTTTAATAATGTGACTTTAGACTTTGGAACTATTATTAATGTTAATGTTAGTACTAGCATCTTTGATATCTTTGAATGTTGTTACTATTGATTAAATAAACAATTGGCTTAGTAAAGGCAACTAAAAGAGTATGGGGGACCATGGACTCCATAAAGTGAGGGGGAATGGGGACATCCCTAGCACCTTATAACTTGTTGTTGGATTAATTTTGTTCATCCCAATTCATATTTGCACCTTGGTGACATCATAGTGACATTATTAATGTTGGTCACCTAAACCTTGTACAATAGACACTATTCCCAAGATTTATGGATTATGGAGTCAATATTGCATCTTTTGCACACCTCAGTGGGCCCCTCTTGAATATAGTGCCCTCCTTGGGAATATATTCCCTCAAATTTATGTGTTTTTGGTCATTTATGAGCTCTTTCCCTAGTTTTTAGGGGTTGTAAGCTATTTTCTAGCTTCCACTCTCACACTATGCATTGATGATTCTATTTTTGTGCTTACATGATATTTATGACCCTATTGGATGCCATCTCTCACCTATTTCGCCCTCCTTGATGTATTTTAACCCCCTTTCTGCATTAGTGTTCCTTCATGTGCTCTTCATGGCTCCACTCCTTAGTTTTTGGTAACTCCTCCTCATGGTGCTAATTCAAGAAAAAGGAATCTTTTCACTAAGCCACCACTCCACTAATTCAAGTTAAGTCTTCATGATGAAGCTTAAACCTTACCTCCCTCTAATTTGATTTTATCCCTTTTGGTTAGAGTTGGCCTCCTTGTGCTATAAATTCATATGCCCTCTCCTTGCTGAAGTTAATCTTGAGCTTTGGACCATGTGACTTGTGCTATCTATCCATGTTGGAAATGTTAATAGTATCGGGAGTGTATTGAGAGTTAGAGTTAGTCTATTTTTTTCCCTTTTCTTCCACTCTATCACTCTACTACTTTAGGTTCTTGCACAAAATCCAGGAAATGGGAATGGAAATATAGGTCATATCCCATAGGCAATGGAGACGGACAGGAAAGTAGTAGTGAGAAGCATTGTGGTTATCAGATGAGATAGTTCTGAGAGTTTATAGACTAAGTGTTCCTCTACATGTGGATCCATGCTCTCATCTCGAGGGTGACTTGTTCAAGTGAAGAAGGCTTAATGGTCTCTACGATTGGGAGGAAATTTGTCCTGCTACAGCCAGTTGCCCATATCTTGAGATAAGTATTTCTCATATGATTTTATTTATGTTTTAACATAGTATTATGATGATTATGTGAAAATGTGTCTGAATTGAATTATCTATATGACTGATTATTATATGTCATAATCTTATTACAGGAATAATTGACTCCATGGGATTCGAATCCGAGATGGCATTCATTCTGATCTTCTTTCTCTTCTTCAAAAACTGTAACTATGACTCTACAGTACTGGGAGGGGAGAAACCATATGTTCTGGTTGACCAATATATGTTCATTTTTGTGCTTTATACCTATTCCACTGTGACTAGAACATCGTTTCCAGTAAGTATCATCTTTTGTTTCATCAAAAAATCTTTCAAGATGACTAAGATATGTTTGTTTTCGTCCAGCGGTTTTCTCGGTGCCAGGTTGAGTGCAATAGTTGTTAGATTGGAAATGTTCTATGCATGGACCTGATATTATTTGAAGGTCTAAGTTTTAATAATGTAATATTGATTCATGGCTGGAGGGAGGCATACATGCAATCTAAAATATATTAATGAAAAATGGTTGTGGGGGACAACCATTGGGAGGTAATTTTGTGGGTTGTGATTGCAGTCAATGCCTTTTGTTTTCCTTTGGTTTTGGTGTGGTTGTAGGTTATAGCCTATATATGTCTCTTGATGTGTGTTTTACTTAGTATTTATTTTCACAGAAATCACACACCGAACAACACCACAAACTAATTAAATATGCAAACAATTAACAACACAATACTTGGCAATTATAAACTATGTTTTCAACAATCTTTACGAAGTATAAGAATTTAATGTAGGACCTTAATCACACTATGATAATAGATTCATTATTCATGCATTGAATGCGATTATGAACTTAAATTTAATGTTGATAGATTCAATTAAGTATCGATATTATTTAACTAAGGGCGGCGATCAATTATTTAATTAAGTAACACAACCTTAGTAATGTTTATTAAAGTTGGAACTTTAATTAATCATTTAATGATTAGTTTTCATAATATTATTTGTATGTTATAAACTGAAGTGTAGAACCTTTTTCCATGTTATTAAGGTCGGGGACATTACAAGTGGTATCAGAGCAAGGGTTCAACACTGCGGCTATTGGTCCTTCTGCGAAGTTTCAAGTCACTTTGTAAACATGCATTTGCATTAGATAAATTGGATCCATGTACCTTAAAACGGTTTCATCTGTGAGTTATTTAATTAAACGGTTAGCTTGGGATGGATATGGACTTGATGCTCAGCCAATAAGGAGAAATCTTGGAAGGTTTTATATCCCCCTTGTCCAATTCGATAGATTGTAACTTAGAAAACTTGGCTAGTTACTTTATAAACCAGAATAAAAGTAGTTTTAATGATAATGAACTCATTCCAATGTGTAGTTTACTAACATAATATTGAAAATGAACACATTACAGTTCCTAGTTATTGATTGAGCAAGCGGTGTGACCACTAAACCAATATTTTAATAAAAAATGTGAAGACTAAAGATTCAATAAGTACAAATTCACCAGTAGGAAGTCAGATATTGGAGATGGATTTTGAGGAAGGACGGAGACCATATAGTCCTAAACAGGAGTTTGTTGAGGGAAGAAGGTCAATTAAACATAAGAGGAGAAATGAACTGTTAATCTTGGAGGATTCGGTCGGGAAGTGTAGAGAGGATAATGAAAGGATAATTCATATCAAGGAGAAGATTATGAATAATCTAAAATCATTGAAGACCATCCAAAGATCTACTAAAAAGAGTTATAAAAGAGGTTATGTGAGGTGTAGATCATCCTCAAGGAGACCTTATCACTCGGAGAGAAATAAGGGGTATGCATCAAGCAATACAGAGAGTAGTCCTGAAATATCTATAGTGAGATACTAGAAGAGGAGGTATGATCGAGATGAACTCATAGGAGAGCTTACAAGAATCAAGCCCCAAACTTTTGATGGAGAAGATGTTGAAGCATGGCTCTTGCAACTCAGGAAGTTCTTCCAGTTGCACCAATACACACCTAAAATGGAAGCACGTGTAGCCTTCTACCATTTGCAAGGAAAAGCATCTATCTAGTGGGATCAACTAATTAAGCTAAAAGACATCAACGAAGACAAAATCTCTTGGAAGAAATTTAAGAATCACTTCCAGAAGGAATACCTTTCTGAGAATTACTATGCCAAAAACATGGAGGAGTTCTTTGAGCTTAAGTTGGGTAGCATGACTATGGATTCCTATGAAAAGAATGTTTTGGAACTTTTGAAGTATGCATACTTCATCAAAGATGAGAAGGTAAAGATTCAAAGGTTCGTAAGTTGTCTTACTGAATCTTATAGAGATCAAATTCAATATTATAGACCAAGGAACCTTAAGGATGTGATCTTGAAGGCAAAAAACTTGTATGAATAGAATAGAGAAAGGCTCCATATGAAAATAATTGGAAGGATATGAAGAATAACAAACAAGAGCAAAGAAAGAAAGGTTTCCAGCCTTGAAAATTCAAAAATGGTAATTATTATCAACAAGGGAAACCAAGGGAAGAGCCTTCAAAGAGAAAACCACCTATGGAATGTTGGATATGCAAGTAAAATCACTTCACCATTTAGTACTCGCGCAAGAAGAATCACCTTCACAACATTCAAGCGGATTCAACTATTGGAGATGTAGGTGGAAGTGTTCATAGGATCTATGCAGCCCTAGATGGGAGGCAAGTTGAACACCAATCCCAAATGATTGAGGTAGAAGGTAATATTTCTAATAAAACCATAGCTATTTTGATTGATTCGTAAGCTAGCAATAATTACATTGCACCTAATATAGTTGAGAAATGTCATTTGAAGCAAACTAAACTTGAAATAGCAAGTCTAGTACAATTAGCTACAAGAGCCAAGAGGAAAATCATAGAATTTGTAAAGATGTGTCATTTAGAATTGATTGGAGTGAAAACCTTTGAAAACTTAAACATCATACCCTTGGGTTCATATGATGTATTGATTGGCATGGATTGGTTGGATGCACACCATGCCATATTGCATTGTCATAATAAAACTTCTACTTTTTTGTATGCGTTACGATTTATAATCCTCCCTTGTCCATATATAGTCTATTAGATCATCTTGCCTAACTTAGAAATCACTTACTTGTGTTTGGTTCCACCATGATATTTGGGTCCCTCGATGCCATTGGGTCCACCGATACCATTGGTTAAATTGGTGCTACCACTACCATTGGGTCCACCGGTGGCATTGGGTCCACCAGTACCAACCACTAGAGTGTGGGGAACACATATAGAGGTTAACTACCACTTACTACATGTTCACCCATCAGTTTATGGGCCTCTGAGACCAATCACTACATTCTAGGAGCCACTCTGAGTGTCACCAACAGCCTCCATCAGTTGGTTGTAGTTGTTAAGCAATTATGATGAGCTAGCCCCCAGTTACTTTTCAGTTAGATCACTCTTAGTTAGTCTAGCCCCAATTTTGCATGGATGCATGGGGAAGTGCTGCCTTTTTCCACCTACCTCATGAGTTAAACTAGTTTAACTAGCTTAACTAATTTTCGAACTGATTTAGACATCAAGATTTAGACTAGTGGCTCCCATGTAATGATTTAGACACTCCTAGTTAAACAGTTAGTCAAATTGAGTCAGTAGATTCGAATCATATCCACATGATTTGAATTATCCTTTATGTAACATTGTTGTGTGCTATTGGGATTAATGAAGATTAATGTTGTAATTTATTGATCAATTCTTATAATTTTTCTCTTAAATTTGTCTTCTTTAGTGTACACTTTTCATTCCATTCCACTTCACAACTATACCTTTCAATTGCACTCATTTCTTGTAGATCAATGGCACAATAATTCAAACATAGTATCAGAGCCTTGTTCAGGCTAGAAGCAAGTCTATCTGATCTCCATTGTACACCAAAAGTAGCTAGGTTTCCACATAAATCTTGTAAAGTGTGCAATGCTAACTCTGAATTCGTCCATAGAAGTCTCTGCAGGTGTGACGGACCCTAAGAAAGTGTACATGTCGAGATGGAAGTCTTGATTCTGACATGATTGTGAATTGTTTTTTGTTTTTGCAGTGATACATGCAGGTACCTACATAGCTTGTTAAACAATTGTTTGTTCAGAAGAAAGTTTGATGGATTCCTCGGCTCTTGTACCATCGATCCTTACACCGTTCAACCATGTTGATTGGAGGGAAGATATGCAGGTCTCCTTGCGCAAGCTTGGCCTATTTAGGATGAAAATGGGTAAAGAGATGGCTCCTCATCACCCGACTAAGAAAAATAAGCTCTCGAATCAGTTGGATGAAGCATTTGACTTCCTATGCACTCACATCTCCTAGGATATCCTCTTTCACCTTGAGGGATTGAAGACTCCTAAAGAAGCTTGGGAGAAGCTCGAATCATTGTTTGGAAAACAAAATGAGCTTCGAAGGCACATATTGGAGAATGTGCTAATTGTATTGAATCCCAACAATTTTTCACAAAATTCAAGTCACTAGCATTGCAGTCTAAGCAATGCGGAATAGAGAGGAAATATGAGAAACTAGTTCTATTGGTATTGAGCAAGTTTGGCTCATGTTACTATGTCTTCACCTCTACCTTCCATTCTAGAAGAGTTTCCATCCCAAATTGGAAGATTCCTTCTCTATATGGATTTGTTGAGTCTTTAATACAGGAGGAGGATAAGTTGGTTCAAATGTGAGTGCTCCAAACTTCCAATAATCAAGCTCTTATGATGTCAGACTCAACCAATGTGCATGCTAAAGGGAAGCACAAGGGGAAGGAGCCCAAATCCTCTAATTCAAATCCAAAAGAGAATCAGAGGTCTTCCAAAGGAGCCTCAGGTTCCAAGAAAAAGAATACTAGGTGTTCATCCTGTATGAGAGGCTTTCATCCAAAAATTCAATGCAGGAGGAAGACCCTCGACCAGTTGACAACACTCCTTAAGAAAAAAAATATTGCCCTTCCAAAAGGTGTAGAGATGTATGATGCTAGAGAGAAGACTGAAGAATATGAGAGTTGTTTTTCTTTGAAAGAAGGCCTCACTCCATTGAAGGCTTACTTGATAGATTCTGGAGCATTCAACCACATGGTTGCCTCCAAGGAATTTTTCACCACTCTCACTCTATCAGGAGGACCTAGCACTCATATGGGAGATGACTTCCAAATACCAACTATTGGGAGAGGTTCTATTAAAATCCATCATGATGATTTCAAGAATATACTATGTGTTGCCTCTCTTGCAGCAAAGAAAGTTGTTCAAGATGAAGAAGAAGCATAATCTTCAACACAGTCAATTTGAATTGAAGAAAGTCTCCTTGGAGTGACACCTTCTCCTACTGATCCAAAAGTTTATGAGATATCTGATATCTCATCTTATCATATACATGATCCAGAAGAATACATTCGAATCTCTGTTATTGAAGAAAAAATATCCTTCCATTCTATTCAAACATTCTCCAGTGATTCTTCTATTTTAAATTATGTGCATAGTTTACCAGTGATTGCTTCAAAAAATAAAGAGGAATTTGATCTTTCTCTCTCTAATATTGCCGGTGGTGTACAGATAAGTAATACTTTGGATATTTTGGAATAAATATCAGATTTTAGGAGTAATCCATTCACTCTCATTGATCTTGAGCTTCCAGGAATTCCCTACATGATTGAATGCACCAATACTCAGAGTTTTGAAGAAGGAGAAAATTGTGCATCTACCATCTCGGTGGAGCACTTGGATTTGTTCCACGCTCTTGGATTTGATATGACCTTATTTGGATCTGATATGAACTTATTTGGATCTGATATGATATTATTTTGTTTAAGTTTTAAGTTTCAAGAGCCTCCGGTAATACTTGTAGCTGTTCTCATCTATTTTGGTGTAAAAAATCAAGTACCAAAAGTCTCTTACAAAATTGTTGTTAGGGATTTGATGTCAGTTTTCTCTCATGAGTTTGCTGATATTATATTTTGTGAATCATTGGTTATTTTTGAAACTATATCAGATTATTGAGCTCAAGCATTCGCTGTCCATAGTCCTAGGTCTTCTCAACCTTCCTATTTGATCACATGCTCACCTCCTCTCAGAGCTAGTAAAGATGGAGACATTTTACATTTGCCTGTATACTTGCTCCTAACACTTGGAGATGATTTTACCTCTCATGGTTTGATATTCATGGCTGCAATATATCAGTTGCTTGGTTTTTCCTCACATGTTTCGAATTCTCAAGCACTTTTTCTCTCTCATCAGTTGATCTTAGTTGCTCTACATGGGTCCAGCATTCATCTTACAGTTGTCTATGTTCTTGATTCAGTTGAGCATATTCTTCTTCTTCCAAAGAGGAAAATTCCTCCAGACATAATCATTTACTTTGGAGAGGTTCACATGCATAGTCTCAAGATGTTTCTGCACAAAAGAACCAAGATACTGCATTTGTTGTTGCATAGTGCTGCAAATTGCAACAAATTTTTTTACAAGTTTTTAGCTTGTTTTCCTGATTTGCTGCTTATTTTGAGGGGGGGGTTCCCATGAGGTTTTCCACATTTTCATTAGTTTATTAAGCAGCTTTTTAAATCTTTTAGATTGTAATGGGTGACTTTTTTCCTTGTTTACATGTCCCACAGTTGTCCAAGTTAGGATTAAGGAGGGGTGTTAGGATTTATAATCCTCCCTTGTCCATATATAGTCTATTAGATCATCTTGCCTAACTTAGGAGTCATTTACTTGATTTTGGTGCCACCGTGATATTTGGGTCCATCGGTGCCATTGGTGCCACCGCTACCTTTGGGTCCACCATGATATTGGGTCCACTAGTGCCATTGGTTCCACCGATACCAACCACTGAAGTGTGAGGAATGCATATAGAGGTTAATTGCCACATACTGCATGTTCATCCATCGGGTTATGGGCCTCTAAGACTAATCCCTACATTTTAGGAGCCACTATGGGTACCACCACCAGCCTCCATCAGTTGGTTGTAGTTGGTAAGCAGCTACGCTGAGTTAGCCTCCAGTTACTTTCAGTTAGATCACTCTCAGTTAGTCTAGCGCCAGTTTTGTATGGTTCCATGGGGAAGTGGCGTCTTTTTCCACCTACCTCATTAGTTTAACTGGTTTAACTAGTTTAACTGATTTAGACATTAGGAGTTAGACTAGTGGATCCCATGCAGTGATTTAGACACTCCTAGTTATCCAGTCAATCAGATTGTGTTGGTAGATTTGAATCATATCCACATGATTTGAATTCTCCTTTATGTAACATTGTTGTATACTGCTGGGATCAATGAAGATTAATGTTGTAATTTGCTGCTAAATTCTTATCAGTTTTCTCTGAAATTTGTCTTGTTTAATGTACACTTTTAACTCCATTCCACTGCACAATTATACCTTTCAATTGCACCCATTGCATGTAGATCAATGGCACAATAATTCAAAGAGTGTGAAGAAGGAAACCAAGTGATAGTAGATGGTATACCTAGACCCATATCCATGAGGAAGGTCTCAGCTCTACAATTGAAGAAATGTCTCATAAAGGGGTGNTGCAATCCACGTGGAAGAGTCAAATGAAGAAAAAGAGATGGAACTACAGGATTATCCAATACTACAAGAGTTTGCATATATATTTCAAGAACCGCCATGAATGCCTCCTAAGAGGGACATTGATTTTTCTATTGACTTAGTGCTAGGAACAATAACTTCATCTAAAACACCTTATAGAATGAGTACTCCATAGATAAACGAATTACAGATGTAGTTAGAGGAGCTACTAAATAAAGGTTGCATAAGACCCAATGTTTCACCTTGGGGAGCCCATGTGTTGTTTGTGAAGAAGAAGGATGGAACTCTAAGACTACACATAGCTTATAGGTAGTTGAACAAAGAAACTATTAAAAACAAATACCCCTTAGCAAGAATTGTGGACTTGTTTGATCAATTAAGAGGATCCAAGGTATTTTCAAAGATATATTTGAGGGTAGGATACCACCAAATTAGAATTAAGAGTGAATATATCAGTAAGACAACATTCTGAACAAGGTATGGAAATTATGAGTTCACAGTGGTACCTTTTGGTTTAACAAATGCACCAACAGTATTCATGTGTTTAATGAATGGAGTCTTCATAAAATACTTAGATAAACTTGTGATTGTATTCTTGGATGACATCCTTGTCTATTCCAAAACAGAAGAAGAACATGAAGAACATCTAAGATTGGTAATGCAAGTTCTTAGATAACATCAGTTGTATGGAATATTAAGCAAGTGTTATTTCTATCAAGGAAGAATCCACTACCTAGGGAATATCATATTTGAAGAAGGTGTTTCAATAGATCCTACCAAGATAAGAGCCATTATGGAAAGGCCAACACCTAGGAATGTATCAGAAATAAGATATTGTGTGGGATTAGCTAGGTACTACAGGAGGTTCATCGAAGGATTCTCGAAGTTAGATCATCATATCACCTCTTTGCATAAGAAGGGTGTAAAGTTCAACTGGAAGTCGTAAGTGTGAATATAGTTTTCAAAGGCTTAAGGAAATGCTTACTAGTGCACTTGTTCTAAAGATTGTAGATACTGAAGGGAACTTTGTTGTGTGCACATATGCATGTAAGCAAGGAGTTGGTGGCGTATTTATGAAAGATGGACATGTGATTATTTATGAATATAGATATTTGAAGGAACCTGAGCACAACTATGCCACCCATGACATAGAGCTTGCAGCAATCATCCATGTCTTGAAGATGTGGAGACATTATGTAATGGGTAAAAAGTTTGAGTTGATAACTGACCATGATGGGTTAAAATAGTTGTTTGAGCAACCTAATTTGAATGCAAGACAGAGGAGGTGGATGGAGTTATTATGTTATTGTGACTTTGACACCAAGCATATCAAAGGTAAGGAAAATAAAGTAGTGGATGTGCTTAGTAGGAAGATGTGTGTGATGCATGTAGAAGCTATCAGCACTAGCATTTCAGATTAAAGGATAAGATCATTGAAGTTAGTGTTACATATGAAATTTATCAGCAGGTGAAAGAAGGATTGCAACAAGAAAAAAATTCCACAAAAATTTGATAAGTATAAGTTTAAAGAAAATGGGATCCTCGTGCATAAAGATAGAGTTTATGTGCCTAATGTTGGATATATAAGGAAGATGGTTCTAGAGGAAATGCATGATGTTTCTTATGTTAGACATTCAGGTTATTAGAAAACAGTAGCAGCAGTAAGGAAACAATATTGTTGGCCATGGATGAAGGATGGTGTTGCAGAATATATAGCTAGGTGAATAGAATGTCAAAATGTTAAAGTTGAGCATCGACATCCAGCAAGATTGTTGCAGACCTTGCCAATACCAGAATGGAAATGGGATTTAGTGATGATGGATTTCATCACCAAGTTACCTAAGACAATATTGAATAATGGTGCTATCATGGTTGTGGTAGATAAGTTGACTAAGGAAGCACACTTCATTCCTGTCAATACAACTCACAAAGCAACTAACATTGCAGATATTTACACGAAAGAAGTAGCCAAATTGCATGGCATTCTAAAGGCTATAGTATCAACTAGAGATTAGAAATTTACTTCTAATTTTTGGAAAGGATTGTTTGAGGGGTTTGGTACAAGTCTATACATGACTACAACATACCACCCTCAGATAGATGGATAGACATAAAGAGTTAACCAAATGATTGAATATATGTTAAGGATGTATGTGATGGATCAACCATTTAGTGGGAACACTATTTACACTTGGTGGAATTTGCTTATAATAATCGATATCATTCATCGTTGAAGATGAGTCCTTTCAAGGCCATGTATGGAAGGAAGTGGAATACTCCCATTAGTTGGGATAACCCAACAGATAGAGTCACTGTTGGACCAGGATGATTAAAGGATATGGAGGATCATATGGTTAAGATAAAGCAAAATCTAAAGTTAGCTCAAGATAGGCAGAAAATCTATGCAGATTAGAACAGGACCTCCAGACAGTTTCAAGGTGGAGATCATGCGATTTTAAAAGTTAGACCCCAAGAAGAGTTCCTAAAACTTGGGAAATTTCTCCAATCTAGCTTCCAAATACTGTGGATCTTTTGAGGTCTTATCTAAGATAGGACCTGTTACTTATGAGATGGCCCTACCCACTTGCATTAGAGTACATAATGTGTTTCATGTCATTATTGAAAAAGTATATACCTAATGCTAACCATGTAATTGATTGGAATGTGATCAAGGTAACTAGAGTGCTTTTATTTTATTTATTGATATATAAACATGTATGAACATGGTACTAATAATTTGATTGAATGAATTATTATCTAGGTGGAACTAGAAGGGTTTTTTTTTATACAACATGTTGCCATTTTAGGCAGCAAGGTCAAGCTACTTCGGAATCGATAAATTAGGAAGGTAAAGGTCCAATGGACCCATTACAATCCTGAGGATGCAACTTGGGAGCTAGAGGATTCCATGAGGGAAGCATACCCTCGTCTATTTTGAAATTTTGCAGCATTATGTAATATGCATCAAGAAAGACGCATTATTTATGGGGGAGGGGGATGTATACCCCAATTGTTAAGCCATAGACTTATGATCCTTCATGTGACTTATGTTATTTTGAATTATGGACTTATGATATTCTATTTGATTATGGACTTATGCTCATTTGCATGATTAATGTGATTAAGGACTTATTATTATTGTTTGATACTATGACTTTAGACTTCGGCACTATTATTAATGGTAATGTTATTATTAGCATCTTTGTTATCTTTGAATGTTGTTATTATTGATTAAATAAATAATTGGCTCAACAAAGGCAACTAAATGAGTATGGGGGACAATGGATTTCATAATGTGAGGGGGAATGGAGATATCCCTAGCACCTTATAACTTGTTGTTGGCTTAAGTATGTCCATCCCATTTCATAGTTGCACCTTGTTGACATTAATCATGTTGGTCACTAAAACCTTGTACAACAAACCCTATTCTCAATATTTATGGACTATGGAGTTAAAATTGCATCTTTTACAAACCTTAGTGGGCCCCTCTTGCATAGGGCACCCTCCTTGGGAAGATATTCGCTCACATTCATGTGTTTTTAGTCATTTATGATCCATTTTCCTAGTTTTTAGGGGTTGTAAGCTATTTTCTAGTTTCCACTCTTACACTATGCATGGATGATCATATTTGTGTGCTTTCATGGTATTTATGACCCCATTAGATGCCCTATATCACTTATTTCTCCCTCCTTGATGTTTTTTAACCCTCTTTATGCATTAATGTGCCTCCATGTGCTCTTCATGGCTCCACTCCTTAGTTTTTGGTAACTCCTCCTCATGGTGCTAATTTGGGAAAGGGAATATTTTCACTAAGCCACCACTCCACTAATTCGAGTTAAGTCTCCATGATGAAGCTTAAACCTTACCTCTCTCTAATTTGAGTTGATCCCTTTGGGTTAGAGTTGGCCTCCTTGTGCTATAAATTCATATTCCCTCTCCTTGTTGAAGTTAATATTGAGCTTTGGACCATATGACTTGTGCTATCTATCCATGTTGGGAATGTTGGTAGTATTGGGAGTGTATTGAGAGTTACAGTTAGTCTAGTTTTTTTCCTTTTGTTTCCACTCTATCACTCTACTAGTCTAGGTTATCACACAGAAAGCCAAGAAATGGGAATGGCGAGCTAGGTCGTATCCCATAGGCAGTGGAGATGGACATGGAAGTAGTAGTGAAAAGCATTGTGGTTCTCAGATGAGGTAGTCCTGCGAGGAAGGCTTGATGATGTCTATGGTTACGAGGAAATTCATCCTGTTGTAGTCGGTCGCCCATATCTTGAGATAAGTATTTCTCAAATTATTTTATTTATGTTTTAACATATTATTATGATTATTATGTGCAAATGTGGCTGAATTGAATTATCTATATGCTTGATTATTATATGTCATATCTGGTTACATGAATAATTGACTCCATAGGATTCAAATCTGAGATGATATTCATTCTGATCTTCTTTATTTTTTTCAAAAATTGTAACTATGACTCTACGATAATGGGAGGGGTGCAACCATATGTTCTGGTTCACCAATCCTATTCATTTTTTCTTTGGGATCTGTTCCATTGTGTCCGAAACAGCATTTCCAGTAAGGATTTCCTTTCATTTCATCGAAAAAGGTTTTTGGATGACCAAGATATGTTCGTTTTAGTCCAACAGTTTTCTCGGTGCCAGGTTGAGCGCACCAGTTGTTAGATTGGAAATGTTCTATGCATGGACCTGATCCTATTTGAATATCTGAGTTTTAATAATGTAATATGAATGTAATATTTATTCATGGTTGGAGGGAGGCATCCTTGCAATCTAAAATATATTAGTGAAAAATTGTTGTAGGGCACAACCATTGGGAGGTAATTTTATGGGTTGTGATTGCGGCTGGGGCCTNTTGGAGGGAGGCATCCTTGCAATCTAAAATATATTAGTGAAAAATTGTTGTAGGGCACAACCATTGGGAGGTAATTTTATGGGTTGTGATTGCGGCTGGTGCCTTTTGTTTTCCTTTGCTTGTGGTGTGGTTGTAGGTTACAACCTACATATGTCTATATATGTGTGTTTTCCTTGGTGTTTATTTTCCTTGAAATCGCACACTGAATAACACCACAAACTAATTAAATATGCAAACAATTAACGACACAATACTAGACAATTATAAATTATGTTTTCAATAATCTTTATGAAGTATAAGAATTTAATGTAGGACCTTAATCACACTATCATAATAGATTCATTATTCATGCATTGAATGTGATTATGAACTTAAATTTGAATGTTGATAGAGTTTATTAAGTGTAGAGATTATTTAACTAAGGGCGGTGATCAATTATTTAATTAAGTGACACAACCTTTGTAATGTTTATTAAAGCTATAAATTTAATTAATCATTTAATGGTTAGTTATCCTAACCTTATTCTGTTGTTCTAAACAAAAATTTCGAACCTTTTCCTTTTCATAAGGGTTGGAGACATTACATGTTGTATGTGAAGCAAAAGTTGTGGTAATAGTAATATTTATGTTCCCAATAACTCTAGCACTAATCAGATCCCTCTTATAAGTGATCAAGTATTTTGATGATTAAATAAAATAACCAACCTAAAGTAATATCAAGTAGTACCGATGATAGAGTGAGCTCTGCCCTGCTAGGGTTTGCATGTGTCCTTCACCTGCTTTGTACACTTTATCCTCTCTGTTCATGTCTTTTGCTCCTCCGAAGCTACTCATGATTGGTTAATTCAATGGATAGCCAGAAGGAAGGGGCAGAAGGCCGCTCCCATAATACTATGTTGGTTATTGGTGGAAAGAATATCCCGATTAATAACTTAACAACAAAAAACCCTGCCTTCTAACTCCATCAAGGATACCAATGCTTCAGGGACCATAATGTATCTTGGATTCGATCAAAAGACTTGCACCTGCATAGAAAAATCGCTTGAACGGTCGCATATTCACACGCCCTTGGAGATAGATAATGGGAGAACAAAATTTATGACATACCATGCTTTAATAGGAAAATTTATTGGCCTCTAGCCCATGAAACGGGCCCTCCAAATTTGGATTGAATCCAAATGGAAACCCAAAGCATACTACAACCTCCAACTGGGTTCCAAGGGATTCTTTACAGTTGTATTCTCACGGATTGATGAAAAGGAGTTGGTGGTTGATGGAGGTCCCTACTTCTTCAAATCAACTCGACTTTATCTGAGAAATTGGGTAGAGTGTTTTGATCCTGACAAAGAACATTTTTCATGGGCTCATGTCTGGACCTACCTCTATTCTCTCCCTCAATAATATTGGGAGGAATATACACTCAAAGACATTGGAAACTTTTTGGGAGAATTTATTTGAATTACCAATCAAACCAAATCAGGTACCTATACCTCCTTTACTCAAATCTGTGTTTATATGCACATTGTTAAAACACTCCCAGACTCCACCGGTCTTCTGCATAACGATTTTGAATTAGTTCAACCCCTGGATTACGAGCATGCTCCATTTCGATGTCGAAAATGTAACAAGCATGGTTATTTGATCCACGACTGTTCATTAAACAAGACCACCATGGAGGGTAACCAGTCAAAGGCTTTGGATGCAGACGGATACACCAAAGTCACTTCCAAGCGCCTCCAAAATTGCAAGACATAAGGATCCCCCCAAAATGTGGGAGCCACCACTGACAACAATTCTGATGCTATGTCGAACCTCTGTGAGGACATCACATCCAACTATTGAAAAGGATCCTACCACAATGAAGCAACACATCCAATCAATGACTGCCAACCCTAATGGAGGCACCAAATCCAACATGCATGTTTGAAAATCCTAGAAGCACTCAACCTTTCCAACTTTGGCTCTGTATGCAAGTAACAAAGAGACAAATTCTTCTTGGACCACTCAAGATTTAGACATTGATGTGCTAATGGATAAATATATGAGCCAACTGGAGTTGGGAGGGTTGGATATTTTGGGCCTAGAGGATGCTTGTAACTACAAAGCATATAATTCCATCTTCCCCATGTGAATCCAACTTCTCAAGGAAGCTGTCCTTAAAGCTAAATCCAGCAACAAGCTTGGAATTCAAAATCTCCCTCTGAAGGATAAGCAAAAATTACTAAAAGACATAAAGAAAAGGGGCCACAAAATTGATATGAAATGACTAAATGTATTGGGCACCAAGCTTGTGGAGTTAGTGCAATTTGCCTAGTTAACAACTCTGTCCCATAGTTCCAAATTAAGTTGATTTCATGGAATGTCAAAGGCATCAATGGCCTCTCGAAGCACCACATGATCAAAAGGAAAATACTTTGGGATAAACCCATAGTTCTTATGATTCAAGAAACCAAATGTAACAAGGATACTATGCAACATCTGATGGATATGTTATGGATGGGTAGTGTTGTTTTCATAGTTGATGTGATCATAACTTCTGGAAGACTTTACCTTACATGAAATCCCTTGGAGATCTCCCTTGGAAACTTCACAGTCACCAACCACTCCTTAATGGTGTCCTTCCATATAGGCTTGGTACAAGCATCTGAGTTCAACTAATGAATCTTTATGGTCCCCAAAGATCTAATCAAAATTTGCAATTGATCGACCTCTTGGAATGGGTTCTTTTGCAATCTGTAGGGCAACATTTCTTCCTCAGCGAGGATATCAATATGATCAAATCTTTGTTGGAAAAGAAAGGTGGAATGATATTCCTCATTGCAGATGACCTTTGATTCAAATATTTCATCCAGGAAAACAATTTGATAGATCTAGATACTATTGATGGCACCTTTACCTGGAAAAACAGATGTGGGGTACCTCACAGATTGCATCTCATCTTGATCGCTATCTAGTATCTAAAAGTGTTATTATGGCAGGAGGTGAACTAGTGGTCTCCATTATTCCCTTGACTGATTTTGATTAGTGTCCCATCTCCTTGTCCTAGAGACAAATAGGCCTCCCTTTTAAGCATCCCTTTAAAATTAAGAAGTTATGTCTTACTCATCCAGACTTCATGGAAACAGTGTAAAATTGGTGGCAGGGCATGAACGTGATGGGTGCCTCAAAAATATTCATTTTCCAACCAAGACTCAAGCATATCAAGATCATTTTAAGACATGGAACAAAACCACCTTTTGTAACATTTTCACAACCAAGAGTTCCTTGTAGGGGGAATTAGAGCAACTATTAATACGTGTCATTTTCAAGGGACACTCCTGGGACACCAAGCAACATGAGGAAACCTTGCAAGCAAAGTTAGAGGAGTGTTTCCAACAAGAAGAGACCATTTGGAAGCAAACTTCTACAATCTCTTGGATCAAAGAAGGTAAACATAACACCTCCTTCTTCCATTGCTCAACGAACCATCATAGAATATCATTAGAGAGAATTTGAGGTCAAAAATGGGCCTCAAAAGGACCAAAATGTACTATAAAAATCAACCAATTACATTCTAGTAGATGACATCATCCCCCATGGTTGAGGTGGCATTGCATGAGTTAAGAATGCTTATTTGTCACATTTTCTATGGTGGATGAAAACCCATAGTTAACCAAGGTAGTGGTACAAGTACTTTTAAGTCATAAAGTGAAGTACTCGCAATAAAAGTCATTTCACACTTTCTCATAAAACAATATTATTGTTATTTTCAAGTAAAGTACTCACAATTCACTTTCTCATAAAATAATATTATTGTCATTTTCAAGTAAAGTACTCACAATTCACTTTCTCATAAAATAATATTATTGTCATTTTCAAGTAAAGTACTCATAATTCATAAAAATGTTTTTTCACATTTTTTTTTTCTTTTCACATTTTTTTATAAAATAATATATTGTCATTTTCATGTTTTTTAATTTTAAATTATATATTCACTCAAATGTATTTAATATCTAATGTCAAACTAATATATCTATATTAAATCTTGTACTTTTAAAATAATTTAAATTCATTAATAATATTTATATGAAAAAAATATGTTAGTTATGCATATAAATTAAATTCATTTTTGTTTAATTTTATTTACAAGTTCAAGACAAATAAATGCTAAACGACAATAAATTTTTGGGAATTTAGAATGAATCTTAGTCACATGATTGTAGAGTTATTTTATTAATTTTATTTATAGTCAATTTAGAAAAGTAACTCAACCATGGTTATTTATATTGTGCATAAAAAGTAGTGTAGGAGGTGAGTTGTCATATATACCTACCACATAAAACCCCTAACTCATAATATTTTAATATATCTTATATTTTTGTAGTACATCTCTTAGGAGGCCCATTTTTTACCTCAAATTCTCTCTAATGACAATCGCATACCCTCTCTGAGAGCAGAGGATGGCTCTAGACTTGAAAAGAATGAAACCATTACGCAGGAGCCAGTCACCTTCTAGAAAGATTTGTTAACAAAACCAAACCCGAACATAGTGGAATCCATTAACAAAGTTGTAAGGCACATACCCAGGATGATCAGTAAGGATCATAATGAGGCCCTTCTACATCCCATCACTCTTCAAAAACTTGAAGTTGTTGTCAACTAAATGGAAGAGGGAAAAGTGCCAGGACCAGATGGGTTTATTATCAACTTCTTAATTCACTATTTGGATTTCGTGAAGTTTCAAGTCATGGATTTAGTGTAAGAATCATGGTCAAAGCGTTGCGTTCTCCTCTCCCTCAATGTCACCTTCCTCACTTTTGTTCCTAATGAGGAAAATGCAACCTCTCCAAGTAAGTATAGACCAATTTCACTTTTCAATGTTGTTTATAAATTCATCACCAAAATAAGCACCTCAAATCTCTCCTACCTCTCCTTATCTCATTAGAACATATAGGGTATGTGGAAGGTCGGCAGATAATTTGATCCGGATCTTGGGGGCTGAGACCCGAAAGGCTTGGATGCTGAGAGAGGAGGGAATTAAAGCTATAAAATTGTTAACATTTGATGCATAGAATAACATAGAGTAAATATGTGACATGGAGGGGTGAGGCTCAAAGAGGGTTCTTTGAGCCTCACCTCTCAAACCATACTCAGAAAGATACTCAGCACCAATAACTCAATAACTGAATAAAATAAGATAAATGTAGGATGCCAAAAATCCTTCCATGTCTTATTGAGAAGGCATAGAGCCTTTTTATAACATTATTACAATATGTCTTGGGGCAATACCATGGGTTGTGAAATACCATGGATGAGAGAGGGATAATGTGCCTTGAAGCCATACCATGAAACAAAACCATGAGTTGTCAATGACCATGGATGAGAGAGGGTGGCCTCTCCATTTAATGCTTTTATGATTACTGAAAGTGTGTGGCCTCTCATTAAATGTTTTTATGACTCATACATCCGAATTTAGACCATATTCCCTCTGAAATTCGGATCATTCTTCCCCCCTTTGAAAATTATGGTCCCCATCATTTCATACTAAAAAGAGACCCATGAATACAATGTGTCAGTTGCCAATGAAGAGAAGGGTTTGCTGTGGTTAACCCATAACCGTGGATTTTGTGTGGTTGACCCATAACCATAACTGTGGGTTTTGTGTGGTTGACCCCTAACCGTGGGTTTGTGTGGTTGACCCATAACCATAACTGTGGGTTTTGTGTGGTTGACCCCTAACCATAATCTTGGGTTTTATGTGGTTGAACCATAACCATGGGTTTTGTGTGGTTAACCCATAACCATGATTACAATAGGATTTCATAAAAGTAAAAAAAAATGGTCTTTGGTGAAGTTGATGTCTCGCTGCAAATCCCTTCATATATTTTAACGCAGATGATGAAATTGAATTCCGTTGAAGACCAATTTGAGATATTGAAGAGACCTTTTCATCCATATAACATACTCTCTCTGTGGTGGCCCAAGGAATGAGAAAATGGTTGTCGAAGCTCAAGGGGCGCGTGCGTATTGGTTTTCCAGACACATGTTGCTTCAATCAATGATATCTCTCAAAGCAGAGATCCAAATGAAAAACCGTGAGATACCCATTTTAGCTAACGAAAATATCTTTCCAATGAGATATGGTATAGCCTCTGATATGTTTTGTGAAGTCCGTGGTACTTGTTTGAAGTTGTAGTACGTGAGGTCGCACTGTGTACAAACATAGGTTGCTTCAAACAAGCATATCTCACAAACCAGGAAGGTAAATGAGAAACCGAAAAATACCCATTTTAGATGACGAAAATATATTTCCAATGAGCTATGGAAGAGGCACTGAAAATCTTTTTGAAAGTTGCAGCATCTGTTTGAATTTTGTAGAGGACCACAAAGGATGCCAAGGGTTTGTAGAGCAAAATCAGATGTTGTAGAGATCATGGAACTTCCTCTTGAAACTTAGATATCTTATATTGCCTGAGGACCAACTGTGATGCTTACAGTGTATGGCCCAACAATGGATTCTAAGTGTGCCAAAAGGAGGCTGAAAATCTCTGCAGATCTTTGAACCCGAACTATGCTCAAACCCTCATCCCCATGGAGAGCGTACCTGCTCTGATACCACTGATCCAGATCTTGGTGGCTCAGACCCGAAAGGCTTGGATGCCGAAAGAGGAGGGGATTAAAACTACAAAATTGTTAACATTTGAAGCATAGAGTAACATACATAGAGTAAATAGCCCACATGGAGGGGTGAGGCTCAAAGAGAGTTCTTTGAGCCTCACCTCTCAAACCATACTCAGAAAGATACTCAGCACCAATAACTCAATAACTAAATAAAATAAGATAAATGTAGGATGCCAAAAATCCTTCCATGCCTTATTGAGAAGGCATAGAGCCTTTTTATAACATTTGAAGCATAGAGTAAATAGCCCACATGGAGGGGTGAGGCTCAAACAGAGTTCTTTGAGCCTCACCTCTCAAACCATACTTAGAAAGATACTCAGCACCAATAACTAAATAAAATAAGATAAATGTAGGATGCCAAAAATCCTTCCATGCCTTATTGAGAAGGCATAGAGCCTTTTTATAACATTATTACAATGTGCCCTGGGGCAATACCATGGGTCAAAACCATGAGTTGTGAAATACCATGGATGAGAGAGGTACATTGTGCCTTAAAGCCATACCATGAAACAAAACCATGAGTTGTCAATGACCATGGATAAGAGAGGGTGGCCTCTCCGTTTAATGCTTTTATGATGACTGAGAACATGTGGCCTCTCATTAAATGTTTTTATGACTCATACATCTGAATTTAGACCATATTCCCCCTGAAATTCGGATCATACTTGATGGAATTATCTTAGCCCCTGAAATCACTCACTCTCTTAAAGTCCTTAAGAACCGAGCATGCTTCTTAAGCTTGATCTTTCCAAATCCTTTGAAAAGATCAGTTGTGATTACATTGAGAAAGTCCTCCTAGCCTTTGGATTTAGTTTAGACTAGAGGCATTGGGTCCTTGGCCTTACTTCTTGTGCCTTATTTTCCATTCTTGTAAATGGCTTCCCCTCCTCTACTTTTTCTCCTTCCAAGGGCGTAAGGCAAGGATACCCTCTCTCCCCTTTCCTATTCATCCTTATGGTTAAAAGTTTGGATAGATTGTTCCATTCAGGGCTATCCTCCTCTTCTCTCAAAGGATTATCCCTGCATAACAATCCTCCCCTTATGCATCAACAATTTGTACACACCACTTTCCTCATGGGACACCCCTTGGTTCAGGAAGCTAGAGTCATCAAATATATTTTGCATACTTTCTTTGAAGCTTTTGGTACCTCCATTAATGTTGAAAAGTATCAAATTTTATTTTTAAACAATCCTACCAACACTCGACAAAATATTGCCTATATTTTGGGCTTCTCAGTTTCTTCCCTTCCCACTAAATATTTGGGTGCTCCTCTTGTGGATTTTTCCATCAAGCATTTGTCTGGGAAAGAATTATTGGATAAGTTGGAGCTTAAGTTATCCTCCTAGAATTTTTTTTCTCCCCAAACCTAGTTGATCACCTTGTCCTCCTGAAAGACGTAGGCTTCAAGCCATGCCTCTTTATTTGTTTTTTGTGCTAGCTGCTCCAAAATGGGTTCTCGAAGCATTTCACACCCTCCAATGGTCTCTCATGTGGGGAGGGGACAATCATGGACATAAGTGGTCTCTGGTCAAATGGAAAATGGTATGTCTCCCAAAATTAGCTAGCGGATTGGGGCTTAGAGATCCGGAAACCAACAACAAAGCGTTAGTGCCAAAACCTGGTGGAACTGGATTCAACGAATGTCAGCCTGTGGGCACAGTTATGGAACTCTAAATATGTGCAATATTAAAACCCTCAACAACTTATAATATAATATTCAAAGGAGATCCTCTTGGTTCCCTTATATGGAGAGCGGCAAACTCATAATGCACCTTAGTCCAAAAGCACAGCTTTTGGGAAGTGCGCTATGGTGACTTGGAAAAATTTTGTTTGACTTGTGGCAGCGATTTCCTCGCTTGGATAGCCTCTAAAACCGTCCTATTATATTCCTCCTGCTCCAACATTCATACCACCCTTTTATATAAACAATTTCTTGGAAAATGTTGACCACCAATATTTCAAAATTTAGAAGCATTTAGAGGTCTCGGCAAATGACTTGGGCAATGAGTCTTTTGAAGAGTTCTGGGAAGAGCTCAAAATCAAGTAGATCATAGTGCATAATGGTTTGGATATTCTCTGCTGGGGTTACTCATCCAAAGTCACATTCAATGTGAAGGAAGCTCATCACCTTCTTGTTCCTATGTTGGTTAACCTCTAAAATCAGTTCTGGAACAATATTTGGCATTCCAACTTCTTGCCCAAATCCTTGACCTTCCTTTGAATCTTAACCCACAATCGCATTCTCACCTAGGATAATTTAATAAAAAGAGGCATCTGCGACCCCTCTTAATGTGTTCTTTGCTACCAAGAGGAGAAACGATCGACCATCTTCTTGATTCTTTTCCCTTTGCCAACCATATTTGGGACATGATATCCATCCTCTAAAAAAAATCACACTGAATTCATAACGACGTAGTACAATCACTCCAGTAATGGGGGGAAAATCCATTTCAAAGTGCTCTTCTTCACTGGTTGTGAGATTTCATCCCTAGATTCCTGGTATGGGGCTTATGACTTGAGAGAAGTCCATGAATTTTTAATGATAAATCCAATATTTCGAATGGGGTTTGGGCTTCATGAGGATGCATCTATAGGAATCCCTTTACCTCCATCATTGGATCGATCAGGACTTGCATTCCAGACCATAGGAAATTTAGAACCTAAGCAACCCTTTCTCACTTCCTCCCTCCATTCCTCGCAGGAAACCACCTTAGAGTCTGGATAAGTGGAGCCTACCACCTGCTCGTTTCTTTAAATTAAAATTCAATGGTGCCTCCAAAGGAAATCCTTGACTTGCAGGATTTGGAGGTGTATTCTGAAATAGATATGGACATATCCTTCGAGTCTAATTTGGCAAGATGGCACATGATACCAATAACGCAAATGCGCTCTCTGCTCTAATTCACGGCGTCAAACTAGATTCAAAATGGAACTTCTTTCCTTTGATAGATTATGGAAATTCATAGTTGATCATCTCCCTCACTACCCAATTCTAGAGTGGTTCTAGCACTTCCAAGCTCTCACCCACTTGGAGGCTGGACCTCAACCTTTGTCTACTTGATAGCATCTTGTCCCTCTCTAGTTGTATCATTTCAACATGTTCGCTTCAGGCTAACTCAGTGGTTGATCTCTTGGCTAATGAAGGGCTCTCTAGTAATGGGAGTCTACAAGACCTGGAACTCAATGTTATTCTCCCCCCCTCTCTCAAATTGGGTTATGAGCAACTTACATTGAAGGACCACTTGGTCCCAGATGCGGGTGCCACCTAGCACGTGATGGCACATGGGGGTGGCTTGGATGACGATATGAGTGCACCCGAGTTGTCCCTCGCATCGGTTGATGGCTTAATATTTTAGATTTCTCATGGAAATAATGATTGTCATGACAAATCCCCTCGCCTTCAATAAGCCCTAGCGACTCCAAGAATTGCTGCCATTTTCTCCTGTAGACGTGATCTAGGTTTTAATTGCCAAAGTATTATGCATGGAGGATAACCAGGACGTTACTACTATCCATACGTTTGAGCATTCAATTCAATGTGGATGTGATTTTAAGGGGCCAAGGAATAAAATGTTTGGCCAGGTGTTTCTAATATGTTATTCGACTGGGATTTGGCGGTCAGCGAGCAGTGCACCGCCAAAGAATCCAAGTGTTATTCTTCTAGATCAGTATGCTTATGGGACATAAACAAATTCCTGTCTGTAGCCGTGGAGGTAGAGGAGATCTCTGGGGCGAAGCACAGGAATCTGTAAAGTTGGCAATGGTTATGACGAGGATGTTCATGTTTATTGGTGCTTATGGATAGATAGGTGGGAAGATCAACTCGTGGTAGAACATCTAGAAGACCTGAGCTTCGGGGGGTGTGTAAACTTTTATTAGATTCTCAAACACATGATCGGTCATATGTTAATACAGGGTAATCATGTCATCACTGTAAATCATGAGGAGATTGTTGTGTTGCAGCTCAAGGTGAATGAAATATAGGACAGTATCTAGGTTCTGTACAATCTTCATGGGTTGGGTTTTATTGAAGAGGAGACTCTGTCCAGTGGAGGAGACTCAGTCCCATCAGAACCTAATGAAAGCTCTTTGCACCTATCTCACGTCCCCTCTCAAGATTGTGTTGGAACTTCTAAGTCCCAAGGAAAATGTCTGCTCGGTAAGGTCAAAGGTTCTGCTGCGACAATTGGTGATTTGGGTACTAGGTGTTCTTTGTGCATGGTTTCACGCATTCAGACGAGTCCATTCATCCCGCTCCATGCAAGCTGGTTGAACTGTTAGTGAAATTTAGCGTGGATGAAGATCCCAGTGATGATGTGATGTGGTGGATGAATTAGTTCCAACTGCACTTGGTGAACTCACACTAGGGTTCCAAATAATTGAAGAGAAGGAAGATGAGTTAGTCCTAGAATACAACATGTCACAGGCATGAGTGCACCAATTTCCTCCTCCCATGTATACTTATTGTTGTCTCTATGTATATCAGAACTTAATTGCTTGGATTCCCCAAGGCGGGTAAGCTTATTTTTCGGATAGTTTTGCATGCAAGGGTGGTAGGGAGTGGTGCCGACAATTTCTCCGACCACCATGCAACTCTTTTTTATATTCTATGTATTTTTTTTATATTTCTAGTAGAATTATGAACCACCTAGAACCTTACGAAATAAATTATCAAGTAGTAATGATTAATACATCATGACGCAAGAGAATAAACTTATTACCTTCATGAAAATTCCCTGTGGATCATGGAGGTGAGCAACCTTCAAACATGCATTTTCCAAATAGAATAAAATGTTATATTACAGAATAATAATTAAACATGTAACAATCTGATGTAAAAACACTAAAGGGGTATAGCTTAATGAGCTTCTCTCGGTTTCAAGAATAATTTAATGTTCTCTATTGAATAGGACCAACCACATGAAGTTAGAAGCTCGTATGCCCCGACGGCCGCGCTCCCCACCCCCCCTCCAACATCAATCTCATTTTCCCATACCAAATCTAACTATTAGATTAAACTACAAATAGTACCATTATCCTTCACTAATCCCATCCCTTCAACATACGATAAATAATACTACATTAAACATTGTCTTGGTTCAATGGTAAAGTGGGTTTGCAATATTCCCTTGTTGAGGTTCAAACGGGTCGTGATATTCCTACCAAGGTCCAAATACCAGTGACATATTTAGTTCTTTGTTGGTTGTCTTACCCAAGTAGGCAAGATCTTTCATGTAGCATGGGGTCAGGTGAAAGACCTGGGAAACTTTCACAGATGGGTACCATGTGGCTTCACAACCAAAGGGATCTTTCTAGAGAGTTGTAAGTCTATTTCATTACTTTGTAATACTCCCAGGTTGAAAAGGGGCATGCTTGCCACATGCACAATGATAATATGCAGTATCCAATGTTCTTTGTTGGTTGTGTTTCCCATGTAGGCAGGACCCTTCATGCAGCCTGGGTTCAGGTGCAAGACTTGGGAGACTTTTTAGGGATGGATACCATGTGGCTTCATAGCCAAAGGGATCTTTCTAGAGAGTTGTAAATCTGCTGCATTAGATTGTAATACTCCCAAGTTGAAAAGGGCATGCCTTCCACACGCACAATGACAATATGCAACATCTAAAGGAAAAAATTTAAGGTTTTAACAACCACATCCATAAAAAAAAAGGTTAAAGTGTCATGGGATTAGGTTAGAATTGCTAAATAGTTCTGGTTTGAATCTTCCTTATACTCAAACATATTGTGCTAGCTCTTCTCACTGTAAGGACAAGTTGTCCCAAGTCATACTTTGAGAGAGAGAAGGTTAAAGTGCTATGGGATTAGGTTAGATACATACAGTAACAAATCCCAATCACTAAGTGAGAAGATATCATTATGATAACAGCAATTATACTCAGCCAAAACCCCAAATTGGCACCCTAAAAGTCACAGCTCCCCCTAGCAGACTTAACATCACTACTAACCTATCATATAGGGTTTTACATAGTCATAGCTCAGCTAGGATAGGGCACCGCAATCCTGATACATTATTCACAGTTCAGCAGAGAAAGGGACACGACAGCCACAGTCACAAAGTCATGGTCCAACAAAGAAGTGACACACAATCACGGTCTTGCATAAAAGTGACACAGAATCATGATCCTCTTCATAAGTTCATGGTCCCAACCCTAGAGGGAATACATAGAACACAACCCATCCCTAGAGGGCATACACATTCCAAGAGAGGACCACGATCTTCTAGAAATATCACTCAATTACTCCTAGATTTTAGGAGTTTTACAAATCAAAAACATTAAATAAAATTAAGTGAACTTAAGATAGGGTAAAAAAATCAATTTTTAAAAGTTAAAATATATGAAACACGACATGATTTGCTTGGTACGTTTCACTTTTGGGGTGAAACATATCACAATTTCAATGCAACGTATCAAGGATCTGCTAGTCAATGACCCTTGGAGTTGTTTAGACCTAGTCTATGACTCTTGAATGTGTCTTGTGATGGGTTGTGACCTTGTGTGTGCTCATTGAACTTGAGTTGTGACCTCTATGAGGCGTTTGGACAAAGTTGTGATCTTTGTGGGCTGTCAGATGCTTGGACAGAACTATAATTCTTGTGGATTGTTAGGACTCAGACTTGACCTTGGTGGGATGCTAAGATATGTGTTGTGACTTGTATCTTTTGATACTAAGCTTTGTTTATTTACTGCTATTATTTTAGTACTTATATCTCTACTTATTACATCTCAAGGACCAACTTTAGCACAAGGACCATTGAGTAGTGCTAAAGTTGAAAGAGATGAAAAATATGTTTAATTTGTCTTATTGTTTTGCATCTAGCACTATGTTGGAAATTTACTATGTTTTTACTGTTGTACTATTATGCATCTTGGAAATTTACTATGTTTTTAGTGTTGTACTATTATGCATCTTGGAAATTTATCTATAGTTGTAACTTTAATTCATTTAAGTAATTGACTGAATTGGTTAAACTTTATTGTAATTTTTTTATAGTTTATGTTTTGTACATTGGAATTGGTAACTCATCACAAGGACCAACTTTAACACAATGACCAATGGAGTGTTAAAGTTGAAAGAGATGAAAACTATGTTTGAATTTATTACAGTAGTACTTTTCTGGATCTAGCTTTGTTATTTACTTATGCTTATACAATGATGATAAAAATATATGTGACAATATACCTTGAGAGAGAGAGAAGATTAAAGTCATTGGTATTGTTGGTCCTATGGGTAAAAGGGGTTGTTTCTCCACCTTTACGGTACACCTTAGTATGTGGGTATGGGGGTTGCCTTACCATCTTGTTGTGGCCTCTTTGGTTGACTTATGGTTGACTTGGTCCTAGTGCCCTTATTGTGTGTGGTACCTTGACCACCTTTGGTATGATGACTTAACCTTATTACTTTTATTGTTTTATTGTTATGTGACCACATGACCTTTGGTACCCTACTCTAAGTGTACTCAACTTTTTTTTAATGTTTTATTATGGTAACCACCCTAAAACCTAGTATTTCCTAAGTGGCCATTTTAGAAGACTTGTCAAGTTTATATATTATGTTCATAACTTCACTCTTGGAGTATCTTGGCATGAAATAAGTATAGATTTGATCTTTGTTGGGTGCATAGGGTTATTGTTGCTGTAAAGTTGAGTACACTTAAACTAGGGTACCAAAGGTCATATGGTACCTCTTCTAGGGTTGTTAAACTTGTGTTGTGAAATGTGAATCGTGATCTCCAACCAGTGAGCCACAGCCGTGAAATGTGAACCTAAACCATCAACACTCTAACTCTCTCTCTCTCTCTCTCAAGGTATGTATTCTGACAGCTTGTCCTTACAGTGACAAGATCTTGCTCAAAATGTCTAAGCATAAGGAATATCCAAACCATATCCATCTAGTATTACTATAGTTTTTAATTATTGTTCATTAGTTAAAGTTGACGGAATTTTTTTATTGTTTATGTTTTGTACATTGGAATTGATAACTCATCTCAAGGACCAACTTTAACGCAGTGACCAGTGGAGTGTTAAAGTTGAAAGACATGAAATCATGTTTGAATTTATTACAAAAGTACTTTTTTGGATCTATCTTTATTATGTACTTATGCTTATATAGTGATGATAAATATATGTTGCAATATACCTTGAGAGAGAGAAAAGATTAAAATCATTGGTCTTGTTGGTCCTATAGGTAAAATGTGTTGTTTCTCCACCCTTACGGTACATATTGATCTTGTGGGTATGGGGATTTCCTTACCATCTTGTTGTGGCCCCTTTGGTTGACTTATGGTCCTTCATCTTCTACTTGGTCCTAGCACCCTTATTGTGTGTGGTATCATGACCACCTTTGGTATGATGACTTAACCTTATTACTTTTATTGTTTTATTATTATGTGACCACATGACATTTGGTACCCTACTTTAAGTGTACTCAACTTTATTTTATGTTTTATTATGGTAACCACCCTAAAACCTAGGGTTTCCTAAGTGGCCATTCTATAAGACTTGCCAATTTTATGTATTATGTTCATAACTTCACTCTTGGAATATCTTGGCATGAAAGAAGTATAGATTTTATCTTTGTTGGACACATAGGGTTATTGTTGTTGTAAAGTTGAGTACAATTAAAGTAGGGTACCAAAGGTCATATGGTACCTCTTCTAGGGTTGTTAAACTTGTGTTGTAAAATGTGAATCGTGATCTTCAACTCGTGAGCTCCAACCGTGAAATGTGAACCTAAACCATCAGCACTCTAATTCTCTCTCTCTCTCTCAATGTATGTCTTCTAACAGCTTGTCCTTACAGTGACAAGAGCTGACTCAAAATTTTTGAGTATAAGGCAGATCCAAACTAGATCTATCTAGCATTTTTTTGTAAGTCTGCAAATTCTATTATATAAATGAGTAAAAAATTACATGACATTAAGGCTTCTGGGTGGCTTGAGACAATGAAACTAACAATGAAATCACCATCCCAGCCATTCAAAATTACAAACAAGTCTGAGATAAACATAAAAAATAATCCATCTACAGATGGAGAGTCACCACCTGAAATGGGGTTGAGCCCCTCTCCATCGACCTTATTCCAGTAGCACTGCCACTCCCCACCTTCATGTTGTTGGCTCTGCATTTCCCACTAGCTAGGCGCTTCCAAGAGAAAGTGGCATCCAATCCATTGAGATGGTCATCCAAATCTGTCAACTTGGCCTTGGCCGAGAGCACTGTGCTATGGGTTGAGCTCCAATTGCTCATCATGTCCTCCATGAGAGTGCCCATAATTTTCTTAATTAACCAATAGTGGTTTATTTTATTGCCCCCTCTGCCTGAGACCAGATGCTTAGTAACTAAGCGGAGCTCCCAATCATTGATCAAATTATAGATCGGCATGGAAACACCAGACTCATATCCCTCCTCCACCATCAGACCCATTCCACGATGGAATTTTCCCCAACCATTGGTGCCTCTATGAGGGGTTCCCCTCTACCACGACATGTCTATGACCATATTTGTATAATGTAGATGAGCGGATTGAAACCATTGTAGAACTAGGTGCATAATAGGGTTCCTTGGCTGCGAAGAGTTCCAGTAGAATGTTGCAGAGGGGGAAGACAAAAGACAAACATCACAGAACAAGACCAAGAGCCCTGAAATGAACCCTCTCACGTTCTCATCCTGCTTCCTTAACCAGTCTCGGTGGATAATCCTGATGGTCGCATACTCCAGATCAAAAACCATGAGTTCATAGTTAATGTCGCTGGTATTGTGTCAACGTTCTCCCATCATTTAATGGGACGCCTTCCTCCTCGCTCAATAATGCACTAAAATGGTTGGGGTAGCAATTTGAGACTTTGATATGCGAGGTGCCATGCTACTAGATCCCAAGTTGAGGTGCTATGCGCTATCGATGGGACATGCAGACACCCGCATCTAGGTTAGACCTATCTACCATTACTATTGTTATTTAATTACAATTAATTAGTTAAACTTCATTGTAATTTTGTTACAGTTTATATTCTGTACATTGGAATTGATAACTCATCTCAATGACCAACTTTAATGCTGTGACCAATGGAGTCTTAAAGTTGAAAGAGATGAAAATTATGTTAATATTTATTACAATAGTAATTTTTTGGATCAAGTTTTGTATTAGAGTCATAAATTCTTCTTTAGGTACCAGGTTCCACATTTGTCACCTAACCATCCCCCATTAGGTTACCTAAGACCCCTCAATAGTGGCGAAAGATGCCTAGCGACACCCACATTCCAACTTGCAAGAGGTCAACGATACCTTCAAGAACTCACATATGGTGGTATGGGGTGTTGTTAATTTAATTAGATGCCTAAAATATTACTATACATAATAATACTTAAGTTTGTTTGCCTTACATCCCTATCCATACAATGATCAAGTTTTGTATTAGAGTCATAAATTCTTCTTTAGGTACCAGGTTCCACATTTGTCACCTAACCATCCCCCATTAGGTTACCTAAGACCCCTCAATAGTGGTAAAAGATGCCTAGCGACACCCACATTCCAACTTGCAGGAGGTCAACGATACCTTCAAGAACTCACGTATGGTGGTATGGGGTCTTGTTAATTTAATTAGATGCCTAAAATATCACTATACATAATAATACTTGAGTTTGTTTGCCTTACATCCCTATCCATACAATCCTCATGATCACAATGTTATCCCCATGCAGAGGATAAGGAAACATTAAAAGATTCTAATTCTCTGGACATGACAATTCATTTTTTCTAATTTTTTCAATGTCCTAACATAATCAAAATATCTAAAAATGCATGGAAAACAATAACCATAAACCTCACTATTGATTCAAGACACACTTCATGACAAATACAAGGGTGAGGTGTAATCTTGAATGATGTTTCCCATGGTACAGGAAGAACTAAACAGGTATTTGTCATATTTGTCTTCCTCGAGCGAGGGGAGTTTAGGAAGACTAGAGGAAAGTGAGACATCAAAATATCTACAATAGATATATCAGCTAGATGTCAAAATATCAGAAGAAAATTCCAAAAATGCATGCAATTTTTTCTCGTTGAAGGGGGGCCATGTTCTTATGATGATGATACCACAGGCGACATCAAGGTTCCCTTAAGGTACAAACAAATAGTGAAACAATGGGTGCCAAAGGATCTTCCTCAACTAAACATAGATTTTTGTGTGAATGAGAGGATATATTGAATTACACCAGCATCATTACATGGCTTGGGGTTGATTTGCATGGATGGCATAATCGAAGGTTATGAAAAATGTACATAATTGATGGAGTATGTTGGACCATGTTACATCTACAAAGATTGGATGCGACTGGTCCAATATACAAGAAGTATGTGCAGATACAAATTGTCTGAAAAATATTTACAACTGAAAGACATGGATCAAAATAAAGGTGTGATGGTGTACATTGACAGAAGGCCAAAAGCTATAGGGAATATTGTGGGGTTTATAAATAGTACACGAACATGGTCTACACTTAAGCAACCCAATTGCATATTATATGGGCGTGAAGGAAATCATGTTTTTGTATGTGCATCAAATCAATAGTTGCAGGGGAAGAGTTCCTTATTAATTACAATTTGAATCGAATAAATACAAATGCGGTCCCTATGGGAGTGGTACATCTTACAATTTACCCAACCTTTAATTAATGAATCTAATATCTTATGTATTTTTTGGTAGTCTATTGTTCTAATTTCATTAAAATTTTCTATATTTAAGACGCAGGGTAGAGATCGAGGCATATCCCCAGTAGTTGATCAGAGGAGTACACCATCCTCGAGGCAGTAGGTATACATTATTGCAATTGTATAAATATAATATGAACAAAATGTTTATTTGTTATGTTTTTTCATGGGTGTAATTGTTCTGTTTAGATAATGTTATCTATATTTTTGTTGCAGGGTGTTGATCGGGGTAGCTCCCTACCACTGGTAGACCAAACAGTACCTACCCCGAGGCAATATGTATACATCATTGTTATTTTACTACTATAATATGCACAATGTGTTTTTTTTTATTTGTATTCATCAGTATGTTGGTTTCATTTAGATAATGAATTGTGTGTTTTTCATCATAGACAAGTGATCGGGGCATCTCCTCAATAGTTCATCAAAGGAGTAGAACATCCTCAAGGCAAGAGGCAATCCTCATTGTAATTTTACTAATATAATATGCGCAATATGTTTTATTATTAGTTATTAGTTATGATCAGTATATTGGGTTCATTTCGATATTGAATTATGCATTTTTCATCACGCGCAAGTGATTAGATTTTTTTGTGAGTACACTAGTTTCTTTTCAATAATGTTTTATACAATTAATTGTTGGAGGGAAGTGATCGAGGAAAGTCCCCGACTGTTAATCAGATGAGTACACGCTCCTCGAGTTAGCAGGTATGCCTATTTCTAATTGCACAAATATAATATGACCAATATGTTTTTTTGTTAGGTCTTTTTCTTGTGTATATTGGTTTTATTATGATAATGTTTTCTACATTTTTGTTGCAGGGTGATGATCAGGGCAAGTCCCCAGCTATGGATCAGATGACGCCATCCTCGAGGAAGTAGGTATACGTAATTGTAATATTTGAAATCGAACATGAGCAATATGTTATTTTATTATGTAGTTTTCCTTGGTATATTGCTTTCATTTTAGTAATGTTTTACATATTTTGTTGCAGGATATTGATTCAACATTTGATCTAGCATCAGATAAATCAATTGATATTGATGTGGATGAGATCATGTGTGATGTTGAAATTGGATCTTCTCTATACCCAATTAAAATGATAGAGAATACCTTAAAAAAAATAATGAGGATATTCTTCGTCTGCTATTCATTCAACCGCCGATAAATGAGATTAAAACAAAGGTTGATGTTTTGGTAAAGAGATCTAACGCCTTGAAAGTAAGTTGTAGGATCTTGAATTAGAAGATAAATTCATGTATAATTTTATAATTTGTACTTGTATATGATCGTGAACTAACAATTTGTTTGTATCTACATGATTTTTCGCGCCCACACACTAGTGGTGAGGGCAGTGTTGGTATTAGTGATGCTCATAGAGAGTCATCACATGAGCATATGACTACACCTGCATCTCATGTGCCATTATTGTCAATTGAATAGTCGGCGACACATTCCGCAACACCCCTAATGCCATATGTGAGTGCACTCTCTAGTGGTCGACGCAAGCGCGATGGAACAAAACAAGGAGTCGATGCAAAGATTAGCAATGATAATGCTCAAGAAGCATTTCATGGATCTTCCCATGTCACTAGCACGGGTACACTCGAGACAACATTTTTTGTTGACGAAAATATTGTTCCCATAAAAATAGATAAGATCCTAGGTATTTATACATTGTTTAACTGATTGTTTATAATCTGATTGTAATATAATAAAAAAACATTGTTTTTCAACTAATGATGGCATGGTCGTTTTGCAGAAAATGATGTTTCTTATAAACCTCTAAATGATTTTTCATTGGAGATACTTGGGCCCACCATCAGTACAAGTTAGGATAAACAAACAAAAAATTTAAAAGATGAGCTCACTAATTGCTTGGTTGGCATGTTTGGCAGCGAGACCTTCAATCGAGCGGAGGTACTAATGAAGGTTGGAAAACATATGAATATTATGAGGGATCAATTTAGGGTTCATCTAGAAAGGAACCCTAGGTATGAGCATCCTCCAATGATTCTAGCAAGAGAGTGGAAAGCCTTAGAAGAATATGGAAATGAGAGGGCTTTGAGAAAAGGGGAAAGCTACCACGAGGCACAAGAAGATATGAAATACTTTCAACAATGTTATTATAAACCTTATTATTATTAATTTTTAGATCAAATTTGAAACATCTAACGTATTTCAACATTTCCATAGGTTGCTAGACACATCAAAGGCCACAAAACCAAGAGAATAAAAAATTGGACAACACAAGCTTGGGCTTGGTGGTTATTGCAATTTGGTGGCATGAATTGTAAGTATATAAAAAAAACAATATTACATCAAAAAAATACTTTGCAACTTATTTTTTGATTTATTGAAATGTAAAAGGTAAATTCATGACATTATGCAAATATGCAGGTTGATTGATTCAATGAAGTGCCCACAGAGGAAGAATTGAAGCTTGGATTCCAGGACGGCTTTGGAGATGTTGTTGAACGCCGAAAAAGCTTGTCTAGGAAAACATAGTCTTCAAGTGATCCATCTTGCATACAGGTATATAAAATCAATGAATTTTATTTAAGAATGGTTACTTGTCCAGTCTATTTGTTATAATTATTTGCAATAAAATATTGACTCAATTTTGAGCAGGAAATCAATGATCCACCTAATGTTGAGGATGGAGAACAACCTATCGAAGGTCATGCTTCAAATCTTGGTAATGAATGAATTCATATGCTACAATTTAAAACTTTGCATTGCAAATGGTGAATATTAATTGTTCTTTTTCATTTTTCAACGGCAGAGAATGTAGAGGCTCATACTATACAAGATGATCCTATACAGGGACACAAAGTACATGATGTGGTCACATCAGGTAGAAAACACCTCTGTAATATTTTTTTAATGAAAAACTTGTCATTATAATATCATAAGATATCACCTTAAAGTTTTTACATTATTGCAGCAAATCTTGACCCCTTGCAGCAACATCCACGTTGCGAGTACTCTACTAGGAAAATAGTACGACAAGTTGTATATAAGACGAGAACTGAACGACAAGTTGTAGAATATGAGTTTCTTGTTGATTTTGTAAAAAGAAAAAACCCTAGAAATAAGTGAATGAATAAACACTGGCTATACTTATTTTTTATAATAAATTAAATCCACATTTTTGCATATAAATTTAATAGTTTTTTCTAGTACATGCATTGGGTATGGGGAATTGAGAGTGATGTGAGGGAGGGGAGGGGCCATAAGAGATTCCACCTTCACATGGTTGGCCATGTTCAGTAGAGAATATTAATTTATTCTTGAAAGAAGGAGGAGCTCAATGAGGTATTTAAACTTGCCATCAATGATTTTACTGAGAATTCCCTCAAGTATCTTAGCTATTGACATCAATACATAGGAATAATTTCCAAAACTACCTTGACTAATTCCAATCAACCTCTTCAAGATAACCATCTCCAACAAAAAATACAAATTCTAGCTTCTATTATTTGTATAACCAAGTCCAATCTTCATAATGATAGCCATTTGGTTTTAATAAGAAACCATGATATTTTACACCTTGGTCCAAAACTAAAAGGTTCTTGATGAACTTCTTACTCACTCTAATACCCTACTCCATTTGTTGATTTATATTAATGGCTACAACCCTTTTTATTCTTTACTGGTTGATTTTCACGTCCCCACCCCTCTACCAAGGAGAGAATGTGACTTAATGCTATCAAACCGGGCAATCTAGCCCCATGAACATAAGATAAAATGCATTGAAATAAAAAATATACATGGATGCATAAATAATTATCATACAACAAAAGTAAAGCACGTTTCATTCAAGCATTCAACATGTTCATATTAATTCATAAACACATACAGCTACAGAATAAAATAAACAAGAATATTTATCTTAAAAGAAACTTGCCCTGCAACCAGCTATGTCGCTGCAACGTTCCACCCAACCATAGGCTAGCGTGCTCATCAATCTCTCAGCACCACTACTACCACCGAGCTGGGCATGATTCCCACAAGGAATTAGGGAACACTAGCATGCTCACACATAGCTAAAGATATATCAAAATCCAACCAAGCCAAAACTAAATTTGGGTTTATCAAGCTGCTAAGGAGTTGGAAAGGTTGAACTACTAACCTAGTGATCTCAACCATAGAGCTAGGGACTTTTGCACCAGATCTGGCTTGGCTTCTAAAATATCCACACATCCAACACAAGGAAACATCCCCTTCTCTACTATGCAGTCCCTTGGGCTATTCCTTCCCTTCCAATGCTCCTCAAGGTGTGCCAAGAAGAAAACCAACCCCTCTATATCTGTATGTGAGGTTCCCTTCCTACACTAGGTTTATCAAGCTTGTTCAGACCCAATTCCACTCCAACTCAATTCAAACCAAAGCCAAAAGATGCACCCACAACACAATACAATTTCTAGGTTTCAGGAAAAGCAGTTTGGGCAACAAAATGAATTGCCAAGATGGGTAAAAACAAACCCCTATTAAAAATTCAATTTCCAGAGATTTTTATGGCCTTCACGTGGCCAAAATAAACTCAACAACACCCAAAAATCGTGGGTCTCTTCTCCCACTCGTTGAGAATTACCAAAAAACGATTTCCAGCCTGGAAAACAATGGGGAAATGCAACAAAATCATAGGGGAGGAAACCCAGCCACTGATCATTACAAAAATGATTTCCCAGCCTGAGGAAAATGAAGAAAATGACCCCCAACGTGAAGGAAACACACACAACAGACAAAAACGTGAAGGAAAATAGCTCTTCAAGCTTCCACTGCGTGAGGAAATGGAGGACGTGTGTGAACCTCCAAATGGGCATGCATTTTTCGGTGTTAACTTGCCCCAAAAGTCAAAAAACATTTTCCCAAAAATGGGTGTTTCCCCAAATTCAATTTTTTGACTCCCATACCTTTCCCATTCTCATGCAATAACTAACCCAACCAATTTTTGGCAGAATTATATGATTGGGCACAAAAGACAAAATGGGTAGTTGACAGTTTGATGGGTTCTCCCTTTGACATTTGGATTTTCCCCATTGGCCCAAAGGTTTGAATATTTCCCCCCCTTATCCTTAGGAAATCATGCCCCTGTCTCTTTTAATGTTGCATTGACATAGCTGGTTATGGGTATTTAATTAAATTGCATATTTACATGATGTCCAGAATTATAATGTGTCGGCTAGCACAAAATACCATCGACATCGATTTTAATCGCCGAAACATAAAACAATAAATCAATGGTGGGGCTTTTTCCTTTAGCTCCACACCATGATTAATTACAATATTTACATCATATACATTTAATGCAAACGGGGTCAAAACTAGGGTGTTACATTGATTATGTAGCTTCTCACGAACTCTTTACCTTCTTTCCTATTGCTTCATCTCCCCTTTTGATTGCTCATATCCATGTATGATTTTTTGCTTGCCTCATCTTTATCATTTGCCACTATTCTTGTTAATTGATGTTATTTTCATGTTTAATCCAGGTGAAGGAGGTGTAGGACACATGAATGACATCTCTTAAGTGATGTTTAGGAGACATGGTTGACATATCTTAAGCATCATTCAGGCCACATGAATATAGTCTCTTGCGACATTGAAACCGCATGCAGGCCACATTTCTATGTAAAAATGACATATTTTGAGCATTCATTTACATACCCACAAAAATATTAAATAACATATGGGGAAATCTCCCACTAAAACAAATTAATACATTTTACCATTTATATGCACCAATGTTTTTTCATCATTGATACACACTCATGCGTGTTTGATACATAAGTATCATTTTTCATGAGATTTTACCACGCATGGATCTGACTCATATGTATGTACACATTCATTCTCCTTGCATTTCAAGATGGGCATATAATTTATTTATGTTTTAAATTACAAGAACTTCAGTCTTATTGCTAGAACTTTACACATGTCTTTAGTGCTGGAATAAATTGACAACAAGTTTCAATAATTATTTGTATGTTTCTATCGTTGACAAGAAGTTTTTTTAAGTGGTATGTTTCTATCATTGATGGTTATTTTAAAAAAATTCATCTTATTGGTGATGGATTTCAACATCAGGTTATGGTTACGATACCTACAAATAAGGCTAAGAAGAGCAATCGTGAGGATTATGAGAAGGTTTTGGTTGATTATTTTGATGGTTAGGTAAAGACATCCATAGATGCTATAGATCATGAAGGATTGGATTACCTTAACCTACAATAAAAAGATCGTTGTCTTGATGCCAAGTCTATGGAAGTTTGAGTCATACTACTATGTGAAAATTTTGTTTCTTGCTAGTCATTTTTATTTAGACTTCATGATTATTACTAACCTTGGGAGTTGTGAACCATATATGGAAATTATAATTTTAATGTAAGAGTTGCAATATATTTACTATTTGATAGGGTACCATGCCTTTGGAATTGTAGATCACTATAGTGTTGTTTGTGTGTGCTCACAAATTGTTATATATGTCTAATGTTAAAGTTGTTTGGTGTTGCATTCAAGGTTCCAACTATGGCAGATCCATATGAAGAAGTTGTTCTCTCATTGCCTACTTTTGTTACAGATCACTTGCTTCATATTTTTCTCCAAGGTATTGTTACTCGATATTATGTAAGCGGTATTTTTTTATACATAATTTTATTTTTCCTTTTTGCGAATTGTCTATAATAGAATTGTCTACAGTCAACCATCATACAAAACACTACTTGGTTTGGTATTATAATGGGTCATTTATGGTTGCATTTTTTCATATTTAGGATGAAGTAAAAGTTCAAATCTCTCATTTCCCTAGACTCTTTATTGTTGTATAGATACCACTATTAAATCAATTCTATAAGACCCTCATTTATGGGCATGAAATGTCTGCTACATAGGGATCCAATTTGTTAGATAAGGCATATACCTTCATGTAAGTTGATTTTATTCTTTACAAATATTGCTACATGTGACCAAGAATAAATATAGAACCCACAAAATTGCTTCATTTATGTTGAGATTCACTCAAGATGACTAACATTCAAACTATACGTTTCTACTCTAGGACTGTTCATGGCACCAAACTTTCAAAACAAGAAGCTCTTACTGTTGTAGGGATGTTGGAATAGACCCCAAAATATTGCTTGATCGACAAAACTGACTGAGGCTTGTTTTCAATCACCATAATGAATACAATCTATCCCCTTGAAGGGTGTGAATTAGAATCACGTGTGTAAACCCATAGAAAATGGGGGTTAGCAGGGATTCCATGCAAATCCTTCAAAGGAAGAGTCACCCTACAAGAACAGACCTTCAATGACTAGATCCTAGCATATACCATAGCCTATGAACACTTGAAAATTCAAATCTCTCAAGGATGGAAATCACAAGTAGGATACAAGACTAGAACATATAACAAGTAAAGACATTTAACTACTTAATTTCAAACTTCATTGGAGCACGTCTACCCTTTTTATGGACTAGATCTAGAAATTTGACAATGAGAGAACATACAAGTTATCTCAAGTATAACTTCACCAATATATGCCTCACATGTATAAAATATCTCCAAAGAAAACCAAGAGCCTTTGATGCAAATGATAGATTTATTCTCCAATCAACAAAAACAAGATACAAATAGATCTGAAGAGGTGAGACTCTCGGGGAGGATTTGGAAAGAACGCGGTTTTGCGGAGAAGCAGGCTCTGATGAAGGTGTTTATGGGGGCGGGGGCTACAACACCCCCCTCCGCCAATCATGGCAAAGGAGGCTCCTCGAAGCCAGGAACTAGAGGAGGGTGGAAGCGGAAATATGGGAAGGGTGCAAGGATGGAACGGGTAGGGGAAGGAGATATAGCCCAAGCGGCTGCCTCCCGACATCCCAATCTATCCTGACCATTCAGATAAAATCCTACAAGATCAAGGGAAAGATTGAACTGTGGAGGGAGAAGGCTCTTATTGGAAAATTTGTGGGGGTTTGGCCAAGGGAGAGGGATCTAGTCCGCTGGATTAAGGGAACATGGAACCCTAATGGCCATTATGATATCCATTTAAGGTCTAAAGGATTTTTTAATATCATCCTTTTTAACTAGGAAGACATGGATAGGGTTCTTGAGGGTGGTCCTTATTTTTTCTTTTCGACAGGGTTATATCTAAGACCTTAGAAAGAGAGGTTCAACCCAGAAATAGAGGACATGAAGGTAGCCCCAGTATGGATCTACTTGTTTTCCCTACCATGTGAATACTAGGATATGGAGATTCTACAAGATATCGGTAACTCGATAGGGGAATTTGTGAAGGTTACGGAGCAGACCAAACAACAGTGATACACGGCCTTTGGCCGCATCTGTGTCTACATGGATCTATCGAAAGACCTTCTGGAGGCAATAAGTATGAATTGGGATGATGAAGAGTGGATCCAAATGATTGACTATGAAAAAATCTCGTTCAGATGTAGACAATGCCACGAATACGGTCACTTTGGGAGAAATTTCCCAAAACTGACTCAAGCTCAAGCCAACCCTAGTCACTGCTATGAGGGTGAACTACATGGTGAAGGGTTTATGCATGACAAAAGAAGGCAGAGGAGTAAAGCAGGAGGGTTTCCAAGAGTGAGAAAGGAAAACCCAGAGAAGATGACCAAGAGCAATAATCACTTCCAGATCCTGGAGGAGGATGATTATGGGGAGGAGAAGATCAGAGAGGAGGATTCAGTAAAGCAACACGAAGACAAGGGGAAAGAAACAGGCAGTGGCGGAGAGCATAAGATACATACTGAGGTGATGGAAGAAGATGAAGTGTAAAAAATGGAGCTGGGTGAACTAGATCTAGATGCGATTGAGAAGGAATGCAGCAAGGAGGGTCAGGGGTATGTCTCCCTTAGGAAAGTGTAACTTCTCCAGGAAGCGTTCATTAGAACCAGAGCACATTAACATTTGGGGATTTCCTTAGACCCCAAAAAGGGAATCAAAAGGAATTCCCCAGAGGAGGAGTTCAAAAGGGGTATAAAGACGAACAAGCACCGAATTGCAGAGGTAGGCGTCAAGCTCATAGAATCAGGCCAATACCCAACGATAAGGGCGGCCTTCACCAAAGTAAACAAGGTTAGTCAATGAAGATAATCTACTGGAATATTAGGGGGTGTAACAATCCCAGGAAATTAAAATCCCTTGCTAGGAATTTCAAACAAGAGAGACCGAATGTTGTTTTTTTACAGGAAACAAAGTGCAGCTTAGAGGTGATGGAGAATCTTGGGAAGAATATATGGAAGGGTAGTAGGGTAATGGGGATGGATGCAGTTAGAATGGTCGGCGGTATAGCTATGTTGTGGCAGTCAAATTTCATTGACCTCACATAGTGGTGGGGCAATCAATTCTCTATGATGACCAATTTCAACTTCCTGGAGAAAGCGGCTAAAGGTATCCTAGTGAATGTCTATGGCCCCATTGATTTCCCTCAAAAGCAGGATTTTTTGAATTTCCTAAACTAGATACAAGGCCTTGCAGTTGAGGGAAATTGGTTCATGGGAGGGGTTTTTAACCTTATAACCTCTCTTAGAGAGAATAAGAGAGGAAGGTGGGTCCTAGATAAATATCAGGAAGCATTTAGAGATTTCCTGACCCACGACCCCTTCATAGATCTCGAAACGAGCGATGGTTGGTTCACCTAGAACAACAAGCATGGAGGGGAGTATCTTGTCGCCTCTAGAATTGACAAATTTTTGGTCATAAAGAATGTAGTGAGGGGAACATGAGAGATAATGGCCAGTTTCCTTTCGACAGGTGGATCAGACCATTGGCCCATCAGTCTCAATTGGGATTGGTTGAATGCCTTGTTAAGAAAACCTTTTAGGTTTGAACAATTCTGGATGGAACACAAGGAATTCAAAGATTTGGTGGAACAGTGGTGGTAGGAGTTGGTCCCCCCTGTGAGTACGGTGATGTACCACTTCCAACAGAAGCTTAAGGCTCTTAAGGCTAAAATACACACGTGGAATAGAGAAGACTTTGGGAACATTTTTGAAGATAAAAAAAAGGTTGTTAGGGATATTGAGCTTATCCATAAGAAAGGAATGGAAGATGAATGGGATGAAAGTATGAAAGATAGGGAGAAAAAATTGCTTTGTCAGTTGGAGTCCAGGGAGAGGTAGGAGGTATTAATTTGTCACAGTGATCTAGGGACTGAAAACACAGTCTCACAAAGAATTCAGACAATTAAGCATAAAATTGGCAAAATGGTGCTGCAATGGAAGTAGCAGCTCTGTATAATCAATAAAGAATGAATAATACAATAAAATGATCATGCAAGATGCATGAATACCAATACAATTCGAATTCCCAAGGAGGTCATTTGAATTGAATGAATGGGTGTAGCTTAACTAACTGTAAGCCACAGTAAACACACAAGTTAACCAACTGATCAAGTCCTGACTGACTCAACTAAGTCCTAACTGAAGTCGGAGTGCAGTGAATGACTGATTCTAACTGAAAGTAGCTCAAACACATGTCACTGCATGACAACCAACAAATAGTAGCACATCATTAACTCCAATCAACCTTGATGAGGTTAACTGAAGTCAAATTAACCATCAAAGGTGGTTGGAGGCGCCCCTGTTGACTCAAGTTCATAATATTAATTAAAATAATCAATATAATGAATGGAGTTTCCTTCACCACTCAGCTTAACTGACTGTAACCATCAATTAGCAATAAGGTGCATTTATGACACCCAGATCACCCCCATAGTGCTCCAGTTAGCCTCCCGGGATGAAGGACAAGGCTTAGTTGGCCTCCTTGACTGAAGGTAGGCGTGGGTGTGCTCATGCTGATGTCATAGTGTGCTCATCTGATGTCGATTAAGTCAATGAAACTTAAGATAGTGGTTTAACAAGGTCAAATTGACCAAATTAAGTGTGCATGGTGGGTAAATGTCTCCAACACCCCCCCTTAAGCTATACTCATAAGAGGTAGAAAACATAAAGTGCATGTAATGTTAGGGCCCCATCAACAAGGCCATATGTCACCCTGTATAATAATGAAACTCAAACAATGCTCAAAAATAAATCTAAGGGAGGAAAAGAGGGAAAACCCAGTGGGAAAAACCCCCCCTCAAGCTGAACACTGAAAGTAGTCTGATCAACCTGATGAACTCACCCCCAATAGTGAACGGAGGTAAGTGAACTTATTTTTTGAAAAGATCTTGGTGAATATGTCTACAATCTGCTCATCAGTCGGGCAGTATTGCAGAATGATGGTCATGTCATGCACTAACTCTCTAATGTAGTGCATGTGTATCTCTACATGCTTGGTCCTCTTCCTGGTAAATGGATCTGTGGATATCTTATTAGCACTTTGATTGTCACAAAATAGGACAGTGGACAAATTACTACCAAGATCAAACTCTGAAAGAATTCCTTGCAACCAAACAGCTTGGATGCAAGCATTCACCGCTCCTCGGTACTCAGCCTCTGCTCAAGACAATGCTATGCCCCCATCACCTGCCCAATTCTAAGCAGAATTCCTCTAGAAGTAGAATTCTAATCAATAGAATCACCCACCCAATCAGAATCTATGTAACCAACCAGCTCTAGCTCGGAGTCTGCAACATAGTGAATGTTGTAGGTCCTGGTTCCCTGAATATACTGGAGGATCCTCTTAGCCTCCTTCCAATGAATATCATGAGGTGGATGCATGTATCTTGACATAGCATTCATGGAATAACAGATAGCAGGCTGAGAATGATTTAAGTAGAGCAAGCTACCTATCAGCTGTCGATAAATAGTGCAGTCCATGGGAGGTGAGCTTTTTCCTTCTTCAAGGCTGATCCCTGAAAGGAAAGGGAATGGAGTGGCCTTAAATTCAGCCATGTTAAACTTGACTAATAGGTCTGATATGTATTTGTACTAAGTGACCATTATCCCATCAAAAAAATTCTCAATTTCGCGTCCCAGAAATTGCTTCAAGAGCCCCAAATCGCTCATTTCAAATGCATCATGGAGAGCAGTTTTGATGACTAAAATAGAAGTAATTGTGCTACCTGTAATCAGTAATTCATCAACATATAAAATAGTAATAATCAAATGACCATCATACTGTTGTATATACACATTTGGATCTAATTTACACTTTTGTAAGTTTTTCGAGAGAAGGAAGGCATCCATCTTGGAATACCACTCTCTTGGGGCCCGTTTTAACCCGTATAGTGACTTCTTTAGCTTGCAAACCAAAGATGGAGCAGAAATGTAGCCCTCAGGCTGCTTCATGTATATCTCCTCATGAAGATATCCATGCAGAAAGGCAGACTTAACATCCATATGGTGCACTTCCCAGTGCTTAGATGCAGAAATTGCCAAAACTAGGCGGATGGAGTCCATTTTTGCAACTGGTGCAAAAGTCTCATGGTAGTCCACACCTTGGACCTGGGAGAAAAATTTTACCACCAGATTTTCCTTATATTTGTAGGTGGTTCCATCATCAGCAACCTTATTTCGAAACACCCACTTGCATTGAACCAATTTCCTCCCCAGAGGAAGAGAAACTAGCTCCCAAGTAATGTTTTTCTGAAGAGAATTCATCTCTTCATCCATGGCAACTTGCCATCTCGGATCCTTATAAGCATGGTAGTAAGACTTAGGGTTTTAACTTGTCTTCAAATAATAATATTCGGATAGAAAATAATCATGGCAAGCGAGCGCAATACCTTCTCTTTGGAAATCAGACCGGGTTCTCCTTGGATCATCCAAATTTCCAATGTCATCACCTGCGGAGGAGAGTGTCTGTCGAGCCCAAGTTGGGAGATTATTTTGTACTTAAAGTTCTGATTCAACATCTAATGTTTGCTGTATACTGATATCAAAAATCAGAGGATCCAAATTAGCGTCATCACCCCCGATTACATCATCCAAATTTTCAGTAGAATAGGAAGGAAATAAGGTAGTTTTCTCCTTCAGTAGTTCTACCTCCTGAAGAGGCTCATTGAACATGACACTCATTTCAATGATGATCCATTTTGGTTTGATATCCAACAGATTGAAACCTTTAGATTCATTAGGATATCTGATAAATAGAAATTCGATGCTTTGCGGTTGCAAAGCCCTCCTTTTATCAAGCGAAATTCGGGCCCATGCAGTGGACCCAAACACCCTCAGATTCGACACATCCGGCTTGTGTCCGAAATATGCTTTGAAAGGGGTCTTCCCTTTCATGGATGAGTGTGGTACTCTGTTCTAAATAAATTCTATGGAATGCATGGCTTCTCTCCACAAATTTGCAGCCAACTTATTTGATTCCAACATACAGGTGGTCATCTCCTTGAGAGATCGATTCTTCCTCTCCGCTACACTGTTCTGTTGGGGAGTGTAGGGGACTGAATGCTGGATCTGAAAACCAATTTGGGAACATATATGCAGTAAATCATTACTGACATACTCCCCACCATTATCAGATCTCAAAATCTTGATCTTTTTTCCAGATGCATTCTCAATCAAGGCCTTCAATTCAGTGAATTTTTCCAAGACTTTCGACTTCTTTTTAATAAAAAAGACCCATCTACATCTGGAAAAGTCATCAATGAAAGTCAGAACGTACCTTGATCCATTCATGGATGTGATAGGCATGGTACCACTGATATCAGAATGTATCAGTCCCAAGATGCATGATGCTCAGCGTGCCTTCCCCCGATCGAACTTATGCTCAAGGTGCTTTCCAACAACACAACCCTTCCAAATTCCAGTGGTATATTTGATGACCGGGAGGCATTCAACCATAGAATTCTTCTGTAATTGTTGCAAGTATTTGAATTTCAGGTGGCCGAACCTCTCATGCCACAGTCTACTAACTTCATTTCCATGATTCAGCAATGCGGTGGGCTTTGCATCCGCCACAAAATGGGAGAACTCATAGGCTTTTGCATGATGGTTTGCAAGGCCTTTTGCTACAAGTTTTCCAGATGCAAGTTTTGTGATCTCTACATCATCCGAGATAAAGGAGACTCTCTTGGGAACTCCCATATGTGTCATTTGATAAACACTTAGGATATTTGATGCAAGAGATGGTACACACAGAACATTGGAAAAATAACCATGCTCAAGATCTACAGTACCTTGTCCTTCGGATATGATTGTGGAGTCATCTCCCATGTGGATGGGAATGGATTTTCCAATCTCCAAAGATGAGAAAGAGTCTCTTTCAGCCATCATGTGATTCAAAGCTCTATAAATCAAGAGTGCTTTGGACTTCGAAGTGCTTTCCATGAGAGCATGACCTCTTTCATGCTGTGGTTCCCAATCTTGCCGATCTCTCCTCCAAAAGCTTTCCGGAAGATTGATGTGATTTTTCTCAAGAAGAGAAGTAGCTTCATCAAGTTTGTTTTTCATGCAGGCATGTTCAGGGTGGAATCCCTTCCCGTGGTATGAACACTTGACTTTTTCCTTTCCATGATGCCCTTTTCTTTTGTTCTTCTTCGAGCGGGAAGGCTCTCCATGCTGCTGGTTTTCAACTGTAGGCTTAGGAGCTTCGAATTTGGTTTTTGGGTTCTTCTGCTACTTTCCTTTACCCTTCAAATCTTTGGGCCTCGAGACATGGAGGGCTTGATCATGAGAGGATCTGATGATCCCCATTTGGACAAGTTTATCATGTTCACTTGTTACGGACTCAACGAAGGCATTGAGTGAAGGCATCTTCCATCCAGGGGTTGTGAGCTTCCCTGCACTGAATGTAGAGACAAACACCAAATAATCAGCTCCAAGTTTGGAGAGTATGGCGAGGATGAGTTGATCATCCTCCTTCTCCACCTTACACTGCTTCAACAGTAATACAATGTGCTTGAACTTTGTGAAAAAATCATTTAAGGTCTTGAAATTGGAAGGTTGGAGAGACATCAACTCGTTTTCAAGCTAGTATACTCTCAAATCATCCTGTTTTCCATATAGGGTTTCCAATTTGTCCCAAATTTCCTTTGGAGTCTTCAATCCTGAGAGATGGAATAGAAGATCCCGAGAAACAGAGAGGCACAAGAATTTGAATGCTTCATCTTTCTTGTTCAAGAATCTGGCTTTGTCTGTCACAGAAGTAGGATCTTCTTCAGTGTCCATAGTGACCCGATAGAGTCCTCTAGCATGTAGCTAGATCTCCATATCTCCTTTCCATGAATGGAAATTGAACGGAGTTAAGAGTTCTACGAAAGAATCCATCTCAAACTGCTGGAGCGAATGCTTTCACCTGTTAAAACCTGAAATTCACAACAAAAGGGGCACCATAAGGTCGAAAAACCTATACATTTTAGGCTTTCATCACACCCAGCATAATTGATCAAGCAAGATTGACCAACAATTCCTTAACTTGGGGTATTAAGTGGTAAGCCTTAGCTTCTAGTGCAGTGCTGGAACTTTGAGATTTTGCTCAATTTTTCTTGCAAGATCTGTCAAAAACCTTGTTTTTGAGAGATCTAAGCTTCATCCCGCCGTGAGCTCTAATACCATATTAATTTTTCATAGTGATCTAGGGACTGAAAACACAGTCTCACAAATAATTCAGACAATTAAGTATAAAATTGGCAAAATGGTGCTGCAATGGAAGTAGCAACTCTATATAATCAATAAAGAATGAATAATACAATACAATGATCATGCAAGATGCATGAATTCCAAGACAATTCGAATTCCCAAGGAGGTCATTTGAATTGAATGAATGGGTGTAGCTTAACTGACTGTAAGCCACAATAAACACACAAGTTAACCAACTGATCAGGTCCCGATTGACTCAACTGAGTCCTAACCGAAGTCGAAGTGCAATGGATAACTAAGTCTAACTGAAAGTAGCTCAAATGCATGTCACTTCATGCAAACCAACAAGTGGTAGTGCATCATTAACTCCAATGAACCCTGATGAGGTTAACTGAAGTCAAACTGGCCATCAGAGGTGGTTGGAGGCGCCCCTGTTGACTCCAGTTCATAAATATTAATTAAAATAATCAATATAATGAATGGAGATGCCTTCACCACTTAGCTTAACTGATTGTAACCATCAGTTAGCAATAAGGTGCATTTATGACACTCAAATCACCCCTGGAGTGCTCTAGTTAGCCTCCCCGAATGAAGGAGAAGGCTTAGTTGGCCTCCTTGACGGAAGGTAGGCGTGGGTGTGCTCATGTCGATAACATAGTGTGCTCATCTGATGCCGATTAAGTCAATAAAACTTAGGATAGTGGTATAACAAGGTCAAATTGACCAAATTAAGTGTGCATGGTGGGTAAATGTCTCCAACAAGAGGAAATCATCTGGAAGCAAAAGTCCAGGAACCAATGGTTGTAGGAGGATGAAAAGAATACCGTTTTTTTCCATATTTCGGTCATCCATAATAGACACAGCTCGAAAATCTATAACCTTAAAAAAGCGAATGGAAACTAGGTGGAAACTAGAAGGGAGATTGAGGAGGAACTTACCCATCACTTTTAGGAAATATTGACTGAAGACAGGGGTGATAGGGGCCAAGATATAGCCAAGATCATGAGACTCATACCCAAGGTGGTCACTAGGGAGAATAATGAGATTTTTATTAAACAAATATCCATGCAGGAGGTGGAGGAAGCTATAAATCAAATGGCCATGGGGAAATCCTCGGGTGTGGATGGATTTACCACGAATTTTTTTCACTTCTTTTGGGACCTGATTAAGGAAGAAGTTTTAGAAATAGTGGAGGAATCGAGAAGTAAGCGAGGTGTTCTCAAATCCTTTAATGCGGCCTTTTTGACCTTGATTCTGAAAGAGGATGGAGCAAATACCCTGGGTAATTTTAGACCTATAGCCTTGTGTAATGTGATTTACAAAATTATCTCAAAGGTGATAATGAATCGATTAAAACCCCTCCTTCCCAGCCTAATAAGCTCAGGACAATCAGGTTTTGTGGAAGGGAGGTAGATCCTGGATGGTATTAAATCGATTCATGAAGTTATCCACTCTCTGAAAAGGACCAAGAAACCGGGAATGCTGATAAAGTTGGATATTACAAAACCCTATGACAAGTTAAGGTGGAAATACATGGAAAAAAAATGTTGGAATCCTTTGGATTCGAAATGGAGTGGGCGGAGTGGTTCATGAGTCTGGTGATGACCCCCTTTTTCTCTATTATGTTGAATGGCACCCTGACCAAACTGTCCCATCCTTCGCGCGGGATGAGACAAGGTGAACCCCTATCGCCTTTCCTCTTTATTTTAATGGCAGAGGGGCTAGAAGGCTCATCCAAGACCAATCAGTCAGAGGTGAGATTTGTGGGCTCAATCTCTATGAAGGAATAGATACTCAAACACACCAGCAATTCGTGGATGACACAATGCTTATGGTGCACCCTTCATTCCAAGAAGCTAGGGATTTTAAAAGAGGTCTCAACCTCTTTGCAAAAGCCTCGGGGTTGGCAGTCAATGCGGATAAATCTCAAGTTCTCTTTTTTAATACAGCTCCCATAGTCCAGAGGAAGATCATTAGGATTATGGGGTTTTCCAGAGGGACATTCCCATCCATGTATTTGGGGATTCCCTTGGGGGTTTTTACCTTTAAAAATGTGTTGTGGCAGGATCTTGTGGACATATTAAAGTGAAGGCTTTCAAGATGGTTTCTCCACCCTTTAAACCTGCCCAATAGGTTGGTCTTAGTCAAAATGATGTTGTAAGCCATGCCAATTTACCTATTCTCGGTGCTATCTGCCCCAAATTCAATCTTAAAGGAGATCAGAAGAATTCAACAAAACTTCCTATTAGGGGGGGAGGGAAGCCAAGGCTAAATTTTCTTTGGTAAGTTGGGAGAAAACATGTTTCCATAAGGAGAGAGGGGGCTCGGGGCTTCGAGACCCCGAAGTCACGAGTGAAATCCAAGGGGCTAAAATCTAGTGGTGGTAGTGAAATCACACGATGGAACCATGGGCCAGATTATGGCATGTCAAATATGCTAGGGATAGACCAAAGAATCAATTGATCTGGTTCAATAAGGAGCAACAAGGATCTCACATCCAGGTGAAGGCGCTTGTCGGGTGGAAGTTGGTGCAGGCGCACAGTTTTTGGGAGATCAAGGACAAGTAGAGTGCCAACTTTTGGGAGGATTCCTAGAAACAACGCCCCAAATTGGAGGTTGATCCTAGATGGCATCGCATCGAAGCTATAGGGTTAGAAGAATCCGTGGTCGAAGGTTGCTACTTTCAGCTAGCTTGTTGTCAAGAGAAGAATCCTAACTGGAGAGAATCTCAAGCAGTGAGGGATCCATGGACCCTCCCAATGCGACTTATGCCTCAACAATGAAGAAAGTCTGATCCATCTGCTAGATAGCTGCCCTTACACAGCATCTATCTAGGATAGGGGACCTTAGTGTTCCAAAGGAGTGATCGACGTAGAGGTCAACCATGTCAATCTTAATGGGATTGGAGTCCCAAAGCTTTGAAGAATCGAATCCTCTCAATCCTATGGTTTTCTTTCCCTGGTATGGTAATGTGGAGTGTCTGGAAAGAGAGAAACAATCGTATTTTTCGGGATAAGAGGAATTCAACAGAGGAGGTGTGGCGGACCCTAGATTCAAACCTCCTTGAAACAATCCAAAGTATGCAATGGAATGGGCAAGATAAGAAATTCTCAGAGGAGGAATCCCACATTACAGATGGCTGGTATCTGGGCAAAAGCAATCTGGATGGGCTTCATCGAAAGGATAAAATATATAGGCCTATAAGCCTGAACTTTCAGTCCCCCCCCCCCATGTGCTGGTGTTTAAGCTTAATTTTGATGAGGTGGCCAAGGGAAACTCGGGTGCTGCAGGCTACACAAGGGTCTGTAGGCATGCAATCATGGACATTCTAAAATTGTACTTCGGGTCCATTGGCTTTGACACCAATAATTCAGTTGAACTGAAGCGCCTTATTCAGGGATTCAAGCTTGTGGTGGGGGGAGGATGGATGCATGTGATCATAGAGGGAGACTCTAGAATTTTGATCCAGATGGCCATGAAACTCACCAATGGAAGTTCTACTAAGAAGATATCGTCCAGATAGAGACTGGATAGAAGACTAGACATCCTTTGTGACCTCATCGTAGCGCACTTGACTGTGTCCTTCAGCCACATCGGGAGGGATGCCAACAAGGTGGATGACCTGCTTGCTAACATTGGCATGGAGGGGGGTAGGGCCCACGAGACAAGATCGCTGGATGACTTCAAGGATGATGGGTGGGTTCCCCAATGCTATATTGGCCACCCTTGATCATGATTCCAATCAACAGATGGAGACCTACGCTCACATCAGTCAGGAAGGTGATAGAGGGGTGATGACGATCCCCGCAGTTTCAAAGATTTTCCATGCGTGAACCTACAGCAAAAAGGATGGGCCCCCCATGTCCTTTCTCTTCATCAATATATCTAGGTATGGAAACATGCTTGGGAGGAGGAAAAAGCCAAATCTTCTGCAAAGGTTCGATATGGTCTTTAAGATGGATATGATGCTAATTTTCGGGTCTGGTATGACTGAAGGTGAGGGAAAGATTTGGGTGACAAAGGGAATGTACATAACCGTTTTTGTAATCATGGTCTCACCACCCTTATATCCATATGCGGATTTGTTACCCCCCATTCGCTTTCTGTGGAGGATCCCAACTATTTGTGTCTTTGTGCAGGGTATTTGGGTTGTTAAGGTGAGTGGCTTCGGCTCCTACTCTGAATTTCAATTTCTCTGTGAGAGGTTCCTTTGGTGTTCTCATGTCATGGCTCCAAAGCATTTTAAGAGGGGGAACTTAGGTGTGGGTGAGGCCTCGATCGAATTTCATTAGAAAGGTAAGGGTGTGGGGGAGCGGAAGGGAGATAGGGGTCGTGCTACGAGGGCTCAGTCTTGCGCTTAGGAGATGACTTCCTTCTTTAAAGACTGCATACTGCTGGTGACTCCCAATGACATTGAGAAGGTTGAAATACACCTATTGGAGGAAGTGTAGGTGATGCTCATCGAGGAGGTGCACAAGGAGGTTGAGGAATGGGTGGTGGATCCCAGTAACACAGCTGGTAGGGTGGCAGCTTATGATAGGATGATCATGCTCTATTGGGTTAGCAAGAACCTAATTATGCATGCCTCCCTTAGTAATGCAACCAAGAGGGAGGGTGATGAAGAGCCAGTAAGAGCTTGGAAAGATCATAATGAAGATTGCAGGTTAATGCATAGAAAGATTAACATTATGGCCTCACAGATGGGGATTCAATTCTACCACCCGGGCATGGCGAAATCGGAGGCTGGGGGTTCAAGGAGGAAGGCAAACCAGAAGGGAGTTGTGCACACCAGTAGTGAAGATCTGGAGATTCCCGAGAGAGTGAAGCTGGTCAAGCAGGCCATTCAGCCCGATGTTGAATGAATCAGCCTAGAAACTCCAACCCAAAAACAAGTTTGATGTCTCAGTCATGGGATATGTTCTTTTCTTTAATCCCTCTATTAGTAGGTGTCATAGTGCCAAGTTATATTTGTGGATAGTTTGGTCATGTTTGTATCTTGTCTAGGGCTATGTCAAGAACATTCTAGTTTTTCTGTTTGGGGGGATTTTGTTACTTTTGGGGAAGATTGTAAAGCTAGATAAAGTTGGGGATGATGAATCTGTATTTTTTGATCGGCATGTAACTATGTGATTTTGCAGTAATACAATCCTTTTATTTACAAAAAAAACAAGATACAAATGAGAGGGGAGCCTCTTATATAGGAAATAACTCAACAACACTGTAAATAAAATAATAATATATTGGGATGAAACCTTAGATCTATCCTAAGGATGAGCACAAATCCCTTTGACATGGTTAAAAACTCATGAATAATGAAGGGGTTAGAGTAACAAATACAAAACCTTAAATAAAGGCCTAAGGCAAGGGGGGCACTCCTCATAGTCAATAGTCAAATACATGGTAAAAGTATAAAATAGGCCTAAATAAGGGGGCACTCCACTAGACATGGTCCAAACGGTAACCAAATACAATCATATGCTCCAACAAACTAGAGCGCTCCACTAGAAACCCACTCATGTGGTACAACTGATGCTTCCAAGGGTGATGTCTTGTCAAAGTCCAAATAAATGAGTGATGAATTCCCAAAAGAGGGAAGTTGTATCCATGAAATATGTGTTAACTGCTAGTAATGGGCCATGCAAGTAGAGTTCTCCAAAACCTCACACATGTGGTATAGCCCTCCTATAATGTGCTCCTGTGCCATCGAGAAGGTTGTAAACCACATGCCATTAGTCCAAAGTGATGAAGATCGGTCCAAGAGTGAGAAGGTATGGTCTACAAGTGTGTCAAGCCCTCCCATGTGCCAAGTAAAAGGCTCCCCATCATGTAGGAAGGGGGATGCCCCATCCAAAGTGCTAAGATAACCTCCAAATAAGGTGTGCCAAGCATAGCACCCCACATGAAGTACCTATTCATATAGGACTTGCTTTTTCATTCCCACACTGTATTTGCATGGGTGTACCTTTTAGTTGCATGGACCTACTTTTGTGGTCAGTTGTTGGATGTTAATATAATTATATGATCTCATCTATCTTGTGCTTTAAGGCATCTTATAGATTCATGATTGTCACTATGCAGTCAGAATTTATTTTAATTTGAAATCAGGTAGTTACAATAAAATTGATTATATTATGATTGAATACAAAATACGAATGATTAAAACTACAATAATAAGACTCTTAAGTAGTACTAATCGATATCATCAAGCAGGTAATTATCATACATATATTTAGTGCTCTTGAGTAAGGTTGTTTCCTTTGGTCTCTTCCAGGGAGGCATGTAATCCAGAAGATACAAGTCTCACGAAAGGTTTAATAACAAATTGAAGATTGAGGAATGTGAAAAAATGGAGATTCAAAAAACTTACTAAATATGCATAACAAATCTCTCACTAAACATAGCTCACTAAACATACTGACTATTGGAAATCTCATAAAGGATCTGCTTCTATGAATATTTACAGTAAATAACTAACAAAGCAAATTGAACATCTATTTTTTGGAAACAATGAAGAAAAAATGAGTGATTTAGAGTATATCTATAGACTGAATATGTTTTTTATTCTTTTTAGTTTTTGATAAAATCTATAGACTGAGCATGTAATATTTTATTTTAATGCTATTTTTCATTAATGGGATCATAGTGGGCCTTGACATTAAATATGGTAAAATAATACTTTTTAGAACTCCGGGAAATTCTATCGTTTTCAGGAATACCTGGGAGATGGGCCATAATGTTTCCCAGTGGTTCCTTTTTGGGGGAAATGTTGGGAATCATTTTCAAAATGTTTCACGGGCATTTCATTGGTGTCCCCACTTTGCACATATTTCCTCGTGACCTTCTTCTTGGAGAAGGAAACCTTGACAGTATAACATAGTTTTGGTTCCAAGGCAAAGACTTGGTGCCATCGGCAATCCAAAATATCAATCCCATGTGTCTTTTGTTGTTGTCAAAATCTCAAAATTATATCTGCAATCTTATTTTTTTGACAAAATATCTTGATCTAAGTTTGGTTGCTTTAAGTTCAAATGTTAACATTATATTCCTTTAATTAACATACATATAGTTAATCATTCAATAACCAATAGTTCAGTGACAGGTGACCAGTAAAGAAAGGACAATAATGATTATGATGTAACCTAAAAATAAATCAAGTGGTTATTTTACTGAACAACACGAGTTGTTTTGAGTAGATAATCTTTCTTATTTGGTGGCTTTTTAACCTGGAAAGCCACTTCAGAGTATTTCCATTTTTAGTGGAATTTGTTGCGATTGTAACTCTTGAGTTGCTTTCCTTTTGATGTTGAGCAGTCAGTCTCGAGAAATAACAATAATCCTAGAAATTCTTCTGAAATCCTTATCAAGGATGACTCCTGAACTTGGTCAATGTCCATCCATTTTATACACTAAATGATGGCCTTCAACCACCATTAGGATTATTCAAAGTTATTAAAAATTATAAGCAAGGTTTTCTTATCTTGATCCTTTGTCAGTACTCTTACAGCTTGGGGTTGATACCGTGTCACATACATGCCTCAAACTGACATGGAAAAAAATACCTAAATTATTACAAAAATAAGTCCTTAACCTCAAATCTTTTAATCGACGACAGGTTTGCACCTATTTTTCTTTATATATATATATAGGATTGAGTGTGTGATAATAAAAAGTTTAAATCAATTTATAGGCATTTTTAATTTGTTATAAATCATATTTTTTTAGTAAAACTGGGGTGAAATTCTTTTGTTGTTCATTGTTAGTGTGTAGTTGTGAGCAATTTGATACAGCCTCGAATATCTTTTTCATCCCTCTTTAATAGGGTGTGATACATTCGTTGTTGTCCTCTTTAATTATTTTCATCTTTGTTTACAGCTATGGGATATAAACATGGAATCTAGGATAGTAGTGACATTCAGAGTTCATGAATATCTATGACCCATGGTCAGTGCCTATATCATTTGAGTTTATATAGACTGGTAAATTTCTAAATAAATTAATTGAGCATTGGATATGCTTTGAGTTTCACTATCACGTGATTAATTGACTAATCTATAATATTTTTATAACTGCTAGAATGTAAATTCCTAAAATAGACAAATTCTGCACAAATAGACATGATTACTAAGATGTCAAAATCTAGCAAAGGGATTGCATTTACCATCTCCGTCATAATACATCTTGCGAGATTTTGAAACATCTAATAAGAGAGAGATGTAACTAAATGAAGTATTACAAAGTTCAAAATGATTAAATACAGTATAATTGTATATTAATGAAGGCTATAGTTTTAAACTTAAAAATCAAATGGAAGAGTAAATTACTCTAATGTGTAGATGTCCTGGATTTGGTTGAGGTCATAAGATTAATTAATTTGAAATATTTTTTATGGTTTCAATGATTCAATCTGTTATGTAATATGTAAAAGGATAAATATGTACTATGTAAAAGGATTATTAGAGTTGTTATTAGTTGTTGTATAATGACATTATGGAGAGGTATATCTCCACTTTTGTTTTTATATTTCACCACTATGTGAAGTATGTGTTATGTTCAATTAGGGGACAAGATCAAAATGTACACATACTACATTGAATCCATCAATTTGGTTCTTCGTTTACAACTGGTTCGAAATTGCTTTGTATGTGTAAGTCCAAGTGAGTTCCCAATAATTATCCAGACTTGATAACACCTCTATTTATGCAAAATCCTACAAGAAAATGCAATATATAGATTTAGCATACATGAAAGAAAAAAGAACACTTGATAAGCATATCCCTCATGAATTATATAAGAATTGATGTGCGATGCTCAATGGACATATTTGAATGCCACAACAAGTTACATATATGCTTCAATCCCTAACCAACAATACTAAAGGATTTCCAAACATTCAATGAAATTCATGAATTAACTCTCTTAGCATATTGTGTCTTTATGTTGTTTTCTTTCAATGAATCACTTTCTATATTGTTTTGATTGGACCAAGTTCATTAAATTGATCTCTCTTTTTTATCAATTCCAATAAATAATCATCTATAATGAATATTCAAAAAGAGGCAATGAACCTTTAATGGTTCATATGCCATCTTTAATTAGTGTTAAACTAAAAGACAAACCAATGGATATAGAAACACTGAAATCTAATGGAATCAACCTCTCCTTGAACACGTTACTAGCAACATTTGCAAAACCCCCTCAACATTTTTCTTTGAACACTAATTGATGAGTGATAGTCGGATTACATTAGTAACAGGTTTGATTGTTTCAAATGACTTTTCTTTATAACATTAGACACAAATCCCATGCACATCTAACCATTATCAAATGCATAGAAAACACTTCAGGCACTAGAATTAGTTTGGTTCCAATGACCCATTAGCAATAGAAGTGGATTATTATTTAATAAATACTAAAAATAGAAACTAGGTGGGATATTTCAGTAGACATTAAATTACATCCATTTATCTTGTGGACTCCTCAAAATGGATGGTTTGGATTTCTTGGTGGTTGGGTTTCCACATTGTAATGAATTATCAGTTCCATCAAATTAGATGATCTAGAAACTACCATTCTCATATGAGTATACCAAACTATTGAATTGAATGGGTAAGGGATTGATTGACTTATGATGACCACAATGACTATTGGGAATTTATTTTTTCATTTAGTTAACCCATATGAAAGTGTTGGCTAACGATTAAAATCTCATGATAACAAGTCATAGAACATGAATTGAATTGACCAATTAGTTCATACAAAAACTAATAGATCACATCACTTGAAATCAAATGCAAAAATACAAATATGCATAGTACACATAACAATTAAACACGCTATAAAACAATGAGATTCCCTAGAAACCCAAATGGGAAAATTGACGATGGTTACTAGATCAATTTTATCAATATCATGTTACAAATTCAATACATGGATCTAGTGCATCCTTATTTCTTGGACATCAAAAGTCCCTTTGATAGTCTCATTACAAGCATATGTAATAGAGTTAGGGAAATGAAAAGGCCAAAGGATTGACATTTCAGTTCCCATCCCCCCCCACATTATTTCCTCTCATGTTTTATTTTTTTGTCTTAATTCATTCATTATTTTCTTTTCCTTTGTCTTATTTAACTTTGCATTACATTGTCTTTTATATATTATCTAACCTTCATGAATTATCAAATTAAATTACATGTATTAAGTCTTACAACAATTTCATGATTTAGATCCATTTGAAGTCCCCATGGGGACAGTGTACTGGTTAGTCATGATTTATGAAATCTTTGTAATAGAGAAGACCTATGATCAATTCCTACTGGGCCTTGACATAAAAATAAGTTCAAGGGATAGACTTTCCCTGTGAAAAAAAAATCCATTTGAGTTAAATTTGAGAGGGACCCCTACCCATCAACTATTTTTTTTAAATTACTCACAATCGTCGCATTCTTTTACGACATAAGTACGATATCCGATGAGGCTACCATACAATCGACGACAATGACGTTGGATATTTGTGTATATGTTTGTCGTTCAATCGTCGGATTTTTTATCACAATACGTCGGTTAACCGACACCATGGGTGGATTATTTTGTTGGTTAATCGACATAGCTTCCATCGTATTTCCAAGGATATTGCTGGAAATTGATGATGGTTAACCGAAGACTTGTGTGTCAGACATAAGTATTATATCCAACGAGGCTGACATATAACCGACGACAAAAACGTCTAATATTTTTGTATATTTTTGTCGATCAGATGTCAAATTTACAATGTCGATATGTCAGTTAACCGACACCATGGGTGGATTATGTTGTCAGTTAATCTACATGGTTGTTATCGCATTTCTGATTAAATTGTAGGAAATTGATGTTGATTAATCAATGATATGTGTGTCAGGCATTCGACGAGATATCGTTGGATTTTATTGTCGGTCATGCGACTAATTGTTGTCATATTTACAGCGAATTGTTTTAGTTGTTGGAAATCCGACGCAATTATACCCGAGGTTTAAAAAGAGACCACTTTGTTGGATATTAGATGGAGTCTTGTCGACACTTAGACAAATATGTCATCGGATTTTGGGTTCAAATTTACTTGTGTCTGTAAGTTAGGTTCCCAAATTCTTAAAGGGTGCTAGCTCAATGGAAGAGTGTTTGCCTTACAAGTAGGTGGTTGTTGGTTCGATTCCTTCGTGCCCTAATGATATTGCAATATTGTTTAAAAATGACTATAATAGTGACACAAAAATAGAGATAAGTAACCAAACAAAATGACAAAAATTCGCATATAACATGACTAAATTAATGACCAACACATGAGAGATAAGTGACCAATAAATGAAATATAAGCGACCAAAAAAATGACCAAAATTCGCATATAAACGGCCAAATAATAGTTTTGGTAGCTAATTTCCAGTCTCTTATCACTCGACAAAAAATGTGGTCATATTTAGTTTGGTCATTTATATCTTGCCTTGTGGTCATTAATTTGTTAATATATTTGGTCATTAGTTGTGACAATTAATAACCAACTTAATGACCACAAGAGAAGCTATAAATGACCAAACTCAATATGATCACATTTTTTGTCGCGTGATAAGAGATCAGAAATTAGCCACTAGTAATCGCCAAATCAAAAGTGGTCATTTATATGTGGATTTTGGTCATTTTTTTGTCACTTGTCTCTCATTTTGTACTAGTGTGGGAGGATTACCTACACTTCGTATAATTTGCATACACCAATGGACATCAAACATAATTAGGAATGAGCCCATTTGAAGCATTGTATGGAAAATGATGCAAAACTCCATTGAGTTGGGATAGTCTGGTAAACAAGATAGTGCTTGGGTCAGAAATACTCAAGGAGATGGAGCAAGAAATTGTTGAGATAAGGCAAAATTTAAAGGTAGTCCAGGATAGGCAAAAGAGTTATGCAAATTTAAAAAGGATGCGTAAGGAATTTAAAGTTGGGGATTATGTTTATATAAGTGTAAATCCAAGGAAAAGTTCCTTAAGGATGTGCCAAGATGGCACCAAGATTTTGTGGGCCATTTGAAGTCCTTGATAGGATAGGGCCAGTTGCATATAGGATTGCATTAACTTCTGACATGAGAGGTCATATTTTTTTCATATTTATTTGGTTAAAAAGTATGGACATTATCCTAATCACATAATTGATTAGAATGTGATTCAGGTGGAACCCCAGGGAGAGTTCCAAGTGGAGCCTATGTGCATCCTTAACAAGAAGGTAACATTGCTTTCCATATGACATGCAAATGTGTAATGGAAGCACCTTGGTACCGATGAGGCTACATGGGAGCTAGAGGATGCCATGAGGGAGGCATGCCCACTTTTGTTCAATTTTGAGAACACTGGGGACAGTGTTGTTCTAAGGGGGAGGATAATGTAATACCCCCATTTTAACCCTTGGAATTATTGGATTTATATGTAAATATTGTGTATATGTGATGTATGATTGCTAGTATGGAGTTCAAGGCCAAGGCCCCGCTAGTGAATGCTCAAATTTTAAAGGCAAGTATTTTATATTTTGTGAGCCATGTGCTAGTAAGCCATGGGAAATTGTAAAAAAAACATCTAAATATTTATAATGCAAATAAAAGTTCAAGAGTTGGTTATGGAAGAAACTAAAATGAGGGGGTTGGGTGTAGCCACTAGGGATAGGTGAGGGGTATGTGGGATTAAATCCTTTGATTCCAAGTGTCATCCTGAGAACCCATGTTCCATAAATGGTAAGCAACTACCCAAGTGAACTTTCATGCTTATCTTTATTTATGTTGTAAGGAGGCAGTTGCGAAATGAACTCATGAATTTAATGGAGCATGGACAGAGCTCATAAATCCGTATGGATGAGTATGGGATCCGTTATTGGTACTCAAAAGTCACTTTCTTGCATGGGGATTCATTTCCTCTCATTCCTATTCCATTGTTTGGCAACCGAACTCCAATTTTCAACATACTATGCATTCCCAATAGTGAAAAATAGTAGAAAATTGTAATAGGAAAGAAACCATGTTTTAGAGTGTTAGAAAAGCCCAAAAATTCATGTGGGTGGTGAAATCCAATGGGAAATCGATAGACATAACCCTGGGGCGAATTTGTGAGTGTTAATTAGTGGGAAGACCCATATGTAGAAGTATGGAAATTTAATTTTGAGGCTGAAAGTCATGTGGCCAAAAATTAGAAACATCCAAGAGAGGATTGAAGTTTGAGGGAGGCCATAAGTCAAAATTGCTTGATAAGCCCAGTGAAGGCAATAAATATCTGAAGGTTTAGAAGCTTGGACCTTTCTATGCCCACCCTGATGAGCATTGGAGGGAAGGGACGCCTGAGGGACTGTATAGTAGAGAAGGGGACATTCATTGTGTTTGGTGTGGTATAAGTAATGTAAGTGCCAAGTTTGGTTGAAATCAACTGAGATGCATGCAACTCTGTGGTTGATCTCATTGGCCTAGCATTATACTTCCTTGTCTCTCTCCATGCTTGATAAACCCAGTTGTGTGTTGGATTAGCCTGAGTATGTGTTCATATGGTTGTGGGTGAGATTGATTAGTTCCTCCTTAGTGAATACATATCCCAGCTCGAGGGTAGCCTCTCAGCTAAAAGAATATGTGCCAGGTAGAGTGCCTATGGTTGGGTGGAACATTGCTATTCCATAGCTAGTTTCTTGAACAATTTCAATCAAAATATAAGTGTTTACTTGTTAATTTCCATTTGTGTTTGAATATGTATCATTATGATTATTATGCATGTGCTGAATATGTTGGTATATGCATGTTGTGTGTGTGGAATGGATTATTTGCTACTGTGTATTTTAAGTATGCATATGCATACATGCATTTAAATGTTTATGAATTTCGTAATATGCCCGTGGGGGTGAAATTTAGAACCCCCTATTTAGATCATGTTCCTTCCATTGGCCGAGTCGACAAGAAGGGATGTTACAACAAATCTTGTCATCCCCAAATATATGGCCAGATAGACGTAGTCAATAAGTGTATTAAAACATATTTGCGATGTTTTGAATTTGAAAAGTAGCTCTAGCGAGCACAATGGTTTCCTTTGGTAGAATGGTGGTATAATACCACTTATCACAAGGTTACAAAAATGAAACCATATGAAGTTGCTTATGTCTAATAACTACCCTCCATGCTTTATTATCTACGAAATACTTCCAAAGTACACACAATCAATAGTCTGCATCATAATCATGATGGCACTCTTTGCACACTTTAGGAAAATTTGGTAATGGATCAAAATTGAATGAAGCAATAAGCATACCAACACCACTCATAATGTTCATTTGTATAAGGTGACCAAATGTTCCCTCACCTCCAACCTTATAATTATAGTACCTCTCTTAAATTTAAAGGCCATCGGAAGCTCGCAACAAAGTTTTACAACCCATATTAGATGTTCAACACATTGATGAGATGACTTACAAATTAGAGCTCCCAACACACTCCAATATTCATCCATAATTTCATGTTTTTTGTTTTCATGGATCAAAATTGTTGGGTTCAAGATAAATTACCAAAATTGGATGAAGAAGGATCCATTTGGATCCAATCTGAAGCAATTTTGGACACAAGGGAGCATGAGCTACATCAATGCACTATCCGTGAAGTTCTCTTATATGGAAGGATACCTAACCAGATGATGCTACTTGGGAACCATCAATAATTTTGTAGTTGTTTCTCCATCTCCAACATTTGAGGACAATGTTTCTATTGCACGAGGAGGGCATGTTAAGGTCCAACCCTAATCCCCCTACTTTTCAATGTACAAGGCCATAAGGCCCATTAGATAGTTAGTGGGTTGTGACATAATATAAAAATACCCTCTTTGTTAAATAAATCCATTTAGATAGTTAGTCCCATCCTTTATGGTTGGGACTACATGTAGTTAGGGATTTGTCTATTCAAGCTATATATAGAGTGGTAAGCTTGTAATGTTTTGTCAAGAATTGTTATTGTATTTGAGCTTTCTTCTTGGAGTTTTCCCCTTGAAGAGGCAAGTGAACATAGCTCTCTATTTTGAATATATTTCATGCAATATATATTTTTCTATTTCTATCTATTATCTTTTGTGTTTTTCTACATTTTCTCTGAATTTTTGGGTTTAAGTCTATACAGGACCTCATTATGATCTTCTCACTCTCAACCTCATTTAATTTGTAAAGGTATAAATAAGGTAAACCTCATTATGATCTTCTTACTCTCAACCTCATTTAATTTGTCAAGGCCTCCAGTAATGTGATCCTCACTAGTGAGAGAGGAAATATGCGAGTATGATGAGGGGAATACAGAGTGATGATGTAGAGTCATAACTAGATTGCCTATCAATTCTTATCCTCCGCTCACTAGCGCATTATTGAGTTAGTGCTCATGACCTGGAGTGTGTTATTGACACTTAACCATTTTCTCAATAGCTCATTGTTGACCTAGTTCTCTTCACCTTGAATGTTATTGATGCTCAACAGCTTCCTAGGTGCCCATAAGAAAAAATTTGCAATGATAACAACTTTAACAATGAAAATAGATTTGAATTTTGATCCAGAAAAACAATACTTAAACAACAAAATTCAGTAACTCTTTGTTGATACATTCATTTCATAATCACATGACAAGAATTCATTTTCTTTCCCATCTAATGAACTAGGAACTCTTTTAACAAAATTACCTTGAAGTTCTTTGAAAATGATTCCATTTACTTTGTAAGGCAAAAACTTGAATCTCCTTTGTAAGCACCGATGAATGTTGTTTTTTAATATTGTTATATTGATGTGAAGGTGCAAGCGAATTGGAACAAATGCAAATTGTGTTGAGTGTCATACTTGTCGTCGCTCATCAAATTTGGCAATGTGTCTTGATTGTAGTGGGATTTTTCATGTTAGGTTTTCACTCCGTTAATGCTTGACTTTTCATGAGTCATTTATTGCTTTCATGCATAACTTCCCCCCCTCCACCCAATAAGTAAATTATATAAAGCTATTCAAATTGGAACAAAGTTGCTCAACCATTCATGGGTGAGGGTGAGGAGCAGAGGGACTTTCACTCTAAAATGCTCCCCCTAGTAAGTTACGGATAAGCACTAAAGCCCAAAATATAGGGGTGATGTAAGAGGTGCTCTATTTTAGGGTAGGGGACCCAAAATATAGGGTTTTCACATAAAGATTGACATAGGATATCACAACCTTGAGCATTGTCAATTCCAACCCTCTAGATTATCAAGAATTCATTCCAACTAGAACAAGCCATGGAATCTAACCTCCTAGGAAAAGTAGGAGGCCAATGAAATGGGAGGATATTCCTTGTTTGCAATGCTTGGAACCATAACAACTATACCATTTATAATAATATTTATTGAAATTACAATAGGATTCAAACAAAAACTGTGATTGAGGCCAATGAAATGGGAGGACATTCTCAGTTTGCAACGCTTGGAACCATAACAACCATACTAATTATAATAATATTTATTGAACTTACAACCAACTTAAAATGAAAACCATACCAAGCCCCCTTTCCCATCTTAATGCTCTCCTATCACAATACTTATCCATTACAACTATAATCTTTTCATGACAACTAAGTTGTACATGTACTTAAACACCTAAAATATAACAATGCAAAATCTGTTACTTTTGCCCACAATATAATTAAAAAAACCTACTTGGTTAACTACCATTATCGGAAATAACACAAATAACCTACTTGGTTTTTAACCATTATTGAAAATAACAAAAATGAATGACCAAGTTCACAACCTTTGCATAGTTATAAAGTAACACACTTAGTATTTATATTGAAAATCATTTCCAACTATATAATAAAAAGTAAAAAATAAAAAATCTTAGTCATTGTTATAGTGAATTTTGTAGCTTTCAAAAGATTCACCATTTTGAATGGACAAAGATCCAAAACAAAATAATACCATCTCAACCTCCCCTATTATTAGTCCATGACGTAGGTAGAGACTATATGTTTCAGTTTGTGATATTAATTTATTCCATACAAAAATATTTATAAAACTTGGCTATATATACTTTATCTAATGTTGAATGATTTTTTTTGTTTACTTGTATTTGTTTAATAAAATAAATCAACAAGTATGCATCTCTTATCGGTGGAAATTGCTTGATAAGGCTATTTTTATCATTGACACGGATTAAGAAAAATAAAAATAGAACATGACTTTAATCTTTGTAATGTAACATGTAAATATTTGTTTTCTAGTGGACAGACAGATAGTCAATCTTATCGAACAGGTTGACAGGTATCCTATATTGTTTTACAAGAATAGATTGACAGGCACCCATAAAATACTAGAAGCCCTAATTTTTCAAAGCATATCAAAGTATGTTTACAAAAGAGGCACACAAACGCTACAAAGTCTTAACCTGTACAAGAAGATGCTCGACAAAAAACTGAAGCATGCTAGGGTATGGAGAAAGGTTTTGAGTGTATAGTTCGATGTTGGAGAGATATATCCATCACGGACTGCAGATCTTGTTTAGAATTAGCAATGACTAACCTCCACGGATGTTGTAATGTGCAGCAAGGAGATCAAGCACTATTTGGGAAGCTATAGGGTCTGATTTGAAATATTCCCCTTTTTGAAACTAGTGCAGCTGCCCAGGTTCCTTTAGTGAAAGGAAATCTACCCACCACGTCAAGTAAACTCCTTTTGTTTCATTTTCCTAGTGTTGCATTTAGTTTTTTCTATTTGCCCCTTTTTGGATTACACAATTTGATTGTAATTTCATTCTCTATAAATAATAACAAAACGTATATTGCATTATCTACTCTACAAAAGGTTCCTCTTCAAAAACATTACCCATGATAGTAGGGACTGTGGGATGTGTGTTCTAGCGTTAATGGTCTATTTGTTTGCTACATGGGGAAAACTGAAATATGTGATTTCGTGGAGGTGAGTAACTTGTGTTGGGAATGAAGGTATAATCAACAATTTTTGCTTTCGTTTCTCATTGATCAAATTATGCATCGAGTGGACATAGAATCTACAGTTTTCGCTTATATTCCCCACAACCAAATTATGCATAGAATGAGATTAGATTCTAAATCACTTTTTTTCTCTTGTACACAGAAACACATGACAATGATCTAGAATCAACAATACTCAAGCAGGAGCAAATTCACTTTACCATAGAAACACTCATAAAAGCAACGAATAATTTTGATGAAAGAAGAAGCTTGGAGAGGGAGGCTTCAGCTTTATATACAAAGTATGTATTAAATTACATGGCTTACATCATTTTCCAATAGATGTAGGCGAAGACAAAGAGGGGCTTTTCCATGGGTTGTTGATGGGGATGATTCTTTCACGGATTAACTAGAGATGGAAAATAAATAATAGTGAAGAAGTTGGATGTAGTTAATGTTTCCAAGTATATCAATGTGATACCTTACTAGTATGAGAATAGGACTGAATGGGACCAAATAGTAGGTTAGATTTATGAATTTGTAACAAAAGATGTTGTTACAGGTTATAGAACGCATAACATAGGATAAATATCAATCTCCTGTGTAATAAAGAGAGATGTATTCAGAGGCATGCCCCAATAAACCTAATTGATTGTCTGCATTATGTGTTAAAATGGGTGACTGGGTCAGTACATATATTCTTCTCTGGCATATATTCTTCTCTGGCAGCAATGCTTTGTTTGCAAGCCCCTAGATGAAGTTATTATAAATAATATCCTATATATATGTTCACATCTACCCTTTCACTTCCATATTTCTCATAGTCTATTGTTTCTTACCAACATTGTCCCTTTTCATTGGACAATTCATAGTACATAAACTAAATATTGCATTTTTTGTCTTATTGTTGGCAATCACATTTCCACTTTGCCTCCTTACAATCCTATAAATTAGGTATGTCCTGGTTTTTCCCACTATTGCGACCACTAAACAAACTTGGTTGGTGAACATGGTTTATGCGACGCCAATATAGTAGCTTATTAAGGTCTCCCCCAGTATCAGTTGGCTAGCGACAACTCACAATCTCATTTATTTTCTCTACGACAGTTTATACTACTTTCTAAAGATGTTGATTTCTTTTGGACATTGTAATGCCAAAAGCAATTTCAGGTGTTAAATAAAAGACTAATTTCATGTTTTTTATTTTAAAGTACCTTGTTTAAAAAAAAAATTGTTGCATAGCAATATACTTTGTGTACCTGGCCTACGGAGGAGATAGAAAAAACAAGAGTGCTTCAGCTTAAGACACAAATAAAGGGTTAGTAAAGCAAAATCAAGACAAAGGACCACCAAATCAAGACTTCGTAAAAAAATGAGATATCGATTAACAACCAATAGAAAATGATTCTTCCATGGTTAAAGAGTTCTACTTGCTTTCAGTTATAGAATGCTCTTGTCTTTCTTTCCTTATGTTTTCTATTGTTATATAGAAGGAATCTACCAAGTGAATAAGCAATGTGATAGTTATAGAATGCTCTTGTCTTTCTTTCCTTATGTTTTCTATTGTTATAGAGAAGGAATCTACCAAGTGAATAAGCAATGTGATACTTATTGATGCAACATACTATATATATAATAAAAATTGAGAAGTAACAAAGAATTAATATAAATATATTCAATAATAGACACACCAATAAGAAGTTGGTATTAACAGTAGGCAGAAAAAGAGATAGATCATGGATGGTGAAGGCATGTATAGAAGGAGGCAGAGCATGGGAGACATTTCGGCAAGTAAATCCCCATCCATAGGTAGGCAAGTTAAATTTTCTTTAAACAAACTCATGGCATGTGGCCAATTTCTGTTATTGAGTATCTTCTTTTGAATTTAACATCGATTCTAAGGTTTTCCTTGTTTCCTTGTTTCCTCATGGGACACCCCTTGGTTCAGGAAGCTAGAGTCATCAAATATATTTTGCATACTTTCTTTGAAGCTTTTGGTACCTCCATTAATGTTGAAAAGTATCAAATTTTATTTTTAAACAATCCTACCAACACCCGACAAAATATTGCCTATATTTTGGGCTTCTCAGTTTCTTCCCTTCCCACCAAATATTTGGGTGCTCCTCTTGTGGATTTTTCCATCAAGCATTTGTCTAGGAAAGAATTATTGGATAAGTTGGAGCTTAAGTTATCCTCCTAGAATTTTTTTCTCCCCAAACCTAGTTGATCACCTTGTCCTCCTGAAAGACGTAGGCTTCAAGCCATGCCTCTTTACTTGTTTTTTGTGCTAGGTGCTCCAAAATGGGTTCTCGAAGCATTTCACACCCTCCAATGGTCTCTCATGTGGGGAGGGGACAATCATGGACATAAGTGGTCTCTAGTCAAATGGAAAATGGTATGTCTCCCAAAATTAGCTAGCGGATTGGGGCTTAGAGATCCGGAAACCAACAACAAAGCGTTAGTGCCAAAACCTGGTGGAACTGGATTCAACGAATGTCAACCTGTGGGCACAGTTATGGAACTCTAAATATGTGCAATATTAAAACCCTCAACAACTTATAATATAATATTCAAAGGAGATCCTCTTGGTTCCCTTATATGGAGAGCGGCAAACTCATAATGCACCTTAGTCCAAAAGCACAGCTTTTGGGAAGTGCGCTATGGTGACTTGGAAAAATTTTGTTTGACTTGTGGCAGCGATTTCCTCGCTTGGATAGCCTCTAAAACCGTCCTATTATATTCCTCCTGCTCCAACATTCATACCACCCTTTTATATAAACAATTTCTTGGAAAATGTTGACCACCAATATTTCAAAATTTAGAAGCATTTAGAGGTCTCGGCAAATGACTTGGGCAATGAGTCTTTTGAAGAGTTCTGGGAAGAGCTCAAAATCAAGTAGATCATAGTGCATAATGGTTTAGATATTCTCTGCTGGGGTTACTCATCCAAAGTCACATTCAATGTGAAGGAAGCTCATCACCTTCTTGTTCCTATGTTGGCTAACCTCTAAAATCAGTTCTGGAACAATATTTGGCATTCCAACTTCTTGCCGAAATCCTTGACCTTCCTTTGAATCTTAACCCACAATCGCATTCTCACCTAGGATAATTTAATAAAAAGAGGCATCTGCGACCCCTCTTAATGTGTTCTTTGCTACCAAGAGGAGAAACGATCGACCATCTTCTTGATTCTTTTCCCTTTGCCAACCATATTTGGGACATGATATCCATCCTCTAAAAAAAATCACACTGAATTCATAACGACGTAGTACAATCACTCCAGTAATGGGGGGAAAATCCGTTTCAAAGTGCTCTTCTTCACTGGTTGTGAGATCTCATCCCTAGAATCCTGGTATGGGGCTTATGACTTGAGAGAAGTCCATGAATTTTTAATGATAAATCCAATATTTCGAATGGGGTTTGGGCTTCATGAGGATGCATCTATAGGAATCCCTTTACCTCCATCATTGGATCGATTAGGACTTGCATTCCAGACCATAGGAAATTTAGAACCTAAGCAACCCTTTCTCACTTCCTCCCTCCATTCCTCGCAGGAAACCACCTTAGAGTCTGGATAAGTGGAGCCTACCACCTGCTCGTTTCTTTAAATTAAAATTCAATGGTGCCTCCAAAGGAAATCCTTGACTTGCAGGATTTGGAGGTGTATTCTGAAATAGATATGGACATATCCTTCGAGTCTAATTTGGCAAGATGGCACATGATACCAATAACGCAAATGAGCTCTCTGCTCTAATTCACGGCGTCAAACTAGATTCAAAATGGAACTTCTTTCCTTTGATAGATTATGGAAATTCATAGTTGATCATCTCCCTCACTACCCAATTCTAGAGTGGTTCTAGCACTTCCAAGCTCTCACCCACTTGGAGGCTGGACCTCAACCTTTGTCTACTTGATAGCATCTTGTCCCTCTCTAGTTGTATCATTTCAACATGTTCGCCTTCAGGCTAACTCAGTGGTTGATCTCTTGGCTAATGAAGGGCTCTCTAGTAATGGGAGTCTACAAGACCTTGAACTCAATGTTATTCTCCCCCCCTCTCTCAAATTGGGTTACGAGCAACTTACATTGAAGGACCACTTGGTCCCAGATGCGGGTGCCACCTAGCACGTGATGGCACATGGGGGTGACTTGGATGACGATATGAGTGCACCCGAGTTGCCCCTCGCATCGGTTGATGGCTTAATATTTTAGATTTCTCATGGAAATAATGATTGTCATGAGAAATCCCCTCGCCTTCAATAAGACCTAGCGACTCCAAGAATTGCTGCCATTTTCTCCTGTAGACGTGATCTAGGTTTTAATTGCCATAGTATTATGCATGGAGGATAACCAGGACGTTACTACTATCCATACGTTTGAGCATTCAATTCAATGTGGATGTGATTTTAAGGGGCCAAGGAATAAAATGTTTGGCCAGGTGTTTCTAATATGTTATTCGACTGGGATTTGGCGGTCAGCGAGCAGTGCGGAAGTGCATTGCCCCTTTTGAATGTTGCTTCGTTTCCGTCAAAGAATCCAAGTGTTATTCTTCTAGATCAGTATGCTTATGTGACATAAACAAATTCCTGTCTGTAGCCGTGGAGGTAGAGGAGATCTCTGGGGCGAAGCACAGGAATCTGTAAAGTTGGCAATGGTTATGACGAGGATGTTCATGTTTATTGGTGCTTATGGATAGATAGGTGGGAAGATCAACTCGTGGTAGAACATCTAGAAGACCTGAGCTTCGGGGGGTGTGTAAACTTTTATTAGATTCTCAAAAACATGATCGGTCATATGTTAATACAGGGTCATCATGTCATCACTGTAAATCATGAGGAGATTGTTGTGTTGCAGCTCAAGGTGAATGAAATATAGGACAGTATCTAGGTTCTGTACAATCTTCATGGGTTGGGTTTTATTGAAGAGGAGACTCTGTCCAGTGGAGGAGACTCAGTCCCATCAGAACCTAATGAAAGCTCTTTGCACCTATCTCACGTCCCCTCTCAAGATTGTGTTGGAACTTCTAAGTCCCAAGGAAAATGTCTGCTCGGTAAGGTCAAAGGTTCTGCTGCGACAATTGGTGATTTGGGTACTAGGTGTTTCTTTGTGCATGGTTTCACGCATTGAGACGAGTCCATTCATTCCCCTCCATGCAAGCTGGTTGAACTGTTAGTGAAATTTAGCGTGGATGAAGATCCCAGTGATGATGTGATGTGGTGGATGAATCGGTTCCAACTGCACTTGGTGAGCTCACAGTAGTGGTCCAAATAATTGAAGAGAAGGAAGATGAGTTAGTCCTAGAATACAACATGTCACAGGCATGAGTGCACCAATTTCCTCCTCTCTATGTATATCAGAACTTAATTGCTTGGATTCCCCAAGGCGGGTAAGCTTATTTTTCGGATAGTTTTGCATGCAAGGGTGGTAGGGAGTGGTGCCCACAATTTCTCCGACCACCATGCAACTCTTTTTTATATTCTATGTATTTTTTTTATATTTCTATTAGAATTATGAACCACCTAGAACCTTACGAAATAAATTATCAAGTAGTAATGATTAATACATCATGACGCAAGAGAATAAACTTATTACCTTCATGAAAATTCCTTGTGGATCATGGAGGTGAGCAACCTTCAAACATGCATTTTCCAAATAGAATAAAATGTTATATTACAGAATAATAATTAAACATGTAACAATCTGATGTAAAAACACTAAAGGGGTATAGCTTAATGAGCTTCTCTCGGTTTCAAGAATAATTTAATGTTCTCTATTGAATAGGACCAACCACATGAAGTTAGAAGCTCGTATGCCCCGACGGCCGCGCTCCCCACCCCCCCTCCAACATCAATCTCATTTTCCCATACCAAATCTAACTATTAGATTAAACTACAAATAGTACCATTATCCTTCACTAATCCCATCCCTTCAACATACGATAAATAATACTACATTAAACATTGTCTTGGTTCAATGGTAAAGTGGGTTTGCAATATTCCCTTGTTGAGGTTCAAACGGGTTGTGATATTCCTACCAAGGTTCAAATACCAGTGACATATTTAGTTCTTTGTTGGTTGTCTTACCCAAGTAGGCAAGATCTTTCATGTAGCATGGGGTCAGATGAAAGACCTGGGAAACTTTCACAGATGGGTACCATGTGGCTTCACAACCAAAGGGATCTTTCTAGAGAGTTGTAGGTCTATTTCATTACTTTGTAATACTCCCAGGTTGAAAAGGGGCATGCTTGCCACATGCACAATGATAATATGCAGTATCCAATGTTCTTTGTTGGTTGTGTTTCCCATGTAGGCAGGACCCTTCATGCAGCCTGGGTTCAGGTGCAAGACTTGGGAGACTTTTTAGGGATGGATACCATGTGGCTTCATAGCCAAAGGGATCTTTCTAGAGAGTTGTAAATCTGCTGCATTAGGTTGTAATACTCCCAAGTTGAAAAGGGCATGCCTTCCACACGCACAATGACAATATGCAACATCTAAAGGAAAAAATTTAAGGTTTTAACAACCACATCCATAAAAAAAAAAAAAGAGAAGGTTAAAGTGTTATGGGATTAGGTTAGAATTGCTAAATAGTTCTGGTTTGAATCTTCCTTATACTCAAACATATTGTGCTAGCTCTTCTCACTGTAAGGACAAGTTGTCCCAAGTCATACTTTGAGAGAGAGAAGGTTAAAGTGCTATGGGATTAGGTTAGATACATACAGTAACAAATCCCAATCACTAAGTGAGAAGATATCATTATGATAACAACAATTATACTCAGCCAAAACCCCAAATTGGCACCCTAAAAGTCACAACTCCCCCTAGCAGACTTAACATCGCTACTAACCTATCATATAGGGTTTTACATAGTCATAGCTCAGCTAGGATGGGCACCGCAATCCTGATACATTATTCACAGTTCAGCGGAGAAAAGGACACGATAGCCACAGTCACAAAGTCATGGTCCAACAAAGAAGTGACACACAATCACAGTCTTGCATAAAAGTGACACAGAATCACGATCCTCTTCATAAGCTCATGGTCCCAACCCTAGAGGGAATACATAGAACACAACCCATCCCTAGAGGGCATACACATTCCAAGAGAGGACCACGATCTTCTAGAAATATCACTCAATTACTCCTAGATTTTAGGAGTTTTACAAATCAAAAACATTAAATAAAATTAAGTGAACTTAAGATAGGGTAAAAAAATCAATTTTTAAAAGTTAAAATATATGAAACACAACATGATTTGCTTGGTACATTTCACTTTTGGGGTGAAACATATCACAATTTCAATGCAACGTATCAAGGATCTGCTAGTCAATGACCCTTGGAGTTGTTTAGACCTAGTCTATGACTCTTGAATGTGTCTTGTGATGGGTTGTGACCTTGTGTGTGTTCATTGAACTTGAGTTGTGACCTCTATGAGGTGTTTGGACAAAGTTGTGATCTTTGTGGGCTGTCATATGCTTGGACAGAACTATAATTCTTGTGGATTGTTAGGACTCAGACTTGACCTTGGTGGGATGCTAAGATATGTGTTGTGACTTGTATCTTTTGATACTAAGCTTTGTTTATTTACTGCTATTATTTTAGTACTTATATCTCTACTTATTACATCTCAAGGACCAACTTTAGCACAAGGACCATTGAGTAGTGCTAAAGTTGAAAGAGATGAAAAATATGTTTAATTTGTCTTATTGTTTTGCATCTAGCACTATGTTGGAAATTTACTATGTTTTTACTGTTGTACTATTATGCATCTTGGAAATTTACTATGTTTTTAGTGTTGTACTATTATGCATCTTGGAAATTTATCTATAGTTGTAACTTTAATTCATTTAAGTAATTGACTGAATTGGTTAAACTTCATTGTAATTTTTTTATAGTTTATGTTTTGTACATTGGAATTGGTAACTCATCACAAGGACCAACTTTAACACAATGACCAATGGAGTGTTAAAGTTGAAAGAGATGAAAACTATGTTTGAATTTATTACAGTAGTACTTTTCTAGATCTAGCTTTGTTATTTACTTATGCTTATACAATGATGATAAAAATATATGTGACAATATACCTTGAGAGAGAGAGAAGATTAAAGTCATTGGTATTGTTGGTCCTATGGGTAAAAGGGGTTGTTTCTCCACCTTTACGGTACACCTTAGTATGTGGGTATGGGGGTTGCCTTACCATCTTGTTGTGGCCTCTTTGGTTGACTTATGGTTGACTTGGTCCTAGTGCCCTTATTGTGTGTGGTACCTTGACCACCTTTGGTATGATGACTTAACCTTATTACTTTTATTGTTTTATTGTTATGTGACCACATGACCTTTGGTACCCTACTCTAAGTGTACTCAACTTTTTTTTAATGTTTTATTATGGTAACCACCCTAAAACCTAGTATTTCCTAAGTGGCCATTTTAGAAGACTTGTCAAGTTTATATATTATGTTCATAACTTCACTCTTGGAGTATCTTCGCATGAAATAAGTATAGATTTGATCTTTGTTGGGCGCATAGGGTTATTGTTGTTGTAAAGTTGAGTACACTTAAACTAGGGTACCAAAGGTCATATGGTACCTCTTCTAGGGTTGTTAAACTTGTGTTGTGAAATGTGAACCGTGATCTCCAGCCAGTGAGCTGCAGCCGTGAAATGTGAACCTAAACCATCAACACTCTCTCTCTCTCTCTCTCTCTCTCTCTCTCTCTCTCTCTCTCTCTCTGTATGTATTATGACAGCTTGTCCTTACAGTGACAAGATCTTGCTCAAAATGTCTAAGTATAAGGAATATCCAAACCATATCCATCTAGTATTACTATAGTTTTTAATTATTGTTCATTAGTTAAAGTTGACAGAATTTTTTTATTGTTTATGTTTTGTACATTGGAATTGATAACTCATCTCAAGGACCAACTTTAACGCAATGACCAATGGAGTGTTAAAGTTGAAAGAGATGAAATCATGTTTGAATTTATTACAACAATACTTTTTTGGATCTATCTTTGTTATGTACTTATGCTTATATAGTGATGATAAATATATGTTACAATATACCTTGAGAGAGAGAAAAGATTAAAATCATTGGTCTTGTTGGTCCTATAGGTAAAATGTGTTGTTTCTCCACCCTTACGGTACATATTGATCTTGTGGGTATGGGGGTTTCCTTACCATCTTGTTGTGGCCCCTTTGGTTGACTTATGGTCCTTCATCTTCTACTTGGTCCTAGCACCCTTATTGTGTGTGGTATCATGACCACCTTTGGTATGATGACTTAACCTTATTACTTTTATTGTTTTATTGTTATGTGACCACATGACATTTGGTACCCTACTTTAAGTGTACTCAACTTTATTTTATGTTTTATTATGGTAACCACCCTAAAACCTAGGGTTTCCTAAGTGGCCATTCTATAAGACTTGCCAATTTTATGTATTATGTTCATAACTTCACTCTTGGAATATCTTGGCATGCAAGAAGTATAGATTTGATCTTTGTTGGACGCATAGGGTTATTCTTGTTGTAAAGCTGAGTACAATTAAAGTAGGGTACCAAAGGTCATATGGTACCTCTTCTAGGGTTGTTAAACTTGTGTTGTAAAATGTGAATCGTGATCTTCAACCCTTGAGCTCCAACCGTGAAATGTGAACCTAAAC
>LPNX010448659.1:109390-172903 GCA_001517045.1 Pseudotsuga menziesii | reverse complement strand
GTTCCAGTAGAATGTTGCAGAGGGGGAAGACAAAAGACAAACATCACAGAACAAGACCAAGAGCCCTGAAATGAACCCTCTCACGTTCTCATCCTGCTTCCTTAACGAGTCCCGGTGGATAATCCTGATGGTCGCATACTCCAGATCAAAAACCATGAGTTCATAGTTAATGTCACTGGTATTGTGTCAACGTTCTCCCATCGTTTAATGGGATGCCTTCCTCCTCGCTCAATAATGCACTAAAATGGTTGGGGTAGCGATTTAAGACTTTGATATGCGAGGTGCCATGCTACTAGATCCCAAGTTGAGGTGCTATGCGCTATCGATGGGACATGCAGACACCCACATCTAGGTCAGACCTATCTACCATTACTATTGTTATTTAATTACAATTAATTAGTTAAACTTCATTGTAATTTTGTTACAGTTTATATTCTGTACATTGGAATTGATAACTCATCTCAAGGACCAACTTTAATGCTGTGACCAATGGAGTCTTAAAGTTGAAAGAGATGAAAATTATGTTAATATTTATTACAATAGTAATTTTTTGGATCAAGTTTTGTATTAGAGTCATAAATTCTTCTTTAGGTACCAGGTTCCACATTTGTCACCTAACCATCCCCCATTAGGTTACCTAAGACCCCTCAATAGTAGCGAAAGATGCCTAGCGACACCCACATTCCAACTTGCAGTAGGTCAACGATACCTTCAAGAACTCACATATGGCGGTATGGGGTGTTGTTAATTTAATTAGATGCCTAAAATATTACTATACATAATAATACTTAAGTTTGTTTGCCTTACATCCCTATCCATACAATGATCAAGTTTTGTATTAGAGTCATAAATTCTTCTTTAGGTACCAGGTTCCACATTTGTCACCTAACCATCCCCCATTAGGTTACCTAAGACCCCTCAATAGTGGCGAAAGATGCCTAGCGACACCCACATTCCAACTTGCAGGAGGTCAACGATACCTTCAAGAACTCGCGTATGGTGGTATAGGGTCTTGCAAATTTAATTAGATGCCTAAAATATTACTATACATAATAATACTTGAGTTTGTTTGCCTTACATCCCTATCCATACAATCCTCATGATCACAATGTTATCCCCATGCAGAGGATAAGGAAACATTGAAAGATTCTAATTCTCTGGACATGACAATTCATTTTTTCTAATTTTTTCAATGTCCTAACATAATCAAAATATCTAAAAATTCATGGAAAACAATAACCATAAACCTCACTATTGATTCAAGACACACTTCATGACAAATACAAGGGTGAGGTGTAATCTTGAATGATGTTTCCCATGGTACAGGAAGAACTAAACAGTTATTTGTCATATTTGTCTTCCTCGAGCGAGGGGAGTTTAGGAAGACTAGAGGAAAGTGAGACATCAAAATATCTACAATAGATATATCAGCTAGATGTCAAAATATCAGAAGAAAATTCCAAAAATGCATGCAATTTTTTCTCGTTGAAGGGGGGCCATGTTCTTATGATGATGATACCATAGGCGACATCAAGGTTCCCTTAAGGTACAAACAAATAGTGAAACAATGGGTGCCAAAGGATCTTCTTCAACTAAACATAGATTTTTGTGTGAATAAGAGGATATATTGAATTACACCAGCATCATTACATGGCTTAGGGTTGATTTGCATGGATGGCATAATCGAAGGTTATGACAAATGTACATAATTGATGGAGTATGTTGGACCATGTTACATCTACAAAGATTGGATGCGACTGGTCCAATATACAAGAAGTATGTGTAGATACAAATTGTCTGAAAAAATATTTACAACTGAAAGACATGGATCAAAATAAAGGCGTGATGGTGTACATTGACGGAAGGCCAAAAGCTATAGGGAATATTGCGGGGTTTCTAAATAGTACACGACCATGGTCTACACTTAAGCAACCCAATTGCATATTCTATGGGCGTGAAGGAAATCATGTTTTTGTATGTGCATCAAATCAATAGTTGCAAGGGAAGAGTTCCTTATTAATTACAATTTGAATCGAATAAATACAAATGCGGTCCCTATGGGAGTGGTACATCTTACAATTTACCCAACCTTTAATTAATGAATCTAATATCTTATGTATTTTTTGGTAGTCTATTGTTCTAATTTCATTAAAATTTTCTATATTTAAGACACAGGGTAGAGATCGAGGCATATCCCCAGTAGTTGATCAGAGAAGTACACCATCCTCGAGGCAGTAGGTATACATTATTGCAATTGTATAAATATAATATGAACAAAATGTTTATTTGTTATGTTTTTTCATGGGTGTAATTGTTCTGTTTAGATAATGTTATCTATATTTTTGTTGCAGGGTGTTGATCGGGGTAGCTCCCTACCACTGGTAGACCAGACAGTACCTACCTCGAGGCAATATGTATACATCATTGTTATTTTACTACTATAATATGCACAATGTGTTTTTTTTTTATTTGTATTCATCAGTATGTTGGTTTCATTTATATAATGAATTGTGTGTTTTTCATCACAGACAAGTGATTGGGGCATCTCCTCGATAGTTCATCAAAGGAGTAGAACATCCTCAAGGCAAGAGGCAATCCTCATTGTAATTTTACTAATATAATATGCGCAATATGTTTTATTATTAGTTATTAGTTATTATCAGTATATTGGGTTCATTTCGATATTGAATTATGCATTTTTCATCACGCGCAAGTGATTAGATTTTTTTGTGAGTACACTAGTTTCTTTTCGATAATGTTTTATACAATTAATTGTTGGAGGGAAGTGATCAGGGAAAGTCCCCGACTGTTAATCAGATGAGTACACGCTCCTCGAGTTAGCAGGTATGCCTATTTCTAATTGCACAAATATAATATGACCAATATGTTTTTTTTGTTAGGTCTTTTTCTTGTGTATATTGGTTTTATTATGATAATGTTTTCTACATTTTTGTTGCAGGGTGATGATCAGGGAAAGTCCCCAGCTGTGGATCAGACGACGCCATCCTCGAGGAAGTAGGTATACGTAATTGTAATATTTGAAATCGAACATGAGCAATATGTTATTTTATTATGTAGTTTTCCTTGGTATATTGCTTTCATTTTAGTAATGTTTTACATATTTTGTTGCAGGATACTGATTCAACAATTGATCTAGCATTTGATAAATCAATTGATATTGATGTGGATGAGATCATGTGTGATGTTGACATTGGATCTTCTCTATACCCAATTAAAATGATAGAGAATGCCTTAAAAAAAATAATGAGGATATTCTTCGTCTGCTATTCATTCAACCACCGATAAATGAGATTAAAACAAAGGTTGATGTTTTGGTGAAGAGATCTAACGCCTTGAAAGTAAGTTGTAGGATCTTGAATTAGAAGATAAATTCATGTATAATTTTATAATTTGTACGTGTATATGATCGTGAACTAACAATTTGTTTGTATCTACATGATTTTTTGCGCCCACACACTAGTGGTGAGGGCAGTGTTGGTATTAGTGATGCTCGTAGAGAGTCATCACATGAGCATATGACTACACCTGCATCTCATGTGCCATTATTGTCAATTGAATAGTCGGCGACACATTCCACAACACCCCTAATGCCATATGTGAGTGCACTCGCTAGTGGTCGACGCAAGCGCGATGGAACAAAACACGGAGTCGATGCAAAGATTAGCAATGCTAATGCTCAAGAAGCATTTCATGGATCTTCCCGTGTCACTAGCACGGGTACACTCGAGACAACATTTTTTGTTGACGAAAATATTGTTCCCATAAAAATAGATAAGATCCTAGGTATTTATACATTGTTTAACTGATTGTTTATAATTTGATTGTAATATAATAAAAAAACATTGTTTTTCAACTAATGATGGCATGGTCGTTTTGCAGAAAATGATGTTTCTTATAAACATCTAAATGATTTGTCATTGGAGATACTTGGGCCCACCATCAGTATAAGTTAGGATAAACAAACAAAAAATTTAAAAGATGAGCTCACTAATTGCTTGGTTGGCCTGTTTGGCAGCGAGACCTTCAATCGAGCGGCGGTACTAATGAAGGTTGGCAAACATATGAATATTATGAGGGATCAATTTAGGGTTCATCTAGAAAGGAACCCTAGGTATGAGCATCCTCCAATGATTCCAGCAAGAGAGTGGAAAGCCTTAGTAGAATATGGAAATGAGAGGGCTTTGAGAAAAGAGGAAAGCTACCACGAGGCACAAGAAGATATGAAATACTTTCAACAATGTAATTATAAACCTTATTATTATTAATTTTTAGATCAAATTTGAAACATCTAACGTATTTCAACATTTCCATAGGTTGTTAGACACATCAAAGGCCACAAAACCAAGAGAATAAAAAATTGGACAACACAAGCTTGGGCTTGGTGGTTATTCCAATTTGGTGGCATGAATTGTAAGTATATAAAAAAACCAATATTACATCAAAAAAGTACTTTGCAACTTATTTTTTGTTTTATTGAAATGTAAAAGGTAAATTCATGACATTATGCAAATATGCAGGTTGATTGATTCAATGAAGTGCCCACAGAGGAAGACTTGAAGCTTGGATTCCAGGACGGCTTTGGAGATGTTGTTGAACGCCGAAAAAGCTTGTCTAGGAAAACATAGTCTTCAAGTGATCCATCTTGCATACAGGTATATAAAATCAATGAATTTTATTTAAGAATGGTTACTTGTCCAGTCTATTTGTTATAATTATTTGCAATAAAATATTGACTCAATTTTGAGCAGGAAATCAATGATCCACCTAATGTTGAGGATGGAGAACAACCTATCGAAGGTCATGCTTCAAATCTTGGTAATGAATGAATTCATATGCTACATTTAAAAGTTTGCATTGCAAATGGTGAATATTAATTGTTCTTTTTCATTTTTCAACGGCAGAGAATGTAGAGGCTCATACTATACAAGATGATCCTATACATGGACACAAAGTACATGATGTGGCCACATCAGGTAGAAAACACCTCTGTAATATTTTTTTAATGAAAAACTTGTCATTATAATATCATAAGATATCACTTTAACGTTTTTACATTATTGCAGCAAATCCTGACCCCTTGCAGCAACATCCACGTTGCGAGTACTCTACTAGGAAAATAGTACGACAAGTTGTATATACGACGAGAACTGAACGACAAGTTGTAGAATATGAGTTTCTTGTTGATTTTGTAAAAAGAAAAAACCCTAGAAATAAGTGAATGAATAAACACTGGCTATACTTATTTTTTATAATAAATTAAATCCACATTTTTGCATATAAATTTAATAGTTTTTTCTAGTACATGCATTGGGTATGGGGAATTGAGAGTGATGTGAGGGAGGGGAGGGTCCATAAGAGATTCCACCTTCACATGGTTGGCCATGTTCAGTAGAGAATATTAATTTATTCTTAAAAGAAGGAGGAGCTCAATGAGGTATTTAAACTTGCCATCAATGATTTTACTGAGAATTCTCTCAAGTATCTTAGCTATTGACATCAATACATAGGAATAATTTCCAAAACTACCTTGACTAATTCCAATCAACCTCTTCAAGATAACCATCTCCAACAAAAAATACAAATTCTAGCTTCTATTAATTTGTATAACCAAGTCCAATCTTCATAATGATAGCCATTTGGTTTTAATAAGAAACCACGATATTTTACACCTTGGTCCAAAACTAAAAGGTTCTTGATGAACTTCTTACTCACTCTAATACCCTACTCCATTGGTTGATTGATATTAATGGCTACAACCTTTTTTATTCTTTACTGGTTGATTTTCACGTCCCCACCCCTCTACCAAGGAGAGAATGTGACTTAATGCTATCAAACCGGGCAATCTAACCCCATGAACATAAGATAAAATGCATTGAAATAAAAAATATACACGGATGCATAAATAATTATCATACAACGAAAGCAAAACACGTTCCATTCAAGCATTCAACATGTTCATATTAATTCATAAACACATACAGCTACAGAATAAAATAAACATGAATATTTATCTTAAAAGAAGCTTGCCCTGCAACCAGCTATGTCACTGCAACGTTCCACCCAACCATAGGCCAGCGTGCTCATCAATCTCTCAGCACCACTGCTACCACCGAGCTGGGCATGATTCCCACAAGGAATTAGGGAACACTAGCATGCTCACACATAGCTAAAGATATATCAAAATCCAACCAAGCCAAAACTAAATTTGGGTTTATCGGGCTGCTAAGGAGCTGGAAAGGTTGAACTACTAAGCTAGTGATCTCAACCACAGAGATAGGGACTCCTGCACCAGATCTGGCTTGGCTTCTAAAATATCCACACATCCAACACAAGGAAGCATCCCCTTCTCTACTATGCAGTCCCTTGGGCTATTCCTTCCCTTCCAGTGCTCCTCAAGGTGTGCCAAGAAGAAAACCAACCCCTCTATTTCTGTCTGTGAGGTTCCCTTCCTACACTAGGTTTATCAAGCTTGTTTAGACCCAATTCCACTCCAACTCAATTCAAACCAAAGCCAAAAGATGCACCCACAACACAATACAATTTCTAGGTTTGAGGAAAAGCAGTTTGGGCAACAAAACGAATTGCCAAGATGGGTAAAAACAACCCCCTATTAACAATTCGATTTCCAGAGATGTTTATGGCCTTCATGTGGCCAAAATAGACTCAACAACACCCAAAAATCGTGGGTCTCTTCTCCCACTCATTGAGAATTACCAAAAAATGATTTCCAGCCTGGAAAACAATGGGGAAATGCAGCAAAATCGTAGGGGAGGAAAACCAGCCACTAATCATTACAAAAACGATTTCCCAGCCTGAGGAAAATGAAGAAAACGACCTCCAACGTAAAGGAAACACACACAACAGACAAAAACGCGAAGGAAAACAGCTCTTCAAGCTTCCACTGCGTGAGGAAATGGAGGACGTGTGTGAATCCCCAAATGGGCATGCATTTTTTGGTGTTAACTTGCCCCAAAAGTCAAAAAACATTTTCCCAAAAATGGGTGTTTCCCCAAATTCAAATTTTTGACTCCCATACCTTTCCCATTCTCATGCAATAACTAAGCCAACCAATTTCTAGCAGAATTATATGATTGGGCACAAAAGACAAAATGGGTAGTTGACAGTTTGATGGGTTCTCCCTTTGACATTTGGATTTTCCCCATTGGCCCAAAGGTTTGAATATTTCCCCCCCTTAACCTTAGGAAATCATGCCCCTGTCTCTTTTAATGTTGCATTGACATAGCTGGTTATGGGTATTTAATTAAATTGCATAGTTACATGATGTCCAGAATTATAATGTGTCGGCTAGCACAAAATACCATCGACATCGATTTTAATCACCGAAACATAAAATGATAAACCAATGGTGGGGCTTTTTCCTTTAGCTCCACACCATGATTAATTACAATATTTGCATCATATACATTTAATGCAAACGGGGTCAAAACTAGGGTGTTACATTGATTATGTAGCTTCTCACGAACTCTTTACCTTCTTTCCTATTGCTTCATCCCCCCTTTTGATTGCTCATATCCATGTATGATTATTTGCTTGCCTCATCTTTATCATTTTCCACTATTCTTGTTAATTGATTTTCTTTTCATGTTTAATCCAGGTGAAGGAGGTGTAGGACACATGAATGACATCTCTTAAGTGATGTTTAGGAGACATGGTTGACATCTCTTAAGCATCATTTAGGCCACATGAATATAGTCTCTTGCGACATTTAAACCGCATGCAGGCCACATTTCTATGTAAAAATGACATCTTTTGAGCATTCATTTACATACCCACAAAAATATTAAATAACATATGGGGAAATCTCCCACTAAAACAAATTAATACATTTTACCATTTATATGCACCAATGTTTTTTCATCATCGATACACACTCATGCATGTTTGATACATAAGTATCATTTTTCATGAGATTTTACCACGCATGGATATGCCTCATATGTATGTACACATTCATTCTCCTTGCATTTCAAGATGGGCATATAATTTATTTATGTTTTAAATTACAAGAACTTCAGTCTTATTGCTAGAACTTTACACATGTCTTTAGTGCTGGAATAAATTGACAACAAGTTTCAATAATTATTTGTATGTTTCTATCATTGACAACAAGTTTTTTTAAGTGGTATGTTTCTATCATTGATGGTTATTTTAAAAAATTTCATCTTGTTGGTGATGGATTTCAACATCAGGTTATGGTTACGATACCTACAAATAAGGCTAAGAAGAGCAATCGTGAGGATTATGAGAAGGTTGTGGTTGATTATTTTGATGGTTAGGTAAAGACATCCATAGATGCTATAGATCATGAAGGATTGGATTACCTTAACCTACAATAAAAAGATCGTTGTCTTGATGCCAAGTCTATGGAAGTTTGAGTCATACTACTATGTGAAAATTTTGTTTCTTGCTAGTCATTTTTATTTAGACTTCATGATTATTACTAACCTTGGGAGTTGTGAACCATATATGGAAATTATAATTTTAATGTAAGAGTTGCAATATATTTACTATTTGATAGGGTACCATGCCTTTGGAATTGTAGATCACTATAGTGTTGTTTGTATGTGCTCACAAATTGTTATATATGTCTAATGTTAAAGTTGTTTGGTGTTGCATTCAAGGTTCCAACTATGGCAGATCCATATGAAGAAGGTGTTCTCTCATTGCCTACTTTTGTTACAGATCACTTGCTTCATATTTTTCTCCAAGGTATTGTTACTCGATATTATGTAAGCGGTATTTTTTTATACATAATTTTATTTTTCCTTTTTGCGAATTGTCTATAATAGAATTGTCTACAGTCAACCATCATACAAAACACTACTTGGTTTGGTACTATAATGGGTCATTTATGGTTGCATTTTTTCATATTTACGATGAAGTAAAAGTTCAAATCTCTCATTTCCCTAGACTCTTTATTGTTGTATAGATACCACTATTAAATCAATTCTATAAGACCCTCATTTATGGGCATGAAATGTCTGCTACATAGGGATCCAATTTGTTAGATAAGGCATATACCTTCATGTAAGTTGATTTTATTCTTTACAAATATTGCTACATGTGACCAAGAATAAATATAGAACGCACAAAATTGCTTCATTTATGTTGAGATTCACTCAAGATGACTAACATTCAAACTATACGTTTCTACTCTAGGACTGTTCATGGCACCAAACTTTCAAAACAAGAAGCTCTTACTGTTGTAGGGATGTTGGAATAGACCCCAAAATATTGCTTGATCGACAAAACTGACTGAGGCTTGTTTTCAATCACCATAATGAATACAATCTATCCCCTTGAAGGGTGTGAATTAGAATCACGTGTGTAAACCCATACAAAATGGGGGTTAGCAGGGATTCCATGCAAATCCTTCAAAGGAAGAGTCACCCTACAAGAACATACCTTCAATGACTAGATCCTAGCATATACCATAGCCTATGAACACTTGAAATTTCAAATCTCTCAAGGATGGAAATCACAAGTAGGATACAAGACTAGAACATATAACAAGTAAAGAAATTTAACTACTTAATTTCAAACTTCATTGGAGCACGTCTACCCTTTTTATGGACTAGATCTAGAAATTTGACAATGAGAGAACATACAAGTTATCTCAAGTATAACTTCACCAATATATGCCTCACATGTATAAAATATCTCCAAAGAAAACCAAGAGCCTTTGATGCAAATGATAGATTTATTCTCCAATCAACAAAAACAAGATACAAATAGATCTGAAGAGGTGAGACTCTCGGGGCGGATCTGGAAAGAACGCGGTTTTGCAGAGAAGCAGGCTCTGATGAAGGCGTTTATGGGGGCGGGGGCTACAACACCCCCCTCCGCTAATCATGGCAAAGGCGGCTCCTCGAAGCCAGGAACTAAAGGAGGGTGGAAGCAGAAATATGGGAAGTGTGCAAGGATGGAACGGGTAGGGGAAGGAGATACAGCCCAGGCGGCTGCCTCCCAACATCCCAATCTATCCTGACCATTCAGATAAAATCCTACAAGATCAAGGGAAAGATTGAACTGTGGAGGGAAAAGGCTCTTATTGGAAAATTTGTGGGGGTTTGGCCAAGGGAGAGGGATCTAGTCCGCTGGATTAAGGGAACATGGAACCCTAATGGCCATTATGATATCCATTTAAGGTCTAAAGGATTTTTTAATATCATCCTTTTTAACTAGGAAGACATGGATAGGGTTCTTGAGGGTGGTCCTTATTTTTTCTTTTCGACAGGGTTAGATCTAAGACCTTAGAAAGAGAGGTTCAACCAAGAAATAAAGGACATGAAGGTAGCCCCAGTATGGATCTACTTATTTTCCCTGCCATGCGAATACTAGGATATGGAGATTCTACAAGATATCGGTAACTCGATAGGGGAATTTGTGAAGGTTACGGAGCAGACCAAACAACAGTGGTACACGACCTTTGGTCGCATCTGTGTCTACATGGATCTATCGAAAGACCTTCTGGAGGCAATAAGTATGAATTGGGATGATGAAGAGTGGATCCAAATGATTGACTATGAAAAAATCTCGTTCAGATGTAGACAATGCCACGAATACGGTCACTTTGGGAGAAATTGCCCAAAACTGACTCAAGCTCAAGCCAACCCTAGTCACTGTTATGAGGGTGAACTAGATGGTGAAGGGTTTATGCGGGACAAATGAAGGCAGAGGAGTAAAGCAGGAGGGTTTCCAAGAGTGAGAAAGGAAAACCCAGAGAAGACGACCAAGAGCAATAATCACTTCCAGATCCTGGAGGAGGATGATTATGGGGAGGAGAAGATCAAAGAGGAGGATCCAGTAAAGCAACACGAAGACAAGGGGAAAGAAACAGGTAGTGGCGAAGAGCATAAGATACATACTGAGGCGATGGAAGAAGATGAAGTGTAAAAAATGGAGCTGGGTGAACTAGATCTAGATGCGATTGAGAAGGAATGCAGCAAGGAGGGTCAGGGGTATGTCTCACTTAGGAAAGTGTAACTTCTCCAGGAAGCGTTCATTAGAACCAGAGCACATTAACATTTGGGGATTTCCTTAGACCCCAAAAAGGGAAGCAAAAGGAAGTCCCCAAAGGAGGAGTTCAAAAGAGGTATAAAGACGAACAAGCACCGAATTACAAAGGTAGGCGTCAAGCTCATAGAATCAAGCCAATACCCAATGATAAGGGCGGCCTTCACCAAAGAAAACAAGGTTAGTCAATGAAGATAATCTCCTGGAATATTAGGGGGTGTAACCATCCCAAGAAATTAAAATCCCCAGCTAGGAATGTCAAACAAGAGAGACCGAATGTTGTTTTTTTACAGGAAACAAAGTGCAGCATGGTAGTAAGACTTAGGGTTTGAACTTGTCTTCAAATAATAAGATTTGGACAGAAAATAATTATGGCAAGAGAGCGCAATACCTGCTCTTTGGAAATCAGACCGGGTTCTCCTTGGATCATCCAAATTTCCAATGTTCTCACCTGCGGAGGAGAGTGTCTGTCGAGCCCAAGTTGGGAGATTATTTTGTACTTAAAGTTCTGATTCAACATCTAATGTTTGCTATACACTGATATCAGAAATCAGAGGATCCAAATTAGCATCATCACCCCCAATTACATCATCCAAATTTTCAGTAGAATAGGAAGGAAATTCAGTAGTTTTCTCCTTCACTAGTTCTACCTCCTGAAGAGGCTCATTGAACATGACACTCCTTTCAATGATGATCCATTTTGGTTTGATATCCAACAGATTGAAACCTTTAGATTCATCAGGATATCTGATAAATAGAAATTCGACGCTTTGCGGTTGCAAAGCCAACCGCAAAGCCCTCCTTTTATCAAGCGGAATTCGGGCCCATGCAGTGGACCCAAACACCCTCAGATTCGACACATCCGGCTTGTGTCCAAAATATGCTTTGAAAGGGGTCTTCCCTTTCATGGATGAGTGTGGTACTCTGTTCTAAATAAATTATGTGGCATGCATGGCTTCTCTCCACAAATTTGCAGCCAACTTCTTTGATTCCAACATACAGGTGGTCATCTCCTTGAGAGACCGATTCTTCCTCTCCGCTACACTGTTCTGTTGGGGAGTGTAGGGGACTGAATGCTGGATCTGAAAACCAATTTGGGAACATATATGCAGTAAATCATTACTGGCATACTCCCCACCATTATCAGATCTCAAAATCTTGATCTTTTTTCCAGATGCATTCTCAATCAAGGCCTTCAATTCAGTGAATTTTTCCAAGACTTTCGACTTCTTTTTAATAAAAAAGACCCATCTACATCTGGAAAAGTCATCAATGAAAGTCAGAACGTACCTTGATCCATTCATGGATGTGATAGGCATGGTACCACTGATATCAGAATGTATCAGTCCCAAGATGCATGATGCTCGACTTGCCTTCCCCCGATCCAACTTATGCTCAAGGTGCTTTCCAACAACACAACCCTTCCAAATTCCAGAGGTATATTTGATGACCATGAGGCATTCAACCATAGAATTATTCTGTAATTGTTGCAAGTATTTGAATTTCAGGTGGCCGAACCTCTCATGCCACAGTCTACTAACTTCATTTCCATGAGTCAGCAATGTGGTGGGCTTTCCATCCGCCACAAAATGGGAGAACTCATAGGCTTTTGCATGATGGTTTGCAAGGCCTTTTGCTACAAGTTTTACGGATGCAATTTTTGTGATCTCTACATCATCCGGGATAAAGGAGACTCTCTTGGGCACTCCCATATGTGTCATTTGATAAACACTTAGGATATTTGATGCAAGAGATGGTACATACATAACATTGGAAAAATAACCATGCTCAAGATCTACAGTACCTTGTCCTTCGGATATGATTGTGGAGTCATCTCCCATGTGGATGGGAATGGATTTTCCAGTCTCCAAAGATGAGAAAGAGTCTCTTTCAGCCATCATGTGATTCAAATCTCTATAAATCAAGAGTGCTTTGGACTTCGAAGTGCTTTCCATGAGAGCATGACCTCTTTCATGCTGTGGTTCCCGATCTTGCCAATCTCTCCTCCAAAAGCTTTCCAGAAGATTGATGTGATTTTTCTCAAGAAGAGAAGTAGCTTCATCAAGTTTCTTTTTCATGCAGGCATGTTCAGGGTGGAAGCCCTTCCCATGGTATGAACACTTGACTTTTTCCTTTCCATGATGCCCTTTGCTTTTGTTCTTCTTCGAGCGGGAAGGCTCTCCATGCTGCTGGTTTTCAACTTTAGGCTTAGGAGCTTCGAATTTGGTTTTTGGGTTCTTCTGTTACTTTACTTTACCCTTCAAATCTTTGGGCCTCAAGACATGGAGGGCTTGATCACGGGAGGATCTGATGATCCCCATTTGGACAAGTTTATCATGTTCACTTGTTACGGACTCAACGAAGGAATTGAGTGAAGGCATCTTCCATCCAGGGGTTGTGAGCTTCCCTGCACTGAATGTAGAGACAAACACCAAATAATCAGCTCCAAGTTTGGAGAGTATGGTGAGGATGAGTTGATCATCCTCCTTCTCCACCTTACACTGCTTCAACAGTAATACAATGTGCTTGAACTTTGTGAAAAAATCATTTAAGGTCTTGAAATTGGAAGGTTGGAGAGACATCAACTCGTTTTAAAGCTAGTATACTCTCAAATCATCCTATTATCCATATAGGGTTTCCAATTTGTCCCAAATTTCCTTTGGAGTCTTCAATCCTGAGAGATGGAATAGAAGATCCTGAGAAATAGAGAGGCACAAGAATCTGAATGCTTCATCTTTCTTGTTCAAGAATCTGGCTTTGTCTGTCACAGAAGTAGGATCTTCTTTAGTGTCCATAGTGACTCGATAGAGTCCTTTAGCACGTAGCTACATCTCCATATCTCCTTTCCATGAATGGAAATTGAACGGAGTTAAGAGTTCTACGGAAGAATCCATCTCAAACTGCTGGAGCGAATGCTTTCACCTATTAAAACCTGAAAATCACAACAAAAGGGGCACCATAACGTCGAAAAACCTGTACATTTTAGGATTTCATCACACCCAGCATAATTGATCAAGCAAGATTGACCAACAATTCCTTAACTTGGGGTATTAAGTGGTAAGCCTTAGTTTCTAGTGCAGTGCTGGAACTTTGAGCTTTTGCTCAATTTTTCTTGCAAGATCTGTCAAAAACCTTGTTTTTGAGAGATTTGAGCTTCATCCCGCCGTGAGCTCTAATACCATATTAATTTGTCATAGTGATCTAGGGACTAAAAACACAGCCTCACAAATAATTCAGACAATTAAGTATAAAATTGGCAAAATGGTGCTGCAATGGAAGTAGCAACTCTGTATAATCAATAAAGAATGAATAATACAATACAATGATCATGCAAGATGCATGAATTCCAAGACAATTCGAATTCCCAAGGAGGTCATTTGAATTGAATTAATGGGTGTAGCTTAACTGACTGTAAGCCACAATAAACACACAAGTTAACCAACTAATCAGGTCCTGATTGACTCAACTGAGTCCTAACTGAAGTCGAAGTGCAATGGATAACTAAGTCTAACTTAAAGTAGCTCAAATGCATGTCACTTCATGCCAACCAACAAGTGGTAGCGCATCATTAACTCCAATGAACCCTGATGAGGTTAACTGAAGTCAAACTGGCCATCAGAGGTGGTTGGAGGCGCCCCTGTTGACTCCAGTTCATAAATATTAATTAAAATAATCAATATAATGAATGGAGATGCCTTCACCACTCAGCTTAACTGATCGTAACCATCAGTTAGCAATAACATGCATTTATGACACTCAAATCACCCCTGGAGTGCTCTAGTTAGCCTCCCCGAATGAAGGAGAAGGCTTAGTTGGCCTCCTCGACGGAAGGTAGGCGTGGGTGTGCTCATGTCGATGACATAGTGTGCTCATCTGATGCCGATTAAGTCAATAAAACTTAGGATAGTGGTATAACAAGGTCAAATTGACCAAATTAAGTGTGCATGGTGGGTAAATGTCTCCAACAAGAGGAAATCATCTGGAAGCAAAAGTCCAGGAACCAATGGTTGTAGGAGGGTGAAAAGAATATCGTTTTTTCCATATTTTGGTCATCCATAATAGACACAGCTCGAAAATCTATAAGCTTAAAAAAGCGAATGGAAACTAGGTGGAAACTAGAAGGGAGATCGAGGAGGAACTTACCCATCACTTTTAGGAAATATTGACTGAAGACAGGGGTGATAGGGGCCAAGATATAGCCAAGATCATGAGACTCATACCCAAGGTGGTCACTATGGAGAATAATGAGATGTTGATTAAACAAATATCCATGCAGAAGGTGGAGGAATCTATAAATCAAATGGCCATGGGGAAATCCTCGGGTGTGGATGGATTTACTACGAATTTTTTTCACTTCTTTTGGGACCTGATTAAGGAAGAAGTTTTAGAAATAGTGGAGGAATCGAGAAGTAAGCGAGGTGTTCTCAAATCCTTTAATGTGGCCTTCTTGACCTTGATTCCGAAAGAGGATGGAGCAAATACCCTGGGTAAGTTTAGACCTATAGCCTTGTGTAATGTGATTTACAAAATTATCTCAAAGGTGATAGTGAATCGATTAAAACCCCTCCTTCCCAGCCTAATAAGCTCAGGACAATCAGGTTTTGTGGAAGGGAGGTAGATCCTGGATGGTATTAAATCGATTCATGAAGTTATCCACTCTCTGAAAAGGACTAAGAAATCGGGAATGCTGATAAAGATGGATATTACAAAACCCTATGACAAGTTAAGGTGGAAATACATGGAAAAAAAATGTCGGAATCCTTTGGATTCGGAATGGAGTGGGTGGAGTGGTTCATGAGTCTGGTGATGACTCCCTTTTTCTCTATTATGTTGAATGGCACCCTGACCAAACTGTCCCATCCTTTGCGCGGGATGAGATAAGGTGAACCCCTATCACCTTTCCTCTTTATTTTAATGGCAGAGGGGCTAGAAGGCTCATCCAAGACCAATCAGTCAGAGGTGAGATCTGTGGGCTCAATCTCTATGAAGGAATGGATACTCAGACACACCAGCAATTCGTGGATGACACAATGCTTATGGTGCACCCTTCAATCCAAGAAGCTAGGGATTTTAAAAGAGGTCTCAACCTCTTTGCAAAAGCCTCGGGGTTGGCAGTCAATGCGGATAAATCTCAAGTTCTCTTTTTTAATACAGCTCCCATAGTCCAGAGGAACATCATTAGGATTATGGGGTTTTCCAGAGGGACATTCCCATCCATGTATTTGGGGATTCCCTTGGGGGTTGGTACCTTTAAAAATGTGTTGTGGGAGGATCTTGTGGACATATTAAAGTGCAGGCTTTCAAGATGGGTTCTCCACCCTTTAAACCTGCCCAATAGGTTGGTCTTAGTCAAAACGATGTTGTAAGCCATGCCAATTTACCTATTCTCGGTGCTATCTGCCCCAAAGTCAATCTTAAAGGAGATCAGAAGCATTCAACAAAACTTCCTATTAGGGGGGAAGGGAAGCCAAGGCTAACTTTTCTTTGGTAAGTTGGGAGAAAACATGTTTCCATAAGGAGAGAGGGGGCCCGGGGCTTTGAGATCCCGAAGTCATGAGTGAAATCCAAGGGGCTAAAATCTAGTGGTGGTAGTAAAATCACACGATGGAACCATGGGCCAGATTATGGCATGTCAAATATGCTAGGGATAGACCAAAGAATCAATTGGTCCAGTTCAATAAGGAGCAACAAGGATCTCACATCAAGGTGAAGGCGCTTGTCGGGTGGAAGTTGGTGCAGGCGCACAGTTTTTGGGAGATCAAGGACAAGTAGAGTGCCAACTTTTGGGAGGATTCCTAGAAACAACGCCCCAAATTGGAGGTTGATCCTAAATGGCATCACATCGAAGCTAGAGGGTTAGAAGAGGGCAGAGTTAAATTCTGCCACTACTGGGAGGGCCCAAATTCAAATGATCAGAGACGCTGGATGAACCAGGTAAGGGGGGAAGGCCTGATAACTGAAGAAGAGTTGAGCTCTTTTCAGTCAGAGCTTCAGGAAAGATTCATTGGTATTCAAGCTGGCTCGAATATTTTACGTTGGGGATACACTTAGAAAGGCTCTTTCAGCATCAAAGAGGCCTATGATATTTGATTAGGAAACCAGGAGGTAAAGGATGGAATAAGGAGGAAGATATGGGAGACCAATTCGTGGTCGAAGGTTGCTACTTTCGGCTAGCTTGTTGTCAAGAGAAGAATCCTAACTGGAGAGAATCTTAAGCAGTGAGGAATCCATGGACCCTCCCAATGCAACTTATGCCTCAACAATGAAGAAAGTCTGATCCATCTGCTAGATAGTTGCCCTTACACAGCATCTATCTAGGATAGGGGACCTTAGTGTTCCAAAGGAGTGACCAATGTAGAGGTCAAACATGTCAATCTTAATGGGATTGGAGTCCCAAAGCTTTGAAGAATCGAATCCTCTCAATCCTATGGTCTTCTTTCCCTGGTATGGTAATGTGGAGTGTCTGGAAAGAGAGAAACAATCGTATTTTTTGGGATAAGAGGAATTCAATAGAGGAGGTGTGGCGGACCCTGGATTCAAACCTCCTTGAAACAATCCAAAGTATGCAATGGAATGGGCAAGATAAGAAATTCTCAGAGGAGGAAGCCCACATTGCAGATGGCTGGTATCTGGGCAAAAGCAATCTGGATGGGCTTCATCGAAAGGATAAAGTATATAGGCCTATAAGCCTGAACTTTCAGTCCCCCCCCCCCATGTGCTGGTGTTTAAGCTTAATTTTGACGAGATGGCCAAGGGAAACTCGGGTGCTGCAGGCTACACAAGGGTCTGTAGGCATGCAATTGTGGACATTCTAAAACTGTACTTCGGGTCCATTGGCTTCGACACCAATAATTCAGTTGAACCAAAGCGCCTTATTCAGGGATTCAATCTTGTGGTGGGGGAAGGATGGATGCATGTGATCATAGAGGGAGACTCTAGAATTTTGATCCAGATGGCCACGAAACTCACCAATGGAAGTTCTACTGAGAAGATATCGTCCAGATAGAGACTGGATAGAAGACTAGACATCCTTTGTGACCTCATCGTAGCACACTTGACTGTGTCCTTCAGCCACATTGATGCCAACAAGGTGGATGACCTGCTTGCTAACATTGGCATGGAGGGGGGTATGGCCCACGGGACAGGATCGCTGGATGACTTCAAGGATGAGGGGTGGGTTCCCCAATGCTATATTGGCCACCCTTGATCATGATTCCAATCAACAGATGGAGACCTACGCTCACATCAGTTAGGAAGGTGATAGAGGGGTGATGACGATCCTCGCAGTTTCAAATATTTGCCATGTGTGAACCTACAGCAAAAAGGATGGGCCCCCCATGTCCTTTCTCTTCATCAATATATCTAGGTATGGAAACATGCTTGGGAGGAGGAAAAAGCCAAATCTTCTGCAAAGGTTCGATATGGTCTTTAAGATGGATATGATGCTAATTTTCGGGTCTGGTATGACTGAAGGTGAGGGAAAGATTTGGGTGACAAAGGGAACGTACATAACCATTTTCGTAATCATGATCTCACCATCCTTATATCCATATGCGGATTTGTTACCCCCCATTCGCTTTCTGTGGAGGATCCCAACTATTTTTGTCTTTGTGCAAGGTATTTGGGTTGTTAAGGTGAGTGGCTTCGGCTCCTACTCTGAATTTCAATTTCTCTATGAGAGGTTCCTTCAGTGTTCTCATGTCATGGCTCCAAAGCATTTTAAGAGGGGGAACTTGGGTGTGGGTGAGGCCTCGATCGAATTTCATTAGAAAGGTAAGGGTGTGGGGGAGCGAAAGGGAGATAGGGTTCGTGCTACGAGGGCTCAGTCTTGCGCTTAGGAGATGACTTCCTTCTTTAAAGACTGCATACTGCTGGTGACTCCCAATGACATTGAGAAGGTTGAAATACACCTATTGGAGGAAGTGCAGGCGATGCTCGTCGAGGAGGTGCACAAGGAGGTTGAGGAATGGGTGGTGGATCCCAATAACACAGCTAGTAGGGCGGCAGCTTATGATAGGATGATCATGCTCTATTGGGTTAGCAAGAACCTAATTACACATGCCTCCCTTATTAACGCAACCAAGAGGGAGGGTGATGAAGAGCCAGGAAGAGCTTGGAAAGATCATAATGAAGATTGCAGGTTAATGCATAGAAAGATTAACATTATGGCCTCACGAATGGGGATTCAATTCTACCACCGGGGCATGGGGAAATCAGAGGCTGGGGGTTCAAGGAGGAAGGCAAACCAGAAGGGAGTTGTGCACACCAGCAGTGAAGATCTGGAGATTCCCGAGAGAGCGAAGCCGGTCAATTAGGCCATTCAGCCCGATGTTGAACGAATCAGCCTAAAAACTCCAACCCAAAAACAAGTTTGATGTCTCAGTCATATGATATGTTCTTTTCTTTGATCCCTCTATTAGTAGGTGTCATAGTGCCAAGTTATATTTGTGGATAGTTTGGTCATGTTTGTATCTTGTCTAGGGCTATGTCAAGAACATTCTAGTTTTTCTGTTTGGGGGGATTTTGTTACTTTTTGGGAAGACTGTAAAGCTAGATAAAGCTGGGGATGATGAATCTGTATTTTTTTATCGGCATGTAACTATGTGATTTTGCAGTAATACAATCCTTTTATTTACAAAAAAAATAAGATACAAATGAGAGGGAAGCCTCTTATATAGGAAATAACTCAACAACACTGTAAATAAAATAATAATATATTGGGATGAAACCTTAGATCTATCCTAAGGATGAGCACAAATCCCTTTGACATGGTTAAAAACTCATGAATAATGAAGGGGTTAGAGTAACAAATCCAAAACCTTAAATAAAGGCCTAAGGCAAGGGGGGCACTCCTCATAGTCAATAGTCAAATACATGGTAAAAGTATAAAATAGGCCTAAAGAAGGGAGCACTCCACTAGACATGGTCCAAACGGTAACCAAATACAATCATATGCTCCAACAAACTAGAGCGCTCCACTAGAAACCCACTCATGTGGTACAACTGATGCTTCCAAGGGTGATTTCTTGTCAAAGTCCAAATAAATGAGTGATGAATTCCTAAAAGAGGGGAGTAGTATCCATGAAATATGTGCTAACTACTAGTAATGGGCCATGTTAGTAGAGTTCTCCAAAACCTCACACATGTGGTATAGCCCTCCTAGAATGTGCTCCTGTGCCATCGAGAAGGTTGTAAACCACATGACATTAGTCCAAAGTGATGAAGATCGGTCCAAGAGTGAGAAGGAATGGTCTAAAAGTGTGTCAAGCCCTCCCATGTGCCAAGGAAAAGGCTCCCCGTCATTTAGGAAGGGGGATGCCCCATCCGAAGTGCTAAGATAACCTCCAAATAAGGTGTGCCAAGCATAGCACCCCACATGAAGTACCTATTCATATAGGACTTGCTTTTTCATTCCCACACTGTATTTGCATGGGTGTACCTTTTAGTTGCATGGACCTACTTTTGTGGTCAGTTGTTGGATGTTAATATAATTATATGATCTCATCTATCTCGTGCTTTAAGGCATCTTATAGATTCATGATTGTCACTATGCAGTTAGAATTTATTTTAATTTGAAATCAGGTAGTTACAATAAAATTGATTATATTATGATTGAATACAAAATACGAATGATTAAAACTACAATAATAAGACTCTTAAGTAGTACTAATCGATATCCTCAAGCAGGTAATTATCATACATATATTTAGTGCTCTTGAGTAAGGTTGTTTCCTTTGGTCTCTTCCATGGAGGCATGTAATCCAGAAGATACAAGTCTCACGAAAGGTTTAATAACAAATTGAAGATTGAGGAATGTGAAAAAATGGAGATTCAAAAAACTTACTAAATATGCATAACAAATCTCTCTATAAACATAGCTCACTAAACATACTGACTATTGGAAATCTCATAAAGGATCTGCTTCTATGAATATTTACAGTAAATAACTAACAAAGCAAATTGAACATCTATTTTTTGGAAACAATGAAGAAAAAATGAGTGATTTAGAGTATATCTATAGACTGAATATGTTTTTTATTCTTTTTAGTTTTTGATAAAATCTATAGACTGAGCATGCAATATTTTATTTTAATGCTATTTTTCATTAATGGGATCATATTGGGCCTTGACATTAAATATGGTAAAATAATACTTTTTAGAACTCCGGGAAATTCTATCGTTTTCAGGAATACCTAGGAGATGGGCCTTAATGTTTCCCAGTGGTTCCTTTTTGGGGGAAATGTTGGGAATCATTTTCAAAATGTTTCACGGGCATTTCATTGGTGTCCCCACTTTGCACATATTTCCTTGTGACCTTCTTCTTGGAGAAGGAAACCTTGACAGTATAACATAGTTTTGGTTCCAAGGCAAAGACTTGGTGCCATCGGGCAATCCAAAATATCAATCCCATGTGTCTTTTGTTGTTGTCAAAATCTCAAAATTGTATCTGCAATCTTATTTTTTTGACGAAATATCTTGATCTAAGTTTGGTTGCTTTAAGTTCAAATGTTAACATTATATTCCTTTAATTAACATACATATAGTTAATCATTCAATAACCAATAGTTCTGTGACAGGTGACCACTAAAGAAAGGACAATAATGATTATGATGTAACCTAAAAATAAATCAAGTGGTTAATTTACTGAACAACACAAGTTGTTTTGAGTAGATAATCTTTCTTATTTGGTGGCTTTTTAACCTGGAAAGCCACTTCAAAGTATTTCCATTTTTAGTGGAAGTTGTTGCGATTGTAACTATTGAGTTGCTTGCCTTTTGATGTTGAGCAGTCAGTCTCAAGAAATAACAATAATCCTGGAAATTCTTCTGAAATCCTTATCAGGGATGACTCCTGNAATTTGATACAGCCTCGAATATCTTTTTCATCCCTCTTTAATAGGGTGTGATACATTCGTTGTTGTCCTCTTTAATTATTTTCATCTTTGTTTACAGCTAAGGGATATAAACATGGAATCTAGGATAGTAGTGACATTCAGAGTTCATGAATATCTATGACCCAAGGTCAGTGCCTATATCATTTGAGTTTATATAGACTGGTAAATTTCTAAATAAATTAATTGAGCATTGGATATGCTTTGAGTTTCATTATCACGTGATTAATTGACTAATCTATAATATTTTTATAATTGCTAGAATGTAAATTCCTAAAATAGACAAATTCTGCACAAATAGACATGATTACTAAGATGTCAAAATCTAGCAAAGGGATTGCATTTACCATCTCCGTCATAATACATCTTGCGAGATTTTGAAACATCTAATAAGAGAGAGATGTAACTAAATGAAGTATTACAAAGTTCAAAATGATTAAATACAGTATAATTGTATATTAATGAAGGCTATAGTTTTAAACTTTAAAATCAAATGGAAGAGTAAATTACTCTAATGTGTAGATGTCCCGGATTTGGTTGAGGTCATAAGATTAATTAATTTGAAAGATTTTTTATGGTTTCAATGATTCAATCTGTTATGTAATATGTAAAAGGATAAATATGTACTATGTAAAAGGATTATTAGAGTTGTTATTAGTTGTTGTCTAATGACATTATGGAGAGGTATATCTCCACTTTTGTTTTTATATTTCACTACTATGTGAAGTATGTGTTATGTTCAATTAGGGGACAAGATCAAAATGTACACATACTACATTGAATCCATCAATTTGGTTCTTCGTTTACAACTGGTTCGAAATTGCTTTGTATGTGTAAGTCCAAGTGAGTTCCCAATAATTATCCAGCCTTGATAACACCTCTATTTATGCAAAATCCTACGAGAAAATGCAATATATAGATTTAGCATACATGAAAGAAAAAAGAACACTTGATAAGCATATCCCTCATGAATTATATAAGAATTGATGTGCGATGCTCAATGGACATATTTGAATGCCACAACAAGTTACATATATGCTTCAATCCCTAACCAACAATACTAAAGGATTTCCAAACATTCAATGAAATTCATGAATTAACTCTCTTAGCATATTGTGTCTTTATGTTGTTTTCTTTCAATGAATCACTTTCTATATTGCTTTGATTGGACCAAGTTCATTAAGTTGATCTCTCTTTTTTATCAATTCCAATAAATAATCATCTATAATGAATATTCAAAAAGAGGCAATGAACCTTTAATGGTTCATATGCCCTCTTTAATTAGTGTTAAACTAAAAGACAAACCAATGGATATAGAAACACTGAAATCTAATGGAATCAACCTCTCCTTGAACACGTTACTAGCAACATTTGCAAAACCCCCTCAACATTTTTCTTTGAACACTAATTGATGAGTGATAGTCGGATTACATTAGTAACAGGTTTGATTGTTTCAAATGACTTTTCTTTATAACATTAGACACAAATCCCATGCACATCTAACCATTATCAAATGCATAGAAAACACTTCAGGCACTAGAATTAGTTTGGTTCCAATGACCCATTAGCAATAGAAGTGGATTATTATTTAATAAATACTAAAAATAGAAACTAGGTGGGATATTTCAGTAGACATTAAATTACATCCATTTATCTTGTGGACTCCTCAAAATGGATGGTTTGGATTTCTTGGTGGTTGGGTTTCCACATTGTAATGAATTATCAGTTCCATCAAATTAGATGATCTAGAAACTACCATTCTCATATGAGTATACCAAACTATTGAATTGAATGGGTAAGGGATTGATTGACTTATGATGACCACAATGACTATTGGGAATTTATTTTTTCATTTAGTTAACCCATATGAAAGTGTTGGCTAACGATTAAAATCTCATGATAACAAGTCATAGAACATGAATTGAATTGACCAATTAGTTCATACAAAAACTAATAGATCACATCACTTGAAATCAAATGAAAAATTACAAATATGCATAGTACACATAACAATTAAACACGCTATAAAACAATGAGATTCCCTAGAAACCCAAATGGGAAAATTGACGATGGTTACTAGATCAATTTTATCAATATCATGTTACAAATGCAATACATGGATCTAGTGCATCCTTATTTCTTGGACATCAAAAGTCCCTTTGATAGTCTCATTACAAGCATATGTAATAGAGTTAGGGCAATGAAAAGGCCAAAGGATTGACATTTCAGTTCCCATCCCCCCCCCCCATTATTTCCTCTCTTGTTTTGTTTTTTTGTCTTAATTCATTCATTATTTTCTTTTCCTTTGTCTTATTTAACTTTGCATTACATTGTCTTTTATATATTATCTAACCTTCATGAATTATCAAATTAAATTACATGTATTAAGTCTTACAACCATTTCATGATTTAGATCCATTTGAAGTCCCCATGGGGACAGTGTACTGGTTAGTCATGATTTATGAAATCTTTGTACTAGAGAAGACCTATGATCAATTCCTACTGGGCCTTGACATAAAAATAAGTTCAAGGGATAGACTTTCCCTGTGAAAAAAAAATCCATTTGAGTTAAATTTGAGAGGGACCCCTACCCATCAACTATTTTTTTAAATTACTCACAATCGTCGCATTTTTTTACGACATAAGTACGATATCCGATGAGGCTACCATACAATCGACGGCAATGACGTTGGATATTTGTGTATATGTTTGTCGTTCAATCGTCGAATTTTCGATGACAATACGTCGGTTAACCGACACCATGGGTGGATTATTTTGTTGGTTAATCGACATAGCTTCCATCGTATTTCTGAGGATATTGCTGGAAATTGATGTTGGTTAACCGAATACTTGTGTGTCATACATAAGTATTATATCCAACAAGGATGACATATAACCGACGACAAAAACGTCTAATATTTGTGTATATTTTTGTCGATCAGATGTCGAATTTACAATGTCGATATGTCAGTTAACCGACACCATGGGTGGATTATGTTGTCAGTTAATCGACACGGTTGTTATTGCATTTCCGATTAAATTGTAGGAAATTGATGTTGATTAATCAATGATATGTGTGTCAGGCATTCAACGAGATATCATTGGATTTTATTGTCGGTCATGCGACTAATTGTTGTCATATTTACGGCGAATTGTTTTAGTCATTGGAAATCCGACGCAATTATACCGAGGTTTAAAAAGAGACCACTTTGTTGGATATTAGATGGAGTCTTGTCGAAACTTAGACAAATATGTCATCGGATTTTGGGTTCAAATTTACTTGTGTTTGTAAGTTAGGTTCCCAAATTCTTAAAGGGTGCTAGCTCAATGGAAGAGTGTCTGCCTTATAAGTAGGTGGTTAGTGGTTTGATTCCTTCGTGCCCTAATGATATTGCAATATTGATTAAAAATGACTATATTAGTGACACAAAAATAGAGATAAGTAACCAAACAAAATGACAAAAATTCGCATATAAAATGACTAAATTAATGACCAACACATGAGAGATAAGTGACCAATAAATGAAATATAAGCGACCAAAAAAATGACCAAAATTCGCATATAAACGGCCAAATAATAGTTTTGGTAGCTAATTTCCATTCTCTTATCACTCGACAAAAAATGAGGTCATATTTAGTTTGGTCATTTATATCTTGCCTTGTGGTCATTAATTTGTTAATATATTTGGTCATTAGTTGTGACAATTAATAACCAACTTAATGACCACAAGAGAAGCTATAAATGACCAAACTAAATATGATCACATTTTTTGTCGTGTGATAAGAGATCAGAAATTAGCCACTAGTAATCGCCAAATCAAAAGTGGTCATTTATATGTGGATTTTGGTCATTTTTTTGTCACTTGTCTCTCATTTTGTATTAGTGTGGGAGGATTACCTACACTTCGTATAATTTGCATACACCAATGGACATCAAACATAATTAGGAATGAGCCCACTTGAAGCATTGTATGGAAAATGATGCAAAACTCCATTGAGTTGGGATAGTCTGGTAAACAAGATAGTGCTTGGGTCAGAAATACTCAAGGAGATGGAGCAAGAAATTGTTGAGATAAGGAAAAATTTAAAGGTAGTCCAGGATAGGCAAAAGAGTTATGCAAATTTAAAAAGGATGCGTAAGGAATTTAAAGTTGGGGATTATGTTTATATAAGTGTAAATCCAAGGAAAAGTTCCTTAAGGATATGCCAAGATGGCACCAAGATTTTGTGGGCCATTTGAAGTCCTTGATAGGATAGGGCTAGTTGCATATAGGATTGCATTAACTTCTGACATGAGAGGTCATACTTTTTTCATATTTATTTGGTTAAAAAGTATGGACATGATCCTAATCACATAATTGATTAGAATGTGATTCAGGTGGAACCCCAGGGAGAGCACGGGGACTTCACTTAGTGAACATCTCACATAGCACGTGTGATCATGGGATATTAAAGAATACCCTTAATTTCCAGAGATATTGACCCAAACTCTTTTTGTTGAAACCCCCTCCCAATACTTAAAACCTCCTCCCCGCCCCTTTTTATACCTCAATCCTTATAAACCACCCTACCCACCCCCACCTTAAACCCCTCATCCCCCCAATACCTGCAATATATTGATTCAATTTTTAATAATTTTAAAACCCACAATATGAACTAACGTGATAGGATATTGGTCAACAAGTGAAGCCCCCGTGAGGGAGAGTTCCAAGTGGAGCCTATGTGCATCCTTGAAAAGAAGGTAACATTGCTTGTCATATGACATGCAAATGTGTAATGGAAGCACCTTGGTACCGATGAGGCTGCATGGGAGCTAGAGGATGCCATGAGGGAGGTATGCCCACTTTTGTTCAATTTTGAGAACACTGGGGACAGTGTTGTTCTAAGGGGGAGGATAATGTAATACCCCCATTTTAACCCTTGGAATTATTGGATCTATATGTAAATATTGTGTATATGTGATGTATGATTGCTAGTGTGGAGTTCAAGGCCAAGGCCCCGCTAGTGGATGCTCAAATTTTAAAGGCAAGTATTTTATATTTTGTGAGCCATGTGCTAGTAAGCCATGGGAGATTGTAAAAAAAAAATCTAAATATTTATAATGCAAATAAAAGTTCAAGAGTTGGTTATGGAAGAAACTAAAATGAGGGGGTTGGGTGTAGCCACTAGGGATAGGTGAGGGGTATGTGGGATTAAATCCCTTGATTCCAAGTGTCATCTTGAGAACCCATGTTCCATAAATGGTAAGCAACTACCCAAGTGAACTTTCATGCTTATCTTTATTTATGTTGTAAGGAGGCAGTTGCGAAATCAACTCATGAATTTAATGGAGCATGGACAGAGCTCATAAATTCGTATGGATGAGTATGGGATCTGTTATTGGTACTCAAAAGTCACTTTCTTGCATGGGGATTCATTTCCTCTCATTCCTATTCCATTGTTTGGCAACCGAACTCCAATTTTCAACATACTATGCATTCCCAATAGTGAAAAATACTAGAAAATTGTAATAGGAAAGAAACCATGTTTTAGAGTGTTAGAAAAGCCCAAAAATTCATGTGGGTGGTGAAATCCAATGGGAAATCGATAGACATAACCCTGGGGTGAATTTGTGAGTGTTAATTAGTGGGAAGACCCATATGTAGAAGTATGGAAATTTAATTTTGAGGCTGAAAGTCATGTGGCCAAAAATTAGAAACATCCAAGAGAGGATTGAAGTTTGAGGGAGGCCATAAGTCAGAATTGCTTGATAAGCCTAGTGAAGGCAATAAATCTCTGAAGGTTTAGAAGCTTGGACCTTTCTATGCCCACCCTGATGAGCATTGGAGGGAAGGGACGCCTGAGGGATTGTATAGTAGAGAAGGGGACATTCATTGTGTTGGGTGTGGTATAAGTAATGTAAGTGCCAAGTTTGGATGAAATCAACTGAGATGCATGCAACTCTGTGGTTGATCTCATTGGCTTAGCATTATACTTCCTTGTCTCTCTCCATGCTTGATAAACCCAGTTGTGTGTTGGCTTAGCCTGAGTATGTGTTCATATGGTTGTGGGTGAAATTGATTAGTTCCTCCTTAGTGAATACATATCCCAGCTCGAGGGTAGCCTCTCAACTAAAAGAATATAGGCCAGGTAGAGTGCCTACGGTTGGGTGGAACATTGCTATTCCATAGCTAGTTTCTTGAACAATTTCAATCAAAATATAAGTGTTTACTTGTTAATTTCCATTTGTGTTTGAATATGTATCATTATGATTATTATGCACGTGCTGAATATGTTGGTATATGCATCTTGTGTGTGTGGAATGGATTATTTTCTACTGTGTATTTTAATTATGCATATGCATACATGCATTTAAATGTTTATGAATTTCGTAATATGCCCGTGGGGGTGAAATTAAGAACCCCCTATTTAGATCATGTTCCTTCCATTGGCCGAGTCGACAAGAAGGGATGTTACAACAAATCTTGTCATCCCCAAATATATGGCCACATAGACGTAGTCAATAAGTGTATTAAAACATATTTGCGATGTTTTGAATTTGAAAAGTAGCTCTAGCAAGCACAATGGTTTCCTTTGGTAGAATGGTGGTATAATACCACTTATCACAAGGTTACAAAAATGAAACCATATGAAGTTGCTTATGTCTAATAACTACCCTCCATGCTTTATTATCTACGAAATACTTCCAAAGTACACACAATCAATAGTCTGCATCATAATCATGATGTCACTCTTTGCACACTTAAGGAAAATTTGGTAATGGATCAAAATTGAATGAAGCAATAAGCAGACCAACACCGCTCATAATGTTCATTTGTATAAGGTGACCAAATGTTCCCTCACCTCCAACCTTATAATCATAGTACCTCTCTTAAATTTAAAGGCCATCGGAAGTTCGCAACAAAGTTTTACAACCCATATTAGATGTTCAACACATTGATGAGATGACTTACAAATTAGAGCTCCCAACACACTCCAATATTCATCCATAATTTCATGTTTTTTGTTTTCATGGGTCAAAATTGTTAGGTTCAAGATAAATTACCAAAATTGGATGAAGAAGGATCCATTTGGATCCAATCTGAAGCAATTTTGGACACAAGGGAGCATGAGCTACATCAATGCACTATCCATGAAGTTCTCTTATGTGGAAGGATACCTAACCAGATGATGCTACTTGGGAACCATCAATAATTTTGTAGTTGCTTCTCCATCTCCAACATTGAGGACAATGTTTCTATTGCACGAGGAGGGCATGTCAAGGTCCAACCCTAATCCCCCTACTTTTCAATGTACAAGGCCATAAGGCCCATTAGATAGTTAGTGGGTTGTGACATAATATAAAAATACCCTCTTTGTTAAATAAATCCATTTAGATAGTTAGTCCCATCCTTTATGGTTGGGACTACATGTAGTTAGGGATTTGTCTATTCAAGCTATATATAGAGTAGTAAGCTTATAATGTTTTGTCAAGAATTGTTATTGTATTTGAGCTTTCTTCTTGGAGTTTACCCCTTGAAGAGGCAAGTGAACATAGCTCTCTATTTTGAATATATTTCATGCAATATATATTTTTCTATTTCTATCTATTATCTCTTGTGTTTTTCTACATTTTCTCTGAATTTTTGGGTTTAAGTCTATACAGGACCTCATTATGATCTTCTCACTCTCAACCTCATTTAATTTGTAAGGGCATAAATAAGGCAAAACTCATTATGATCTTCTCACTCTCAACCTCATTTAATTTGTAAAGGCCTCCAGTAATGTGATCCTCACTAGTGAGAGAGGAAATATGCGAGTATGATGAGGGGAATACAGAGTGATGATGTAGAGTCATAACTAGATTGCCTATCAATTCTTATCCTCCGCTCACTAGCGCATTATTGAGTTAGTGCTCATGACCTGGAGTGTGTTATTGACACTTAACCATTTTCTCAATAGCTCATTGTTGACTTAGTTCTCTTCACCTTGAATGTTATTGATGCTCAACAGCTTCCTAGGCGCCCATAAGAAAAAAATTGCAATGATAACAACTTTAACAATGAAAATAGATTTGAATTTTGATCCAGAAAAACAATACTTAAACAACAAAATTCAGTAACTCTTTGTTGATACATTCATTTCATAATCACACGACAAGAATTCATTTTCTTTCCCATCTAATGAACTAGGAACTCTTTTAACAAAATTACCTTGAAGCTCTTTGAAAATGATTCCATTTACTTTGTAAGGCAAAAACTTGAATCTCCTTTGTAAGCACTGATGAATGTTGTTTTTTAATATTGTTATATTGATGTGAAGGTGCAAGCAAATTGGAACAAATGCAAATTGTGTTGAGTGTCATACTTGTCATCGCTCATCAAATTTGGCAATGTGTCTTGATTGTACTGGGATTTTTCATGTTAGGTTTTCACTCCGTTAATGCTTGACTTTTCATGAGTCATTTATTGATTTCTTGCATAACTTCCCCCCCTCCCCCTAATAAGTAAATTATATAAAGCTATTCAAATTGGAACAAAGTTGCTCAACCATTCATGGGTGAGGGTGAGGAGCAGAGGGACTTTCACTCTAAAATGCTCCCCCTAGTAAGTTACGGATAAGCACTAAAGCCCAAAATATAGGGGTGATGTAAGAGGTGCTCTATTTTAGGGTAGGGGACCCAAAATATAGGGTTTTCACACAAAGATTGACATAGGATATCACAACCTTGAGCATTGTCAATTCCAACCCTCTAGATTATCAAGAATTCATTCCAACTAGAACAAGCCATGGAATCTAACCTCCTCGGAAAAGTAGGAGGCCAATGAAATGGGAGGATATTCCTTGTTTGCAATGCTTAGAACCATAACAACTATACCGTTTATAATAATATTTATTGAAATTACAATAGGATTCAAACGAAAACTGTGATTGAGGCCAATGAAATGGGAGGACATTCTCAGTTTGCAACGCTTGGAACCATAACAACCATACTAATTATAATAATCTTTATTGAACTTACAACCAACTTAAAATGAAAACCATACCAAGCCCCCTTTCCCATCTTAATGCTCTCCTATCACAATACTTATCCATTACAACTATAATCTTTTCATGACAACTAAGTTGTACATGTACTTAAACACCTAAAATATAACAATGCAAAATCTGTTACTTTTGCCGACAATATAATTAAAAAAACCTACTTGGTTAACTACCATTATCGGAAATAACACAAATAACCTACTTGGTTTTTAACCATTATTGAAAATAACAAAAATGAATGACCAAGTTCACAACCTTTGCATAGTTATAAAGTAACACACTTAGTATTTATATTGAAAATCATTTCCAACTATATAATAAAATGTAAAAAATAAAAAATCTTAGTCATTGTTATAGTGAATTTTGTAGCTTTCAAAAGATTCACCATTTTGAATGGACAAAGATCCAAAACAAAATAATACCATCTCAACCTCCCCTATTATTAGTCCATGACGTAGGTAGAGACTATATGTTTCAGTTTGTGATATTAATTTATTCCATACAAAAATATTTATAAAACTTGGCTATATATACTTTATCTAATGTTGAATGATTTTTTTTGTTTACTTGTATTTGTTTAATAAAATAAATCAACAAGTATGCATCTCTTATCGGTGGAAATTGCTTGATAAGGCTATTTTTATCATTGACACGGATTAAGAAAAATAAAAATAGAACATGACTTTAATCTTTGTAATGTAACATGTAAATATTTGTTTTCTAGTGGACGGACAAATAGTCAATCTTATCGAACAGGTTGACAGGTATCCTATATTGTTTTACAAGAATAGATTGACAGGCACCCATAAAATACTAGAAGCCCTAATTTTTCAAAGCATATCAAAGTATGTTTACAAAAGAGGCACACAAACGTACAAAGTCTTAACCTGTACAAGAAGATGCTCGACAAAAAACTGAAGCATGCTAGGGTATGGAGAAAGGTTTTGAGTGTATAGTTCGATGTTGGACAGATATATCCATCACGGACTGCAGATCTTGTTTAGAATTAGCAATGACTAACCTCCACGGATGTTGTAATGTGCAGCAAGGAGATCAAGCACTATTTGGGAAGCTGTAGGGCCTGATTTGAAATATTCCCCTTTTTGAAACTAGTACAGTTGCCCAGGTTCCTTTAGTGAAAGGAAATCTACCCACCACGTCAAGTAAACTCCTTTTGTTTCATTTTCCTAGTGTTGCATTAGTTTTTTCTATTTGCCCCTTTTTGGATTACACAATTTGATTGTAATTTCATTCTCTATAAATAATAACAAAATGTATATTGCATTATCTACTCTACAAAAGGTTCCTCTTCAAAAACATTACCCATGATAGTAGGGACTGTGGGATGTGTGTTCTAGTGTTAATGGTCTATTTGTTTGCTACATGGGGAAAACTAAAATATGTGATTTCGTGGAGGTGAGTAACTTGTGTTGGGAATGAAGGTATAATCAACAATTTTTGCTTTCGTTTCCCATTGATCAAATTATGCATCGAGTGGACATAGAATCTGCAGTTTTCACTTATATTCCCCACAACCAAATTATGCATAGAATGAGATTAGATTCTAAATCACTTTTTTTCTCTTGTACACAGAAACACATGACAATGATCTAGAATCAACAATACTCAAGCAGGAGCAAATTCACTTTACCATAGAAACACTCATAAAAGCAATGAATAATTTTGATGAAAGAAGAAGCTTGGAGAGGGAGGCTTCAGCTCTATATACAAAGTATGTATTAAATTACATGGCTTACATCATTTTCTAATAGATGTAGGCGAAGACAAAGAGGGGTTTTTCCATGGGTTTTTGATGGGGATGATTCTTTCATGGATTAACTAGAGATGGAAAATAAATAATAGTGAAGAAGTTGGGTGTAGTTAATGTTTCCAAGTATATCAATGTGATACCTTACTAGTATGAGAATAGGACTGAATGGGACCAAATAGTAGGTTAGATTTATGAATTTGTAACAAAAGATGTTGTTACAGGTTATAGAATGCATAACATAGGATAAATATCAATCTCCTGTGTAATAAAGAGAGATGTATTCAGAGGCATGCCCCAATAAACCTAATTGATTGTCTGCATTATGTGCTAAAATGGGTGACTGGGTCAGTACATATATTCTTCTCTGGCAACAATGCTTTGTTTGCAAGCCCCTAAATGAAGTTATTACAAAGAATATCCTATATATATGTTCACATCTACCCTTTCACTTCCATATTTCTCATAGTCTATTGTTTCTTACCAACATTGTCCCTTTTCATTGGACAATTCATAGTACATAAACTAAAAATTGCATTTTTTGTCTTATTGTTGGAAATCACATTTCCACTTTGCCTCCTTACAATCCTATAAATTAGGTATGTCTTGGATTTTCCCACTATTGTGACCACTAAACAAACTTGGTTGGTGAACATGGTTTATGCGACGCCAATTTAGTAGCTTATTAAGGTCTCCCCCAGTATCAGCTGGCTAGCGACAACTCACAATCTCATTTATTTTCTCTATGACAGTTTATACTACTTTCTAAAGATGTTGATTTCTTTTGGACATTGTAATGCCAAAAGCAATTTCAGGTGTTAAATAAAAAACTAATTTCATGTTTTTTTATTTTAAAGTACCTTGTTTAAAAAAAATATTGTTGCATAGCAATATACTTTGTGTACCTGGCCTACGGAGGAGATAGCAAAAACAAGAGTGCTTCAGCTTAGGACACAAATAAAGGGTTAGTAAAGCAAAATCAAGACAAAGGACCACCAGATCAAGACTTCGTAAAAAAATGAGATATCGATTAACAACCAATAGAAAATGATTCTTCCATGGTTAAAGAGTTCTACTTGCTTTGAGTTGTAGAATTCTCTTGTCTTTCTTTCCTTATGTTTTCTATTGTTATATAGAAGGAATCTACCAAGTGAATAAGCAATGTGATAGTTATAAAATGCTCTTGTCTTTCTTTCCTTATGTTTTCTATTGTTATAGAGAAGGAATCCACCAAGTGAATAAGCAATGTGATACTTATTGATGCAACATACTATATATATAATAAAAATTGAGAAGTAACAAAGAATTAATATAAATATATTCAATAATAGACACACCGATAAGAAGTTGGTATTAACAGTAGGCAGAAAAAGAGATAGATCATGGATGGTGAAGGCATGTATAGAAGGAGGCAGAGCATGGGAGACATTTCGGCAAGTAAATCCCCATCCATAGGTAGGCAAGTTAAATTTTATTTAAACAAACTCATGGCATGTGGCCAATTTCTGTTATTGAGTATCTTCTTTTGAATTTAACATCGATTCTAAGGTTTCCTTGTTTTTTTTGTCTCTCAATAAATTAACATTTTTGTCTTGCAAGTTCCATGTATCCCAACAATGGAACAACATTCACATCTTATAAATTTATCAATAATGGGCATGTAAGGAATAAGTCATGTGTTTCAACTATCCACTTGGCCACTCTTTAGGGCATTGTATATCATTTCCCATTAATTTGGGATTTTTTTCCCCTAAGTGTTGACAATCTCTTCAAAAACTTGATAGCTCATATGTTGTGGATTCCTTGCCTCCCTGAATGTCCATCTCATTCCTTGCTTTTGTATTTCAGACTGTTCCAATAATTTTTTCTGGCATATTAAATTAACACTTGTAGAATTTATGGATGTTCGTAATCATGGGACATCCACTATAAAATTGGGCATTTAAAAATGTATATAAATTTAAAATACTTATAGCTATATTTATTTCAAAGTAGTACTCATGGATTTTGTCTTTATACTACAAAATCCAAAAATGTATGATGTTCAGTTATGGAACGAGACTACTAAAACTAGGTTTGTAAATTTTCAATTTTAAAGTGTGATATATATTTATATTTCTTAATGCACTCAAGTTTTGTTTGAGAATGAAGCCACATATAATCCCCTTAACTTTCTGACTATGAATGTGAAGCGATCGGTGTAATCGGGCCCTTCATGGAGTTTCGCCAATTAGGTTAGGGGTTATGACACAAAATCCTTGGCTCTAAAGTAACCTAGTCCAATGCTCGTTGGATCGATATGTATGTAAGCGACCCCTAAAATTTTGACATGTAACTCCATAGGCAAACACAACCACTACAGTTGAACAACATTTTCCACACTTTAGTTGCACATATACTCTTTTCAATATATGTTATTTTTGTCATTCACTTGGTATCCACGTTGGCCAATCTAGTGAAGTCATAATGCCTGCAGACATTAGTTATCCTTTACTGGAAAGGGTGTACCATAAATAGAAATTGAGAATAATTTCCTCATAGCAGGGAGGAGATGATGAGACTGAGTCCTTGATCCTCCCGGACTTTACAACACACACACACACACACACACACACACACACACACACACACACACACACACACACACACACACACACACACATCATATTTGCATTTAATATTTTTATCTCACCAACCTCATTTTAAACATTTCATAGGTGACTTGGTCAAAGATGATGGATCACCCACCTAACTTTGTATTTTACTATTTTATATTTGAACATCTAGGAGATATGTTAAAAGATAATCACTTTCCACCAATTTCATACTTCTATGTATACCTAATACAATATAGTGTACAACATGTGCAGTTTTGGTGATCTTGTTTATACTTCCATTCATCCCTTGCATATGTGAGTGTTGGCATTGTTGTCTAACTGTACACATGTTAATTAATTTGCAACTATTCAATTTTAGCATACAAGTTTTGGTTTTCTCCCAAATGTAATTAGAAAATGTCAATGAACATGTTTTATTTAATATGCATTCACTTTTGTTGAATTTTAATTATGTTAAGAATGTTTCTCATTCTGTTGTGGTGCAGCCATAGGTGAGTTGAAAGCAACATATCAGATGAAAGTAATTACAATGGTCAGTTAGGACAAGCAGGGGCAACAAGTGAAAATTCTATAGAGTTAATGCTATGCAAAATATAAAATTTACCATCTCGTATAACCAATCTGAAAAATCGAATGAACAAGCTTGCTTATGGAAAACTAGGAAAGATTTTCACCAAAAGATTTGCACACAATTCATTATTAACTAGGTCTCCAAAAGGGGAAGTGCAAGCTACTGTTGGCCCTTCGTCTCATCAATGCATGATTCACATGTGTGTTGGTGGAAGCTCCAAGGTACAATCAGGATCTAGCCATTCTCGTCGATGCATATTTGAATTCAATATTAATAATATAGTCATGTTAAAAAATACAATGACTACATATGTTGAACCTGTCAGGCATGCACTTATTGAAATATCTCGGTGGCGTTTGGTAGATGATACCATATCATTAGATAAATTGGGCGCAAAGGACTTAAGTGAGGCGGTAACTTCATTCTCTTTTCCTATTGTGTTGTGAAATATGCAACCATTTGGGATAAAATGTTTACTGTCAGTATTAATTTCATTTTTTATTCATAGGTCATAGACGATGAAGTCTATACTAAGCGTTACAAAGATATGGAAATTAAGGAGAAGCATCTCCATGGTTTTCCACGTCCTGCAAGTAGCAACAATTTTGGAAAGGGGCTATGATAGGATCGTTGCAATCACTAGTAACAATAGAGATGTACAAGAAGTGCTCAAGGAAATGAGTTACCTATTAACTGCTTTCCTTAGGATATCTCTATCCCGAAGGGCAAGGGAAAGGGAAAAAGGTCGAGGCCATATTTTGTTCAAGTTGTTGAAGTTGCACATGATGCTGAGTTGGAAGATACAACAATGACACCTAATGATGGTCATGAAATGCACTGAATTTTGTTCAATAGGAACATGGTACCACTGTCTTGTGGAAAATAAAAGATCAAGCGCTCTTTCCATCGAGGAGCACAACAACACAATTTAATGGGACACTTGAAAGTAAAGCGACAAATTTCCTAATAACACAAATTCAGTTATTTTATTGCGAAAGTATAATTCTTGTAAAATAACGGTGATGTGAAAAAGACGCGGGCATATGAGGATTGTATTATGAAAAGAGAAAACACGACATTCCTTGTGTATAATTATTTAAATACACTTCAAATTAGTTAAATGGAGATTCGATTATTGTTTTATAGAAATAATGCAACGGGGCATTTTTTTTATAATCATAGCCTCTCAAAGTGAGCTTTGTAAAATTTCTATTTTATCTTCAAGAATGATAATATATTTGATTGAATAAATATACGTAAACAAGATTCTTTGAAGTACTGATGTATATGGCCTTGCATTATATTTTGTATTTTGTGAATGGACTCTAGCCTTCATTAATGTCTTCTCACAATAGCCTTTAAAAATGGGCATTGTAAGTATGTTTTAACTTCAGCCTCGTCTAATCTAGTCTCTGGATTTCAAGGAGTAATATGAGACAAACCGGAACCTCATACTGTTACTTAGAGGCAAATGAACTTTACTCCATTTTTTCAATAAAGTTTGTAATCTTACATCGTGAAGAAAATATATGTATAGATTTTAGATTGAATTGACTTGGACAGAATGTGTATACTTATTATCAGTTGTGGCCAATTTAACCACATAATCAAATATCATAGATGTTTGGTGGAATTCACTCATAATGTTGTGTATGCAACTATGAGATTAGGCCTTTATACCAATACTAGTAGGAGATGATCTAGGTCCTACTAGGTAAAATAAATTCTTGAAGATTACTATGCATTAAAGTAAATGCCATTTATGACTTAAATAATCATGCTCAAATGAGGTTTCAAAGACCAGAGTATAAGATAGCAGTATGGAGACAGTTGTTAAAGTGACTCCCTCTTTATGAGAATTATTTTTGCTCCAAGAAGTGATTCAAAAAATTTTACGTTGGACTTCCAGTCTGCTTGGTTCATCCCTCGTTGAGGACCGTATTGGAGGTTTTTGCTTGTAGGTGATCGGTGGAACTGAAGACCAAAGAGGTGCTACCCCAGGATCTCTCGATCTATTGTTTGAAGGTGTCTCTGGAAAGTTCGTGGCTCCCATTTGGCTCGATGCTCTATTGGATGCTATGCACGATGTTGTGGGAGAACTTGGAACTAGTTTTCCTTTGCTTCTTGTTGTCGAACCTGTGTGGTTTTCTACGTTCTTGTCCTGGTTCCCTGCTGCATTATCATGGATTTATATCGCATACTAAGAGTCTGTTTGCTCCTATGGATGCTCTTATTTGTAGGCTTGATCAACTTTTGATCATCTGACCTCGCTCCAAAAATACTCCCTCCTTCTATGGCGTGTTATGTCTGCAGGTCACTGTGTGCTAATTAGAGGTTTCTTGCTCCAAGTAGATTTTCCTTTTCAACAGATGTGTCGGTGTTGTAGCCCTTTCTTTTGGTTCTCTCTATGGCTAGCTCTCTCTCATGGATGTCGGAGGGGATCCTGCTCCTCCTCTTCATCCTGAATCAGATGCATTCAAAGGACTGGTTGCAAAATGTGGCAAGAAGAAAGGGGGTTCATATTCACAGAGATTTGTTAAGAAGGTTGATATTCCCTCTGTTGAGCTGCCTGCTGAAAGGATCTATCGAACGACTCTTAATATTGCTAAGCGTGGGCTCATCAGGCAATTTACAGGTCTATGCCCTTCTCCTAAGGCTATCAATGGTTGGGTTCAGATAAATTGGAGGCCCTTAGTAACTTAAGGCATCTGAAATCACTTCGTTGGTAGAGGTTACTTCGTCTTTGTGTTTGATTTAGTCGAAGACCGTGATCTCATTTTTCAAAATGGACCATACTTCATGGGCCCTCAAGGACTTTATCTGAACAAGTGGACTCTTGATTTTGATCCTACCCAAGATGTCCCGTCTGCAGTTCTTGTTAGGGTAAGGCCCCTCACTTACCTTTACACTGTTGGAACTCAGATTCTCTGGAAGCCATTGGGAATAAGCTTGGAAAATATATAGATAGGGAAGAAAGGAAAGACCAGTATTCATGTGCAAGAATCTGTGTTGAAGTAGACTTGGATATTGTATTGCTAGAGGCAATCAAGCTCACAGTAGTTGATTGATCTCACTTTCAAGAATTGGACTATGAGCAAATTCCTTTTAAGTGTCAATTCTTCCATGGTTATGGCCATTTTTCCCAAAATTGTAAGAAGAAATCAGAAGAGGAACTTGAAAAAGAAAAGGATGACCAGTGGACCCAAGTTCAGAAAGTAGGAACTTCCAATTAGGACCCTAGAAAGAAAGGTAAAGATGGAAAGACTATGAAAGGCGTCATTGTTGTTGGGAAGAATCTTCCTAATCCTCAGGCTATAGAAAATGTGTCTTCCAATCATTTTGTTGTTCTTAGTACTCCTGAAGCTACTACTCTTGAAGAGGGTGAACTACCACAATTAGAAGGACAAGTTGATGTACCTGAATTAAACATTGGGCCAATGGAACAAGCCGGAGTATCTAACTTGGAACTTCCTAGGGAAGGTGAACCCTTGCAGCAATATCATGTTTCTCCAAATGGAGCCAAAGCTTCTCCTTCTTATGCTGATATAACTAGGAAGAAGCAGGTTGATAGCTCGGGCTCTTTTTATGAAGATTCAATCAAGCAACGTCTTTCTAAAAGGGCTGGTAGGAAGTCTCGAAAGGAGGCTCATGAAGAAGAGGTTGAGAGGCTAAAGATGCAAGCCAGGTAGTCCACCATTGAAATGTCACTTGGTAGGAGCAAGAGGACAAGGCCCCCAAAGGGATTAATCAATCCCTCCCACTTGGGTAAGTAATGCAGATTGTCTCTTGGAACTATAGGGGATTGGTGAACCCAATAAAAGTTGAAGCACTCAAAGATTTGATGAGGATGGTTTCTTCTGAAATTATCTTGCTTCAAGAGACTAAGATAGAGGAGGAAGCTCTTCTTCTCCTTAGTAAAACAAAATGGAAATTGAATGTTGGCAAAGCTGTCAGTGCAAGAGGTACCTCTGGGGGCTTAGTTACTCTTTGGTGTGATGAAAACTTTCAGTTAAAAGATGGTTTGTCACCCAGCATTGGATCTTTACAGACCTCTATCATATCTCTAGTAAGATCTCTTTGGCCCTATTTAACCTTTATGTTCCAGAACAATTTCAATGAAAAAAAAGAATGTTGGAATTCTCTATCCGAGTTTTTAAAGTCTAATTCTCCTTCAAATACAGTAGTAGCTAGAGATATTAATATATATTTATCCCCAAGTGAGAAAAAAGGTGGGCTCCGCGGCAGAGGATCAATTTCAAGACACTATGGAGGAGTTGATCCTTGCATGTGATCAGAATGATATTAAACCCAAAGTATTGACGTTTCACGTGGTCCAACAATAGAGTGGGTACAATAAACATTGTTTCCTATCTCAACGGGTTCCTAGTTCACAACTCTCTGTTGGATGGGAAATCCATTATTTCTTCAAAAAATTTGCCCAAACTCACGTCTAACCATCACCCTATTTCTCTGCTATTTGAAAAAGAAGAAGATCTTGGGCCAATTTTGTTTCGTTTCAGTCCACTCTGGATTAAGAGAGATGGTTTTTTTGATACTGTGTCTCAAGCATGGTCTCAATATGTAGATGGATCCCCCAATTTCATTTGGGAACGGAAACTTAAAAGAACTAAATATGCTTTGAAAACTTGGGTTAAAACACCTCTGAATACTCCAATCATCAACAGGCAAGAGAGAGTGTTTGAGTTATCAGCGATTCAATTATGAATGGAAGATAGTGAAATCACAAAATCTCAGTTAGCTCTAGAAAAGTTTGCCCAACTTAAAACCACTCAATCTTTTTCGTCAGGAAGAGGAATATCTTCGAATGAAGTCTCGTAGACTCTGGTTGCAGGCTAGTTTATAAAACATTGCCTTCTTCCATCACCAATGCAGAGTAAGACTATCTCGAAACCATATTTTGGAAATCTCTATTGGTGAGGGGGTCATCATTAAAGGTCAAGATCTTCTAAAACAGGCTGCAAGTAGGCACTTTCAGCTCTTGTTTCAAGAAGATGGTCTTGCTGATGGTGAAGGGTCTACTGAATTTTTGGACAACGTACCTTATCTTGTCAGCATAGAGGATAACCAAGTCTTAATGAAACCCTTCACTGAACATGAAATTTTGGATGTCATCTGGGCAATGGATCCAAATAAAGCTCCTGGGCCGGATGGTTTTTCTTTCCATTTTTATAGAGTATGTTGGAACATAATTAAATCAGATCTTATCCGTATGGTGACAGCCTTCCAAAAAAAAGCTAAAGTGGGTGGGTGTACAAACTCTGCGTTCCTTGCTCTGATTATAAGGGAAGTTAATCCTTCTTCTTTTGACAGGTTCCGTCCTATTTCGTTGTGTAATGCCTCTTACAAGATCCTAGCCAAACTTCTTGCAAACAGATTCAAGCTATTGTTAGGTAAGTTGATCTCTCCTCTTCAAGGGGGCTTTGTAAAAGGCGGGCATTTAGTCGATAACGTTATCCAAGTCCAAGAAGCTCTCCATTCAAGTTTCCAAAGGAAGGAGAAAGGAATGTTAATTAAGATGGACATGAAAAATGCCTTTGACCGTGTAAAGCTCCCCTTCGTCTATGAAGTCCTTCTTTCTTTTGGTTTTAGCTCTGATTTTGTGAATTTGATCAAAGCTTGTACAGATAGGCCTTGGATTGCACCTCTCATCAATGGTAGACCTATGGAATTTTTCCAAGCCACTAGAGGCCTTCACCAAGGATGCCCGATGTCACTATTTCTATACATATTGATGGCAGAAACTCTTACCAGAAAAATTTTAGCTGAAAAGGAAGTTGGTTACATCTCAAGCATTAAGATTGCTAGGGGAGTGGACTCAATAAACCATGCTCTCTTTGCGGATTATTCTCTTCTTCTAGGTGGGGCCTCATTGAATATTGCTAAGGCCTTTAATGAAATTCTTCAAAATTTCTGCCTTATCTTAGGAGCCTTGATCAACAATAAAAAAAAAGTGCAGACTATGGTTGGAATGTAGATCATCCTGCTATTCTTCGAATATCAAACTTCTTGGGATTCCCTAGCTTTGACAAGTGGGAGAAGATAAAGTATTTGGGGTTGCCTTTAACTCTTGGTTCAACTCCTCCTTCTCTCTAGCTCAAAATGCTTGCTAAGATGAAAGCAAAAATTGTTTCTTGGGGTGGTCAGTGGTTAACTAAGGCTGGAAAATTGATTTTAATCAAGTAAGTTATTTCAGTTCTTCCTATCTTTCAATCCTCTTTGTTGCTCGCCCCCAAGTCTATCTCAGCTCAAATTTCTAAACTTTTGCGATATTTTTGCTGTAATTGTGGTAAAGGAAGTCAAAATAAGATGCATTTGGCAAGCTAGGAAATTCTTAAACAGCCTATTTCAGAAGGTGGATTACAAATTCGTGACCCTGGTCTAGCTAATTTGGCGTTGGGTGGTAAACTTATTTGGCAACTCTATGTAAACAAATATCACCATGTCAGTAAGATTTTCAGGATGAAATATCTCAAGGGAGGCTCTTTGCGAAATATAACATCGTTTAATACACCCACAAGAACAACTATCTAGAATTCTTATAGAAAAGGTATTGGCAATTTTAATCAACAGCTCTATAGAATCCCTGGCAATGGGAAGAAGATCCTTCTCTGGGAGGATAAAATCTCAAGAAATCCTGCTCTTTCCTCTGTCATTTCATTAGCAGAGTTTATGGACTGGTCAATTAACAAAGGCCTGCTCCGTTTGGCTGATATCTGCTCTTGGGACAACATTGGAAATTGGGTGGATCGGTCTTTCCCCGACCTTCCTCACCATCTTGGCTCCCAAACAAATGTGATGCTCTCCTCTCTTTTTGGTCTTTCTCCAGTTCAAAGCTCCTATAAATACAGCTGGGGTTGGGGAAACACTGGATCTTACTCAACTGCAAAAGGTTTCATTGAACTTCAAGCTTCTCACTCTTCAAGCCTCTCCCCTGTGATCTGGAAAACAGTCTGGTCTTCACATTGTCTTCCCAAGGTGAATTTTTTTTCATGGTTGCTCTTGCATAACAAGGTGTTGACTGGTGATAATCTGTTAAAACGTGGCTTTAATGGTCCTTTTAGGTGTTGTTTTTGCAATTTAGATTTTGAATTTTCTATTGGCTACGAATTTTCTAAATTGGTGTGGGAATTAGTGCTCCATGGCACTTATTTCTCTGTCCTTGTCCAATCTTCTGTAATCGCTCTATACCTCTCTTGGAATGAACGATGTGCTAAGAAAAATGGCAACTTTGTTGTCTAGCACTCGATCCCCAAGTTTATATGGTTGAAACTATGGATTTCCAAAAATAATTGTATTTTCAATAACAAGTCTTCAAACTCGTAGAACTTGGCTTTTAAAATTAAATTGTTAATCATTGAATCAACATGCAGCTCATTGTCCTCTTCTCCTATGCCTTTTGCGTTTTCAACGTGGTTGGGCTTCAGTTCTATTAGGCTGAGAAAATTGGCTTCTATCAAACCTATCAGTGCTTTTCCCTGGTGTTTTCGTGGAACTGTGGATGAATTCAAAACATTATGGATGAGTTCTTCTTTAGCGGAATTTTTTTTTATGGTGCATCCAAGGGGAATCCTGGGATCTCAGGTGCTGGGGGTTTGGTTTTCTCTCCAGATAGATTGACTGAATTCAGTTTTAGCTAGGGACTTGGAATCATGTCAAATAACCAGGTTGAAAGCTACAGTCTACTCATGGCGAGTCAGATTGGTAAGGATAAAGGATACAATTCAATTCAAATCTACGATGATTCTAAGATGTTGATTAAAGCATTAAATTCAGTTGATTACTTCAATAATTCTACCTTGAATAGATCTCTGTAGAGAATTCGGAATACATTGAAATAATTTGACAAGGTCGCTTCTTTCCACATCCTTTGGGATCTTAATAATCTTGAAGATGCCTTGGCTAACCAAGATTTCCTGTTGTCTCAGGGTTTCCTTAGCATCAACGGAGAATCCAGCTATCTTCATCCAATTCCTTAATCGTGTTTCTTTGAGTTGTAATATGTATTTTTGGGAGACTCTCTCCTATTCTGTATGAATTATACAGTCTCTGGCCCTTTCGAAGTATTTCTTCTTGGTTATATAATTTGGTCGATTGGCATTTGTCAAGTCATACCATTGTTTATTTTTTCATAAAAATAAAAAATATATATGTATCCGTTTGAGTTAAAAAAAAAAGACCAGAGTATAAGCATTTCATTGGTTTCCTCTACAATTGCCATATATTTTTATGACAATAAAGCCTTGAATATGATTTCATGTTCAACTATTATTTTTTACTCCTGAGAGTGGGTACTTTCTGTAGTACCGATTTTACTAAGCTCAAGCATCAAAAGTGTTTTTTCCAATTCTTGCATGGTGTTGAATGTTGTTGGGAAATTTAATTGTCTAATTAAATAAACAACTGAAACTCCTAGAACATAAATTGTCAATCCGAGGAAGTCTTTTATTTAAAAGCTATCATGCAAGATCTATGCAAGCTCAACTTTCATCTGACATTGTTATCTATGCAATCAATGAATTCAAACACTCGTTGCAGACTTAAATCACACTCTGAAAACACACAACTTGAAATGAAATCACTCTCTCACACTTGAGCTTAGAGAAAAACTATATCACTCTTGCATAAATTAAAGAAGTAACATCGAATTATAAACTAACAATGTTGTGTAAACTACACACCCGACAACAATCCAACTTAAAAATTAATTAAATCTCTATCATTAACAACACCTATGACCAACAGAGAAGAGGGTGGGTACATGCATGATAGATCTAAGGAGACGATGCAATAATAAATAAGTGTAGGAAACAATGTGAAAGTGAGATTGCAATGGGGTTGCAACAACTGAAAGAATACATAACTATATCAATGATTTCAAAAAGAATAATAAAAATAAAGTATTCAAATCATAAATCAATTAATCCAATTTGTAAGTGCAATGTTTCACATATTGAGGGCAATTTAACATAGATAATTCTACAATTGAATCGTGTAATGGGTGGATTGAAATGTTGGTCTAGAATGTGTGTCACAACAGAGACAACAATTTAACAAATCATGAATGGAGTTACAATGCAAATAAAATAACTCTATATCTAATTAACATAAGAATGAATATGCGAAATAGAAATAAAGAAATGAGACCAACACATACCAGATTGAGGGGGGCCTACCTCACCTAGTATGAGTGGCCAAAAGACTTACAACCTCAAGAATAAGTTTAACATGGTTGCAAATCCATCAGTACTTTGATATTATTGAAACCAAAACTCAAAAATTACATCAGTTCAACTCTCTATTACAATAAATCTATTCCATACAATCTCATGACTCCCTTCTTCTGATTGAAGAGGTGTTATTTATACATTAAACCAGTAAAATAATGATAAGATCCAATCCCCAAATCATTAGGTCATTCAAACAAATTGTTGAGTTTAGAGAACCAACCACAATTGTAAATATGGAAAATTACCCTTTCAAAGAACCTCAGTTATCTCCCAATATGTGGCTTAATTTGGGAAACGACAATAACAGATCCTTATTGGGCTCGTGCTAGAAAAAACCCATGTTCTAAATTTTTTAGATTCTTTTTCATATGCCCCCAAATTGCAATGGAATCAATGTGTTCTTATTTGACACACGTTTTTGGTTGGGACCGTTTAATCATGAGTTGGAGGCTGTCATGTTAGACTTGGGCATGAATTGAGATCACAAATGTACATAGTCAATCATAGGAATGAAACCATGTTGTGAATTTTCATGTGGAGACGTGCTAACATGCCAAATTTGGATGTTGGAACCATAAGTGCTGCTACCAGAAATTGCTTTGTAAACCATCATCAGTAACATCATGCATAATAGTCTTTAATTCATTAAAAATAAATGGAAATAATCATTATTAACCACTAAAGCATCAATGGGAGTAATATGGTATTTTACGAGCAATTACAGAAAATGGATGAAATAAGTGTTGATAAGCGATGAAAATAGGGACAAATTCGTGACCCAACAAATGTCTGGTTTGGTCCAAGTAAATTGTTGAATGAAACAAGCACGTGTGTTAGATTAAACCAGAAATAGGAGTTGTGGTGAAGAAGGATATGTTGTTTTTAAAATTTGCTAAAAACGTTGTTCATTGAGTTCTGATATTGCGACAATTGGCAAGTTTCAGATAGAAGTAAAATCTTTTACAAAAGTCAGTAATTCTAAAAAATTATGAAGTTGATTTGGTGGAGGTAAAAACAGCAGAGATGCTCTGTCATTTGATGCTTGATTAGGGGATTTCAGACTTTTGTTGAAAATGAGAATTTGTTGCTAAAATATACATGTCACCAATTTTTTGGGTTACAACATTGGAAAAAATCCCGACTAGAGTGAACAAAATTCTTGAACCTTTATACTATATGATATGATGATATTTCATTAGTTGTCTAATGTATGGTAATATCACAATAACATTTGTAAAATTATGTACTCTTATTTATGGAAGGATGACATTGGTAAAATTGTGCATGTTTAGTTATGGAGGAATGACTTTTGTAAAACTGCAAAAATGTCAACGACATATGTATCGAAAATCACATATGTAAATTTTGAGATGGAGATATTTGTGGAATGGAAATACTAGATCATCAAAAACATGGTATAATATATTGTTAAAAGGTAATTTATTTTAGATAGAGAAATCCATGAAATGAAATAGGGGAGAAATCCACAAAATGAAAAGGTATGGTATAATCTTTTATGAAAATTCATGTTTGGTATAGTTTACATAAACGTATGTTATTCTAAGAAATAATCCAAAGAAAGGAATTTTCAAAAGGAAAAGTTAAAAAATGAAATTACAAGAGGTTAAAGAAGGAATTTTTAAATGAAAAAATTTTCGAAAGGAAGAGTTTATAAAATGAAATTACAATAGATTAAAGAAGGAATTTTTAAATGAAAAAGTTTATAAATAAAAGTGTAAGAGAAAAGAATTCAGGTTAATCAAATAACCATGTTATCTCTTTAAAATAATCAAATAAAACGATTAGTTGTATAATATAGTTAAACTATTTAATAAATGATTATAATAAATGGAACATAGAATTTACTCTGTTTATAAAATGTAGGTGTAAGAAACAAAATAATCGATTTATACTTAAAAAAAAATATTAAAATAAATGGAATATAATTTTTTTATGTTTGTAAAACTAAAATGTAATAGACAAAAAAATCCATATTAAATGGATGTAATAAGCATATTATCTACTTAGAACTTAATATGCTTACTTATATGTAAATTTACAAAATTCAATGTAGAAGTGTGATATATCCAATTGGATTGATAAATTAGAAAGATTGTTAATATTTTATTAGTCACATTTTTCTTTAAAAAAGTTGAATATAAACAAAAATATGTTAGAAAAGAAATGGGTGAATTGCAGTCCAAAACATTTTTATTAGTTTTGAACCATATTGTTCATATTCGGTTATATAGCTTCAAAATATTGTCATATAGTAATCCACGATGGTAAGTAATATGTATAGGCCTATATAACAGAAAAGTATAAGTGTTCATGTATGTATTTTACAAAGTTTTCATATTTAAAAAGAGAAAACCAGGCAAAATTCATGTATAACCCACATATCATGGGTAGATGGTTCACAAAATAAAAGGTCTCAGGTCAATCTCTTTAATGATATCATTTTGATGCTCCCATATTTGTAAAGTGTCCACTTCCAGAAACAATCCCGCTTTAGAGAGTAAATCAACATTTTTGTTCGTATGTCTGTAAACATGCTGAAAGCAAATATGATCAAAAGATTCAGAAAGGCATGAGATGGCCTCGTATGTTGGAATGAGATGGATGTTTGTAGGACCTCTATTAAAATGCAACTAGTCAATAACAAGTTTTGAATCCCCGAAGACCTTTAAAGAGGGGATCCCAAAGTGAACAACCAACTTGAGAGACATCAAAACTATGGAGAGTTATGCCATGTTGTTTGTACTTATACCTATATTTGCAAAAAAATTATAGGAGTGACTTTCTATGAGGCGTATGATTCCTCCAATACCCCCACAACTGGGACTGCCTTGCGTAGCTCCATCAAAGAAACACCAGGAATGTTGATAATCACTCTGCAAAGAATCTCCATGACACATAGAGCTACCAGACTGAATCTACGGGAAATAATCCAAAATGGCCAAACTTTTTGTTGCATATATCTGTGGAGGGATAAAGGTATCCTAAAATACCATTTTATTCCAAGCAAGCCATGCGCCCCATATAATAAGAATAAGTAGAACTCATAATGCCAGGAAATTTGGGTTGTGTATCCAATGTTTGAAAATATCCTCTAGACTATCACCTTCCCAAGAAAAATGAACACCTGTAGCCTGTTTAGTATATATCACATCCCATTAATGTATGCGCATTTGATGAATAGGTAATCTATGGACTCAATATTAGATTTTCAAAGTAAGCAAATATCAGGACCACATCCCATAAATTTGACCAAATGTTCCCATACAGGAACCCTGTCCACCAGAGAAAGCCACATAAAAATGTCAAATTTAAGAAGGCATTTGAGTTTCCATATCACTTTATGCCACCAAATTGGATCAGGATTATCCTTAGCCTAGCGAAGCACTTTGTAGCCTTGCTTAGGAGTGTAGAAACCCCCAGATGGATTTTTTAGCCAAACAATAGTATCCTCCTCATATGTTAATCTAATATAATTCTTTTTTAGACTTCGAGTGAAGGTTTCCCATGAATTTTTTCAGCATGTTCAGACCAAAAAAATCCGCTAAGAGCCAGACCTGATAAACCTGGTCTTTTAAATTTTCATATAGATTATAGGTCTTTGTATGACTAGTTTCACATTTGATTACGACACTCCTCCATATATTTTTGAATGCTAATGATGCTTTTAACCATCAGTGCATTATCACATGAAAATGGTCTTGGGGTTTCAGTTTTCATTGAACACCAATATAGCCTTTGCAATTTTCTTCTCTTAGATTTTGCATTATAAATTATTCTTTAATATATCATTAAATTTTCTGACCGGTTGGTCCATCATGGCTGCTTGTCTTCCTTGGCTCATTCTTGAGCATATGCTATTTAAATGTTATTTAAAATTCTATTATTGCAGCCATTGTATACACAAACTATTATGGTGAAAAAAACTTGCTTTGGTTTGATTATGTATTTAAAGCATTTCATTTATTTATTTGTTATATTAAAAGATTCCAATGAGTTTAGTATGTTTTCCTACCAAGCATGAATTTGAGACTATATGTTAACATGTGAGTCTATGTAATATCCATAGTTTTCAATAAGTTAGTGTTTGTTAATATATAATTAATATTTGTTTTAACAGAAACAAAGCAAAATATATTAAGAAAAAAAGGTTGTCCATAGCCATTCATTACAAAACTAGAGAAACCTAAGTTCCATGAAGGTCTGAAAAGAGAAGAAGGAAAAAACAACTATGTCTAAAAACAGTTTCCTGAAATTCCTAGTACGCTTCATAATAGTAACCATAACATGGGAAGAGTATATTTTAACAAACTGTCGATTCAACAGAATACAAAAAAACATTCATAGGTTGACTATAAAGGAGAACTCTACATCTTCTTGCCTCTAGGACTAAGAGTTGGTTTCATGACAAATACTTCTTCCATGGGAAGAGCACCTTCTAATGGAGAATCCTTACAATGACTACACTGGGACATTTTGGACATTTTCAGCACTTCATCCTTAGTAATTTCCAATGTTCCTATAAGATCCTTCAGGTCATATTCATGGTCATCAATTCTGGAATCATGAGAGTGGATTTGGTTGGTGATGTACCGTATATCCGAATCCATCTCCCTATTCTCCTTCATGCCTACTTCAACAACCTCGAAAACCCCTGCGCAAATGCAACTTTATGTCTTCCAGACCAAACTTTAAACTAGCGGAATCAACATCCTCGCCCTCCTTCGACATTGTTCCAATAGAATCAGCTTCAATCCAATGTGAGAGACCTTCAAACAGACCCTGTAGATGCTAAATACCAACTTCTTCTTGGTCCTCACGTGGGATTACATACAATAAATGGAGAATATAGCTATTGTCACAATAAAACTCTTTCATATCGCTTGTGCGAATATACTCATCGAGACCCGGAGTACTACTGAAATAAAATCCCCTTTAATGCTAGCTGAAGAGAGGTATTGGCACTTAGTAGAAGGAGAACCACACATATCAAAGGGCGGTGGGGATTCAATTATAAGTTTCGACCATGAGGAAAGACTAAGGTCCATTGAAGGATGGTTAAGGAACAAATTTAAAATCCCTTGCTTGATTAGCATAAACAATATTACCTTGGGTGCTTCAAGCAACTTGGTTGGATAGCTTGTCAGTTAAGCCATCATTCTCCCGAAGTATATGAAAGAAGAAAACTTGAGATGGAGAATTGAGGAGAAGAATCCTATCATAAATTCTTTTGCAACTAGCAAAGCCCTTTTTATAGTCGGTTCTCATCTTTTGGATAACCTGTCTTGGGTCCCCGAAGACCATTAGCTTAGAAATGGATTTCCCAACTATTAGTTATGGCCAGTGGAAGAGTGATAACCATTCCACTTCATTATTTGTTTGGATTCCAAGGCCCCAAGCAAAGGAATTTACTATATTTCCTCCAGGATCAAATATGATCCCCCCCACAACCCCCCCGCACCTGCCTCCCTTGGATTGGCTTTTGAGGCACCATCAAAGAAGAGAGAGTAACAAAACTTCTCCTCCCTCCATTGAAGGAATTATGCTTTATTTTTGCTAATTTCCCAGGTTTGGGGGATCTGAAGATGTTTGGTATGAGGAGAGCTTTGTTTTAAAAATTCCTTGCACCAATTAGCTTCCTTATCTGTAAGAGCTTTAGAGGCAGGAACATAAATGTTCTTAGAGGCCATCCTTTCATGAGACATGTTGATTACTTTGGAGGCTACCTTAAGAGGGTCTGCCTTCTTATCGTGAAAAATGAGTCTATTTCTTGTAAGCCATATTTGCCATCAAATATTCTTTGGAATCACATTCCAAACTCTTTGAAGGGTAGGATTCTTCCCAAGATTCCTTGGAGAGAAGGATTTCCACTTTTCTATCATCTCCCAAATTTTCTCTGGCAAAGAGAACCTTCAGCGAAGGCTCCCCAACACATGACCCCAAACTTGGGAGGTGAACTAGTAGGCTAGGAAAATGTGAGAAGCAAATTCTTGTGAGGATTTGCACAAGACACATTTGGAAGGACCTGGGATTCCTCTTTTGATGAGATTGACCATGGTTTATAGATTGAACTCCCATGACGAAAGAAATACTAGGGATATTTCCTTCTATTTTAAGTCTGTTTAGCCTTATGCTCAACAAGTCCACCGCAAGAATGTAAAGGAAAGGGGACATGGGCATCCTTGACGGATCCCATGCTTGGCTTGAAAAAAAGTAGTTGATCGTCCATTCACAAGAGGGGCTATCTAAGGAGCATTAATGCAAGCTTTGATCCATCTTATTAACTTAGAAGAGAAACCATACTTCCTCATAAGCATGTAAATGAAGTCATGCTTGATTCTATCGAAAGCATTTGCCAAATCCAGTTTGATTGCCATACCTGGTTCTTGCCTTTTCTGACTGGAATGGATTGCTTCTTGGACCAGGAGGATATTGTCATAGATTTGTCGTACTGTGATGAACCCACCTTGATTCACTAAAATAAGCTCTGGAATGACCTTTTTAATCTTGTTCAAAATAACTTTAGCGGGGATTTTATAAGAGGAATTGCAAAGGGAGATGGGCCTAAAGCGCTTTATGGAGGAAGGGTTGGACTCCTTGGGGATGAGAGCAAGGAAGGTAGAATTTTTTGCACCTCCTATTTTGTCCCTAGATTGAGTCCAATTAAGCATTCTTATCAAATCTCTTTTGATGATGTGCCAACACCTTCTAAAGAAGATGATATAGAACCCATAAGGCCTAGGAGCTTTATCAAGATGGAGGGACCAAACCACCTTTTGAACCTCCTCTTCTGAGATAGGAAGGTCCAGGAAATAATTGTCTTTGTCATTAATTAGGGGAGGACTGACAACACTCAATGCATCCATTTCTACCCACTTGACCTCTTCTTCTTCTGTATAGAATTTCTAGAAGAAACCTTTGATCTCATTTTTAATTTCCTCTTGATCTGTTAACTTCTATCCCTTGTCCTTGTATAAAGATGTAATTTTTTTCTTCCTCTCTCGATCCTTGCATTGGTTGTGGAATAAATTGGTATTCATATCCCCACCTTTCATCCAAAGACTTCTTGAGCATAAGCGCCATTCTTCTTCTTTTATCCTTGCTAAGAGTTGAATCTTCTTGTCCATCTCTTTTTCCTAATCCAGAAGTTGCTTTGAAATATATTCTTCATCCATTTTATCCTGGAGGGTTTCCAGGTTTTTTATAAGCTCTATTTTTTCCTTTCCTGGGTTTTGAGAGTTTAGAGCAAGCCATTTTTTAAGCTCCAGCTTGAATTTTTTAAGATTTTGCTCCCAGATATAGCTTGGAGAACCCAAGATGAAAGTGCGCCAAGCATTCTTAATGGCATCAAGAGCACCATCTAACTCCAATTACAAAGAGTTGAATATGAAAGGGAGTGGCCCCAAATTCCCAGTTGGAGAGAGGAAGGAGACAGGTCTGTGATATGAAATGACGAAAGTAAGGAGTTTGGACTTTGAAATAGCTAATTTATTTAGAAAGGAAGTGCTTACTAGGAATCGGTCCAACCTTGCAGCTATGTAACCCAGGCCTCGTCTTTTGTTGCTCCATGTGAACTTTCCACATTTTGGCTTGATGTCGTTCAAACCTAATGAGATCAAGATGTCCTCCAATCTTTCCCCGAACGAGTCTCGGACTTTGGAGCCTCCTCTTATCTCTTCCTTCGAGATAATGACATTAAAATATCCTACGATGATACAGGGAAATTGCATCTTCCCATGCCTTTGGGTCTCCAATGAATACCAAAATTCTTCTTTACTTCCTTGATTTGTGGGTCCATACACATTCCCAACTCATAGAACTTCTCTGATACTGATGTCCTCTTTGTCTACAAAAAGCCAATGTTGGTTTTCCGATGTTGAGAGAAGTTTGTAGCAATTTTTGTCCCACTAGGTAAGAAGCCCCCCAAAGGTGCCATGAACTGATAACTTTCCATTCACCTCTTACCCATATTTTATTCATTACTTTGAGTCACTCTTCTTCTTGCATTTTGGTCTCCTGGATGGTGAAAATTGTGATTGCTTCTATACTCTTGAGCCTTTTCATTGCTCTTGACTTTTGTTTTCCTCCCAACCCTCTGTAGTTCCAAGAGACAAGCTTCATTATTTATTTTGAGTTTGAGGTGGAGGTTTGTCCTTCTTTTCCTCTATCATTGCCAAAGACTGCCTTCCTGTCGGGTAGTTTTTTACCAGATGATATAAGCTAGATTTTTTACCTACTGCTTTTTCCTGGGTTGTTTCCAGATATCTTAGAATCTTATTGGGTTTCCTACCATTTTTTGCCTGAGGCTTGACATCCTCTTCTTTACAATCAAATGTGTCCTCTAGGTGAGCCTTTGCTCTTGATCTCGTGACCGAACCTCCAGAGCTCATTGAAGCTTCAGATCTTACCTCCACATATGCTTGATAAGGGAGGGTTGGTGCAAAGTTTCCCTCCTGCCCAATTTCCACTATGTCTGCCTCATAGTCTAGATCTTTTTTTGGGTCCTTCTCCTTTCCCACATCTGTGTAATTTTTTTCTTCTTTGTCTTCCGTGGAGAGAGCATGGAACCTATTTGAAGAGGGTTTCTTTTCGGGTGGGGAGGGCACTTAATTTGGGGTCATCTTACTCCCTTTTTTCTTGTTAACTTCATTCCACTCTTCCCCTGAAGGGTCCATAGCGACTTGTTGCGTTCTTTTCGAGCAGAATTTTGCAAAGTGTCCATATTCATGGTACACCTTACATTTGAAGGGGATTTGTTCATAATATACGGTCTGCAGGTGGTTCTAGCCTTCGATTGAGATATTGATAGCCTCTGGGAGACCTTTCTCTAAATCAACTTCGACACATATTCTTAAGCAAGAAAACATTGGGGGTTTGGTTCCGATTTATCAATATGTTTCCCCAATGTGTTCCCTATCGCTCTGAGGTCTTCATCATTCTAGCAATGCAGACGAAGGTGTGGAAGTTTCACCCAAGATGGGATTGCCGAGGGAATATCCTTCTCAGGGTCAAAATAAATATCCCATTTGTTAAGATACATGCCCCTACTAGCTGCAAAAGGAGGCTGGAGACTGATCAAGACTACCAATTTATGGACTCGGGTTATCAAACAGAAATATTTTCCTCATGAAAGCATTGAGGATTGGATTAGGAGGCCTAGGAAGTCACATACAGGAGGATCCGTTATCTGGAAGGCTGTGGTGAGATCTTTTTCAATAATAGAGTCAAGTCTGTCCTGGGATGTGGGCAATGGAGAAAAGGTACAGGTTGGAAGGGACCCATGGCTTGGGAGTGAACAACATCATGTGCTCCCCGTAGAAGTTATCAATGCCTTAGCATTAAGGGGGATCACATCACTAAACCAGTTGGCTGACCAGAGACCAGCGGATCCTTGGATTCAACACTGGAAAAGTGCTAACATGCTGGGGCTGGGGGAACCAGAAGCTGCACATCTTGGAAACTATATCAGAGGGCTGCAATTGGCACACATACAGATCTCGGACCAGGAGGATGTCATGATTTGGGACTCGGATCCGGGAGGGGTTTATACTCCAAAGGCGGGCTATTTAAAACTAAGCGCAGAGGCTGGGGAAAGGGAGGAGAGTTGGTGGTGGAGAACTCTTTGGAAGCTAAAGTGTCCCTCAAAAACAAGACTGTTTATGTGGTGTGTCTTAGAGAACAGAGTTCTGACCTGGGACATTTTACAAAGGAGAAATTTTCAGGGTCCTGGCTGGTGCGTTTTGTGCAAGATGGAACTGGAAACGATTCCTCATCTTTTCATCTCCTACCCTTTCTCGATTACTGTGTGGAAAGAATGCATGAACCTGGTAGGACTGAATTATAGATGGGACGGCATCTCTGTGAACATTGCATGGGAAAGTTGGTGGAGACAAGTCACTATTAAAAAACTGAAGTCCTTACCTCTGTTAGTTATCTGGGGGATTTCACTGGCAAGGAACGGGGCCATCTTCCAGGACAAAGCATCTGTCCCCGAATTAACAAGTACCCAAGCTATAGGTTTTTATAGAGCACTTCCTGAACATGTTAGAGCTGCTAAACAATGAAGGCACTTGGATCTTGATATGGACAAAACTTACCCCTGGGGCTTCTTTGATGGAGCAGCCCAAAACGATTTATGCGGAGGGGGGCTCTATTATACTTGTCCGATTCTCATTTCTTTACACTGACCATGGGCCTGGGTGCGGGTATGAATAACTTTGCAGAGTTTCTGAGCCTAAAACTCCTTCTTATTTTTGCTATTGAGAAGGGCATAAAGAGGTTGATAGTATTAGGGGATTCGTTGAATGTTATCAACTGGACCAATCAAACACAAGCTTGCAGAAATGTTAGACTCACAAATATACTTAATCATATTCAGACAGTCATTCTTACATTTGACTCCTTCTCCTGCCGGCATGTGTACAGGCAAAACAACCAAAAAGTGGACCAGGCTTCCAAAGAAGGGCTGCAAATGGAATTGGGCACCTGGAAAATAATAGAAGAAAGAGACGGGCAAAGTTTTGAATACTACCATAGAACTTTTATGGACTGAAGTTTCTCCAAATATTTTCTAAGCTATATGTATATTTTTTTTTTGTATTATCAGCAGAAAATGTAAACAGCTTTGTAGTCCAATGGGACAGAGCTATCTATATTTTGAAAAACAAAAATATTTATTTTTGCATCTTGAAAGCAGACGTAAAAGTCTCATCAAAGGAACCTATGTTTATAGGGCTTGGATATTTCACTGAAATAGTGAATCTACAGAATGTAATTTTGATCTCAACTGATGAATGAAATTGCGCTTTTTTCTCCTGGAAAAAAAAAAAGATACATGCCCCTAGGCCCCATGAAGTAAGGCCCATTTTTGAAAATGAGATCACAATCCTCCTTTTTCTCGAACAAGAATACAAAAAAAACCCTATCGTAGAAGTTTTGTTGCACTTCACCTTGGATTAGCAGTCTCTAGTTTTTGTTGAGCCAAACTTTGATAGTACGGGGTGAAGGCCATAATCCAATGAAGTGACTGACAAGCCCTTTCTCAGAGAGAATGTTTGCTTTGTATTTAGAGGCAGCAGACGATAGATTGACGTCATAAACTTCTTCCCTCTTAACGAACTTCGAGTCCGAAGCTTGGGATTTGCTGGGAGGGGGGTGAGACTCCACGACCCTTTGAAAGCTAGCATCAAGATGATCTTGACACTCATCCAGATCCAGGTCAGGGGGGATCCATCGTGAGTAGGAATCCGTAAACCCTAGACCAAATCTTCCACAAACCCTACAACCGGTGTTTTTTTAATTAATATTTAATCCATGTTAACTTGGATTAATTTAGCATATTAATGTAAGATATATTTAAAAACTCACAAGTTAGTATGTTATTATAGTTTAATTCATATTTTTATGATTTAATTATGGTTTAGTTAGTTAACCCTAGGGTTAGCTCAAGCTCAACCATATGCTCAAGGAATAAGTTAGGTGTTCAAATTCTACCATCAACTATTTGTGAGTTACTAACTATTACTAGTGACTAGCAATAAAGTGGTCCTCTATCTAGATATTTTGAGGAAGAGTTTTAATTGGAAAATAATTAGAAGGTTTAGTTTGAGTTAAGTGGGTTTATTGGTTTGTTTTTAAGATTTAGATAGGGTAAATTAAGGGTTGTTATATTATTAGGCCTAGTTCAGGTTCATTATGGTCATTTAGCATATAATTAGGGTTTAATTAAAGTTTGTGTCAATTAATAAGGGTTTATTTATCCTAATTATGAGTTATTTGGGTTTATTAATATATAATTAAGTTTTTTTGGGAGTTAATTATTGTTTATTAGCTTATGGTTATCATTTAGTTATGATTAATGAGGGTTCGATAACCTTTTTTTTCCTTGGAAAAAAACATAATTTTATATCATCCGAGGAGAAACAATACTACAGTTTGTAGATATACATTTCTGCATATTTGAGAAAGAAAGAAAATAAAAATATGATCAGAAAATATATCCAAACCCATACCATACAAAATATTCAACAAATAAACTGCCTGACAACCTGTACTTATATGACAAAATAAGTCCATACATTTTCATCACAAAAATGCCCACAAAAATATCATCTGTAATTCAGTCCATAGCTGCCTATTACAGAAAATCTAAGACCATGTCTAGTCTCTCACAGGTTGTTCAACAACCTGATTGCAAAAAAGATGTCCATATATAAAAGTCTCATACCAATAAACCAGAAGACCATTTTTAGTAAACAGAGAAATTATTGAGGATTTGCAACCTCAATAAAAGGCCGGTGATAGTACTCATGGAACGTATTGTATAACTGTTCTCTAATATTCCACTGGCCAAGAGCCAACTAGAGCCCTGCCTTCGAAGCAATGTCTACGTGCCTGTTGTTTTCCCTGTAGACATGTTCGCATGAAAAACATCATATGAGTCTAAAACTGCTAGAATGGATGATAGAATGTTGTCAAGTCTCAGATCACGACAATGTTGAATCCACTTGATCCAATTTATCACATTCTTTGAGTCACCAAAAACCTTTAGAGTTATACACCCTTTCTCTGCTACAAAAATGAGTAAATTTTTTAAGCTTAATAGCTCTGCAAAATTGTTACTACCTTCTCCCAACCCAGCCATCAGCTCAAAAGAGTGATTTTTTGCTAAGAAAAGAATATCCCCACCCCCACAGAGATTGTTTTGAGATGCCCCGTAAAAAAAACCCCCATGGAACCGATCTGTCAATTCCCAGATCTAGAACCTCCCTCTGTCTAGTAGCCTTAATGTGAAGTGGAAAAGCATGCAAAATCCTGCAAGCCATGTTGATGTATTTGTAACTTTGGAATGTATTCACTTGTATATCTTATGTATTGTACCCCGATGTTTATTCTAGGAAGTATCTATAATGTAATTGAGTCATGTCATGCCCCGATGTTCCAATCGGGAGATTCAATAATGTAACAAGTTATGTAAAATCATTGAGGTTAACCCTCCATTGTAAGTCGGGGCAATAGTCCCCACAGTTGTGTCAAGGTTAACCCTCCTTGTTGATCGGAGGGCAAAGTACCCACAGTTGTGGGGTACAAGGGTTATTAGACTCTCCTAGAGATGTCGGCTCTAGCAAGTAATTGTTAAGTGGGGCCAACATGTTAAAGTGGACATTAAGTGAACAGAAGAATATAAATAGAGAGTGAGCCTCTCTATTTATCACACCCACACTCACTCATTCGGACGCATGAGTGAGAGAGAAGGAGCTCTCTCAAGTGAGAGAGAGAGAGAGAGAAGCTGTGGAGATCATCTTTATGTTTTTTGGGTTTTACTGTTGTCATTGGTGCTCATTCTATCTTTGAGGAAGTTCCAGGGTTTTCTCCTTTATGGTTTCCTCGAGTAAAATTCTTTGTGTCTCTTGTCTCTTGTGTTTATTGGTGTGCATGTTATTCTCTTAGATAAGAACCTAAGATAATGCTAGCTTGAATGATAAAAATCTAACATGGTATCAGAGCTGACCTGAGAAGAAAACATTGTGTGCAGCTGCAGAAGCAAGGGCTTCTTACTTTTTGGGTCTCTCTCCACAATCCATCAGCAAAAGTATGCTAGGCTGACTCTCCATTGAAGGGCGCATCTTTCTGTCGAAGCGGAATTCGATTCCAGACATTTTCAGTTTTTGGTGTGGGAAATTAGGGCTTCTTACAAAAGAGGAATTTTTGAGTGAGCTCAGCATAGGATTACTCTCCTCATCAAAATCGAATTTTAGAGACCTGGGTTGAGATTTTTGGTTGGGTATAACTTTGGGAAAGTCAAACCCTAGTTTGACCCCGAGCTGGAAAAACCCTAAAATACTAAAACAGATAAGTTTTGGTACATTCGCTATATCTAGAGATTGGAGAAGGATCAGGAGTTGAAACTTTCATAGGCCAAAGACAAAATCCTGATGTACATTGTATCCAAAATTCAGCCTCATATTCACTATATTCTAAGAGATATGATCCCTCCAAGTTAGGGTTCCAGCCCCTTCTAGAATTCATCCCTAAATAGGACACCTAGGGAGAATTGCTATATCTCGGGCTACAAAGGTCCAAATGAAATTTCTGAGATGTTCCAAAAAGGGCACGTACTTTACTTTCTATGGTCCATGTTTTAGACCCAGAAGATGGAACAGTGACACGTGGCAATCCGTACAACTTTGCTATGCTGAACAGTCCTGAAAGAGGTCACCTTGGAAAAATGATCATAAGTCCCAATTGGTGAAACCTATGGTGTTGGAACAGGGACATGCGAGGATACCTCAGTGTGAATTTGCAAATACTGAGGAGCAGTAATTTCGGAGATACCGCAGAAACAATATCAAGCATTTCTGCAGAAGAAATTAGAAAACTAGGGCTTCCTGTTCCGGGAGCTTCCCTCCACTGTTTTCAGAAAAAGAGTACATTGGACAACTCACCTTGAAGAGATCTATATTTCTATCTAATCAGATCTAAAAGATTCCAAGTTTTGAAAAATAGGGTTTCTCTAACAAACTTTATATTAGCCATCTCCGGAACCAGGACGGACACCTCAGATCGGTAAGATCTAATCTTTTGCTATTTTCATTTGAGGTTCTCATTTCAAAGTGATATATCGCATTAGCTTGATGATAAGCTTGGTTAAGTTGTCAACTTCCAAGCATGGAAGTATATGATATCTCTGAAGAAAATGAATTGGACACCTACATGAGTAGAGAGGTTCTAGTTCCAGAGGGAGATGAGGCTCAAAGCCTTACACAAGAAGAACTTGGTCAAGGCTAAGAAGATCGTTGTTGATTCAATCATGGATCAACTTGTACCACAAGTGTCTTACCTAAAGACACCAAAGATGTTTGATTCCTTGACCAAGCTATTTGAAGGGAAGAACATAAATCGGAATATGACCTTAAGAAACCAGTTGAAGAATGTAAAGATCTAGAATGCAGAGACCATACAGCCATACTTTACAAGGGTCTCTCAAATCAAAGAACAACTTGAAGCAGTAGAAGAAGAAGTGGAGAATGCAGAATTTGTGATAACTGCCTTGAATGGCCTCCCAGGACCATGGGATTCATTCATTCAAGCAATGTGTGCCAGAAGGAAGTGATTACTTTCAACAGACTCTGGGAAGAAGAAGAAGCTTGACTCATAATAAGAGAAGAGAAGATGGGAGCACCTGAAGATCAAGCTCTCACCATTGAAAGAAGATCCCTCAAGCGATGAGGAATATGAAGGACTTAATTCTTGAAGAACCTCTTATCCATCTTGAGCATTTGGATAAGAAATGACGAAGTCATGAATGAAGAAGATGATGAAGTGGAAGGATTAAGAAGGAGTCTACCCACGAAACAAATAAAGATAAGTATTCAATTGTCATTTCATGATATTGTTTTTGTTATGCATTTGTTTATATTCAGTTGATGTATTATGCATGATAGAATGTTTGCTTTAATGACAGTATACTATTAATATGCATGTGATGGGTAAGTAGCTCATGGTGCTATACAACTCTCTATATCTACTTATCTAGAATGAAACCTCTTTGCTGACATATTGGGTTAGTGCACAATCTCAATGTTGTCCTGGTAGAGATGGAAGGCATCTAGAAAGTTTTCGTGAGATATGGATGAATGTTGTATTGGCTAAAATAGTTGCATAATCATATATCTTGATACAAAAGAATTTTTCATTATGAATATACCTTATGAAATGTTTCTAACCATACAACTAATGCATTTGACTTGTAGGAAAGATCACGTACAATCACCTACACGCAAAGAAGGATGAGACTTGTTCCAAAGAACAAGTGACGACAGTTCAAGAAGAAGAAGAATATGACGAATGCAACAACACCATTGATGCAAAACCTTCCAGCTATGAAGAAGTAACCAAGAAGAAAGGGAAGACCAGTTCAAGAAGAATGATGTCTAGGATGCAGTATAGAGACCTGAAGAGAAGTTCATAGTTCCATCATGCAGTAGATGGAAACATCATGGGATACAAGGCAAGATTCGTAGCACGAGGCATAGACCACGAAGAGACATTTGCAGCCACTAGAAATACACATGACAAGAAGAATCAAGTGTGCAAATGAAAGAAGGCCTTGTACGAGCTTATAAGACACCCATGGGACAACACATACATGAGGAGCTTGATGAAGACCTGAACCTTTGCTACAAGGTTGAAGATGAAAGTCTATAGAGGATGACAAGCTCACAGATGGGTGTGAGAAGAACTTTTGAAAAAGTTCAAGATAGAGGATCTTGGTATCCAATGATCCTAGATGGATACATAAAATATTAGTAGCAGAGGAAGCTACTTGTCACTATGGTACAGAATGTTTCAGTGCATAGAGTACGAAAGACAGAGGAAGAATGATGCTCCGCTTCAGAGGGAGTGACTGCAGAAAATCCTGAGGTTCGACATGGTACGACAGGATGGATAGATTACTGATGACTCTAGGCCTTCCTGAGAGTAAAGAGGATTCCAACCTTTGCTTCAAGGTTGAAGGCGAAAGACCAGTGATTCTCCTGTTATACGTTGATGACTTGTTCCTGATAGAAAAGAGGAACTCATTAAATTTGTAAGAAGAAGACTTGTTGTCGAGTTCGAGATAAAGGACTTGGGGATGATGCACTATGTTCTAGGCATGGAGGTGTGGACAAGGGAAGTATGCAATAGAGATCCTGAAGAGGTTCAGGATGATGGACTGCAAGGCCATGACCACACCTATGGCATCGAACCTGAAGCTATTGAGTGTTGCTTCATTAGAGTCGGATGATGCCACGATGTATCGTCAGATGATTTGTTCCTTGATGTACCTGATGAATACGAGACCCGATATTTGCTTTGATGTGAATGCATTGAGACATGTTCACCTGATGGTTGCAAATCATGCAGTGAGGTACCTCAAGGGTACAGTTGAGTATGGGATCGAGTGTGATCTCTTCGTTTGGCAGGATGGAGTCTTGCATGGCGTTGAGTACAACTGAGGCAAAAGATGTTGCCACTTGGTATTTGGGAGGTAGTATGTTTCTTTTAAACTACTATTTGATTTAGTTGATCGGACTTGCATTTTTGTATGATGCAAAGAGGAGCAGTGTTCCAGATCAAGATCTCTCAAAAGAGGGATTTCTAGCATAGCTGATGAGACAGGTTGTCTGAGCATAAATCCTGGCGAATCTCGTAGGTTGCTCAGACGTAAACGGTCCTGTAGGTTGTCCTCGGATGTAATCGGTCCCGGCGAAGCTCGTAGGTTATCCTTGGACGTAATCAGACCTGATGTGATTCTATGCTAGAAATGTCCAAAGTGAAGTTTGAGTACTTCAAGGAGAAGCTTGGTGTTCTCCAGATCGAGGTTTCCTCCAAGGGGAAATGATGAGACCTAGAGCCATTCTGACATGGTGAGAGGATTAGTTTCCTTCTATGGTCAAATGTAAGGGTTGAGCCATTCTGTCATGGTGAGAGGATTTGGTTCCTTCCATGTCAGATGTGAGTGCTAAGCCATTCTGATGTGACTATAGGATTGGTTCCTACATGATCAGATATAAGTGCTGAATGCAATTCTTGGAATGGAGGCACCTGGTCAGTTACCAGGAAAACTCAGTCTGGGACTAAGGGCCATTCTGATATGACTGTGGCATGTAGTCTTACATGATCAGATGTGAGTGCATGGCCATTCTGATGTGATTGAGGGATGTGTTCCCACTTGATCAGATATAAGGGTTGGTGACATTCTCTGGGAGAATGGAGGCACCTGGTCAGTTACAAGGAATCCTCAGTCTCGGACTGAGAGCCCTTTCGATGCGATGTTTTCAAACATGGTCGAATGTAAGTGTAGGGCCTTTCTGACAAGATGAGGTTAGATGTAAGTGCAGAGCCTTTCTGACAAGATGAGGTCGGATGTAAGTGCAGAGCCTTTTCGACAAGATGAGGTCAGATGTAAGTGCTGATCCATTCTCACTAGTAGAAAATGAGAAATTAATGACTAAAAAAATGACTAAGATCAGGCTATAAACGACTATTTTTGAGTTGGTGACTAATAGTAGCAAATTACCACTATCTTATAGCTAGTCGTATTTCACTAGTCATTAATAGCTTGACTTAGTAGTCATTGATTTAGTCATTGATAGACAATGTTTTAGTCATTGATAGTCAATGATTTATTCATTGTTTTAGTCATTGATAGTTAATGATTTAGTCACAGATTTAGTCATGGATTTAGTCACTGAGTTAGTCATTGATTTAGTCACTGATTTAGTCACTGATTGCAACCATTAATGACGAAATATATGACTAAATAAACTACTAAA
>LPNX010448659.1:52282-105542 GCA_001517045.1 Pseudotsuga menziesii | reverse complement strand
TTTTGAATGCTCGTGTTCTGTACAAATAGAATGCATTATGAAGCATCAGATCTTTGAATGTAAAAGTGCATTAACCAAAATCATCACAAGCAAAACTATGGTGAGACTTCCCTCTTAATATTAATGCAAATACAGCATAGCAAATCTATCCAACATACTAGACCAGAAAAGAGCAAAAATAGAATTCCTAACCCTATAAAGACATTTGCATTCATTAAATTACCACAATAATTACCCCCAAATAAATGATAACGGCTTCAAAATATGTTATTTCATATAACAAACAAACAAAGGCATAGGAATTTTGTTGGGCTCTTAATGGTAAGTTACAAGAACAGCACATGCCATGAAACCAACGTAAATTCTATCACCGGCAGGTTGGCTCCATATACAAGTGGGAGTGGACAAAAACAAGCACTACATATTTTTTGACACAATAGGAAGCCCCTTGTTTGTGAATTTTTTGCAGAAGGTATCCAACTTGCCAGTGTTCCAGAAAATGAAAGTGAAGGGAAGGCATAAAAGTGTAGCCATGGGTACAGATATAGTCCTAATATTTCATGTCAAGGGATGTTTGAGGGAGACAGAAGAGGAATACAAATGAACCATATAAAAAATGCCAGCATTATCTTGTAACACTTCTTCGAAAATCCATATATTGTATCTAGGTTATGTCATATAAAATTCATGTAATGGTCACTCTACAATCCTGTGCTGTATATCACAGGAAGCATCACATATATGTTGGCATCATCCAAGTTCTCTTTGCCCAACAGTAAAAGGTTGTCTCTTGAGAATCAGTATTGCAAGAGGAGGTACAGAATCGCTGGTTGAGAAAATGATGCATGTAAGAAACAGGCTAATGAGATAAGAGACAAAGGTCACAAAATAATGTGATGATAAACAATGAAGTTTGAACAGCACAAAAAGGATGACAGAACACATACCAGATATTGTATTTCAATAAATAATGGCATTGTTACTTTTTCAAGGAGAAACAGTAACACTCAACGGATGGGATGTAATGCTCTGTCCTGTGAAGAATATGCAGTCAAAATTTTAGTGAACAAACTAGCTGAAACTAGTGTTTCTTCCTGTGTTTTTAAGCTTTCCTCCCTGAACATACAAAATTGCAACTCCAAATTCTAATCTCGAGTCCAAACAATATGCAAACTAATACAAAATTTAACTTTAAAATAGCCATTTATGTGAAAAAATCCAAAATATACCTTAAAGCTTTCCTCCCTGAACATACAAAATTGCAACTCCAAATTCTAATCTGGAGTCCAAACAATATGCAAACTAATACAAAATTTAACTTTAAAATAGCCATTTATGTGAAAAAATTCAAAATATACCTTAAAGCTTTCCTCCCTGAACATACAAAATTGCAACTCCAAATTCTAATCTGGAGTCCAAACAATATGCATTACGACCGAATTCCATGGGCTTGAAAATGCATTACATCATTACATTGCATCACTAGCTAAACACAAATTAAGAGTAGTGTGGCAACCTACTCCACACCTACTCTAAGCCAGATTCAATTCATAATTAGTGCTGGTGCTGGCAGGCTGTTGTAAGCGCAAAATTGGGCCACGCCCAACACAAATTCAGAGCCAGACTGTGTATCCCAAAGAGCGAAATTCTGCATATTGAATTCCTTCTGTATGTTTTTTCATGTCATGTAAACACAAAAAATTTACTTACCTGGTCAGCCACATGGGGTTTTAATCTTAGAATATAATGGATACTATTTACGATATAAACATTCATCATAACACTGGTTCAGGCATAAGGGAAGGAAGGAGATTTTATAATCTCAGAAACTATTCCAAAACCTGTAGGATAGGGGTATCACTCTGTTATTATTCATATGGGGTTTTAATCTTAGAATATAATAGATACTATTTACGATATAAACATTCATCATAACACTGGTTTAGGCATAAGGGAAGGACGGAGATTTTATAATCTCAGAAACTATTCCAGAACCTGTAGGATAGGGGTATCACTCTGTTATTATTCATATTAATAATTACATTCACATGCACAACATATAGAGGATAGATGGGAAGGCTGAGACAACAAACATATCACCCCACAACCAAATATATTAATTAGTAGGGAGGCCACTAGCTCCGTGGACTCCCCCAGTGGTCTTCAAAATTCTTCAGGAATATTTTGTTTTCAGTGTTTTAGCACTGCAAAAAATCTGAGATTGTTAGCTTCAAGAATTTGATGCCCATCCATGTCTATGTTAACAAATTTAAAGTTAAGAATCGAGATAGATAGGTGTATCTCACTGTTATTATACATGATATTATTAATTTATTTACACTCACATGCACATAGAGCCCTGGAGTGGAAGGCTGAGCCTTGAAACATAATCACCTCACCAGGATTAGTAATCCTAGTGTGTTAGTAGGGAGGCCACTACCTCTATGGACTCCTAAGGAGGCCTATCAAATTCCTTGAGGCAGCAATTGTTATGCTCCTCATCAAGTTCCTCCCTGAATATAATTTTGCATTGTCACCTTTTAATATTTTGATACACATCTCTGTATCTCTTTTAACAGATTGAAGGTTAAGAATAAAGAGAGATAGGTGTATTGCACAGTTATTATTTACACACATGCATATAGAGTAGATAGAGGCCTTGAAGGGAAGGCTGGGCAGGAAATATAATCGCCTCACAACCAATCCTATCCTATTATGTCAATAGTGGGGGAACTACCTCTGTGGATTTCCCTTTGTCCTACCAAATTCCTCGAGGCAGCAGTTTTTATGCTCCTTATCAAAAAGGAATATTTTTTTGCTGTGTTTTAGCAAAGCGAAAACTTTCCCTTTAAGAATTTGATACCCATCTCTTCACTTGTGTTAACAGATTCAAGGTTATGATTCAAGATAGAGAAACTTTGAGATTGTTACCTACAAGAATTTGATACCCATCTGTGTCTACATAACAAATTGAAGGTTAAGTATCAAGATAGATAGAACCAAGGTTAAAAATCAAGATAGATAAATGTGTCTGCATAACAAATTGGAGGTCAAGTATCAAGATAGATAGAACGAAGATTAAAAATCAAGATAGATAAATCTGAGGTCAAGATGGATATCTGCTAGTGTCTATAATTAACAACTTTTATGAGTTTGATCTGTACAATATTCAAGTAAGAAAGCTTGATTCCACTAAGCTTAACATGGATCTATGCTAGATCCCCATTAACATAGATTTATTTTTGGATGGCCTATATTGCTAGTTTTCCCTTATCACGGATCTATTCAAGTAAGAAAGCTTGATTCCACTAAGCTTAACATGGATCTATGCTAGATCCCCATTAACATAGATTTATTTTTGGATGGCCTATATTGCTAGTTTTCCCTTATCACGGATCTATTCTTATGGCTTGGATTGCTAGTTACACAGAGAGAAATGAGGTGCTTTACAGCATATGTAGGGGAGATGGAGAGATGCCCACCTAAAGAGAGACTATATATCCTGTGTTTGTTAACTATCCAAGGTTTATTTATGACAATTTTAGATCAGTATGGTGAACATGTAAGAACTAACAATAAGCAATAACCAAAGCATCAAGGCTAATGGATCCCTTACCTGGGTTGTAGAATTGGGCTTGCTCTGATATTACAGCAGGCAGGCATTTGAATCTATTCTACCCCATATTGACAACCACAGTCACATCGCAGTCGGCTCCAATGCGTCAACCCTAAACTGCTCTCAGAGCTCTCAAAACCAAATCTCTACAATGAATAACAACAATAAATACCCTGAGAAGTCGATTTGCTTCCTTTTATTCTTTTGACCTATGCATGACGCATGCAACTTAACTTATGCATATGTCCAACTTTAATGACGTATGCCTCATGCATTTTGAATTAGGTTTTGCATGTCACTTGCTCTTGCTTAAGTGGTCATTTTTATCTGCTAATGACTTATTATCCTGCTGCTCCAGTAGAAGAGGACATTACAGAGACACAACTTTGAACCCCTCCCCTTGACATACCCATGAGAATTTCTCTTTTGAGTAAGCACTATATCATGGAAGGAATCTGGAGATAAAATACGAGTCTAATTGATGTGGCACAGGAATATAAATTATCAATACAAGACTTTAAAGTAATGTTGATTTGCAATAGAATTTTGGGCTATAAATGTCTATCACCATGATACCTAGATAAGGATTATTTGCAAATTCCAAGTTTATTCAGTTAACATAGGCCAAGAAACAACACTATCTATTATTTTCAAGAGGGGGAGTGTACTATAAAACTAATAACATCTCATAATAGAAAATCCATGCAAAAATAATTTGTGACTATTTAGATTACACTTTTCCATATCTGCAATTTGTGTTCAAACTTTGGATGAGCATTGCCTATTTTTCCATTAAACACTGCTAATTGTTTTACCCATAGTTACCTTGCCCATTGGTGTTTAATGTATGCAAATTTCACTCTATTTATATTAGATATATTATATTTTTTTACAATCAAACTGTAAGATTATAGTGATCACAATAATCACTTAATAACTCTTGAACACATTCATGTACAAATTCATGCTAAATGTTTACCAACAGCCCTCAAACAAGATGCATTGATAGGCCAAACTAACTTGCACAAACAAGCCAAAAACGCCTGAGGTAAGGTGCCTTACATGGTCCGTGGTCTGAATTTAGCACAAAAAAGGCAGGCTGGAAAAAACGCCCATTTTTTATTCGAGTTTGACACAAATCAGACTAAAAAAACAAGCTTGGAATAGCAGCAAGAAAGGTAGCTTCCAGCATGCAAAGTCTGCAACAGAAGAGAATTCCAACTGTCTAAAAACAGTACACCCTAATCAGCATGTTTTTCCTGGCATGGAAAAGTCTAAAAACATCACAAAGGTAGGCTCACTTCCTTGTGTCTTAAAGTTTTAATATTCCAATGGAGTCTAAATTAGACCTTTTTAATTCAACATTCAGCTTTAGAATTGACCCTTTTTTTTCTGGAACACTTGGAACTAAAATTAAGTTTTCATATGCAACAAGGTAGATAAAGAATTAATTACACAGATTTAGGATATTTAATAGACTAGCATGATAGGAGAGCCAACCACAATCGTATAACAGAGTCTATTGCAACATATTCATCAAGCAATACATAACAACAGCTGCAGGAGTAGTGGTAACTGAAATTGTTAGCAACCAATCAATACTGAACAAATATACAGAAGAACAAAATCTGTCATGTTTCAGAGCTGATCTGGTTCTGGAAATCTGTTACTTACAAGTCTAGAGAGTAGTTGTCTGCATGATGATTGTGAGAACTGCTATATATAAGGCATTGATGATATCTGTATATGAATGTGTATGCATATCTCTGGAATCATTTCATCATGTACATGCTGATAATTTACGTTGTTCCATATTACATGACAACAGGCTACAAGAAGAACCTTCTAGGTTCACATTAGAAGCTCTAGAAATCTAAGAAACTAACAAAGATGCACAATTTGGTTTCTTTAAGTTACACAGATTGCATATATGGCAGGTTATAGAACAACTGCAGTTTATGGTGTATTATAATTTATCTTCATACTACGAGGCCTTTGTGCAACCAGAAATCAATGTCACAAATTTTTTCATCACCGGAATAGTAACTCGGTAAAAATGTATTGCACTTGGAAGATTAAAATTAGTAATTCACCTATAAAAACTTGATACAACGAATTTATAATGTCTAGCCAAATAGGAATAAACTCACTCTTATTAGTTGTGATAGACTCGGTGCTTCACAAAAATGATAGGCTCGGTGATTCACAAAAAAGATAGACTCAATACTGATTATCCAACACTTCACAGGTTAAAATATAAAACAAAAGCCTCTGGCGTGCCTTAGAGTATAAAAATAAATACATGTCAGTCAACATACCTTCAGTAATTCTTCCCTACCACAACCTTGCAACACTTGTACTTTTCGCCTAGTCCTTTCTTGCAACAAGGGCTTCACAACCTGCCAAGTAAATGAACCAAGCATCATGAATCAACTAGTTGAGGACAATCAAGAAGCCAAAATAGCAACATCCTGTGTATAATGATGGCATGGATGTTATATTGTAGCTTAAAACAAACTTCAACTGTTGTTCAGAAAACGCTAAATGCATGATATAAAGGCTAGAAGAAAATCTTATCCTCCAATGGAAGAAGAATCTCCTCTGGATGCACTATGTGTGATATCTTTCTACAATGAAATCTTTGTCCATTCCCAAACAAAATATGAACAAGTTTGGCCAAAATTGGAATTCCAATTTTGAGTTTTATTAGGAATTCCTTTGAGGCTAGCAAATACTAGTCCGAAGTGAGAGGGATTGTACTAGGTGACATTGGCACTTTCCCAGTGTTAAAATCAGTCCCCACAGGACCCAAATACCCAAGGGCAATTTGGAGTGATAACGTGTAGAACTGCATAGATATGGGTACATAACCATTTGCTGCAAATTGCCCCGTCTGGAAAGCATAGTAGCCAAACATGGCTTGGTGAAAACTTGACAACATTGGAGAGTAGAGTACAACTTGGACTGGGCAAAAACTTGGCTGATTCAAACAACCTTTATTTGCTGGCTTTTCATTTCACAGTGATTCCCCAGTGAGCTTAAACTTATTGGGCTTAAAATAATCCTGAGCTTCTCGCATGTGAGTCTCATCGTAGTGGAGTTTGACTTGCCCTCGACAAGTGTTTTCATGGTTATGTTAACTCAGTTCACTTTGGGTGTCAAGCAAGGGACTACTTGTAAGTTTAAGGGAATTGACAATTCCTGCCATTATGCTGAAACATGATTTATACTTGTGCAAATTTTAAAATTGTTAGATGACTGAATTATTTTATGCAACTCTGACAAGAAATAAGCATACAGTGGCCAACTGCTCACCTTCCAGGCCACACATGTTGGTGCAGAACTTGACAAGTTATCTTCTTATAAGTTGTCCTTGGATTTTTCTGCTTTTGAATGCCTTCCACTTATCAGNTGTACTTTTCGCCTAGTCCTTTCTTGCAACAAGGGCTTCACAACCTGCCAAGTAAATGAACCAAGCATCATGAATCAACTAGTTGAGGACAATCAAGAAGCCAAAATAGCCACATCCTGTGTATAATGATGGCATGGATGTTATATTGTAGCTTAAAACAAACTTCAACTGTGGTTCAGAAAACGCTAAATGCATGATATAAAGGCTATAAGAAAAACTTATCCTCCAATGGAAGAAGAATCTCCTCTGGATGTACTATGTGTGATATCTTTCTACAATGAAATCTTTGTCCATTCCCAAACAAAATATGAACAAGTTCAAGTCATCGTGCAGAACATTTGGCAAAGAAACTTTAAACAAGAATATTCAAAATAAAAATCAATTCTGTCCAAAAGAATTGTAAAAAAACCAAATAGAAATTGCAATTCATTGTTTTCCCTATCAACCTGCTTGGCTCAGCTTTCGTACCTAAGTGAAGAGCACATTGGCTAATTTTACCTTAATTAACCTACTCAGATGAAACCAAAAAAAAAATATGTTGCTAACTTAGATGCCCATGCCCTTGATGACAAAGTGAACTGACATCGACAACACCACTCACAAATTTCAATGATTCTATAAGCCTCATCCTATGAATATGCCACTACCGCATATCAAAACCTACACAGCGCATGTTCTTCCACTCCTAAAGCCATAATTTTCCTACTATTGTTCTTCACAATCCATTGTTTGCTCTAAACAAGGCTTCCACATAAAAACTCAGATCTACAATCCGACTAGTAGAAAGCAAATTCCTACTCAACCTTGGATTGTGAAGATCATTCCTAAACATGAACTTCTTACAACTTGTTACTTGTAGGTTTCCTTCCCCATGCCTTTCAACCACATGGTTTCTACCACCACCTAAAGTAAATGTTTATTTATTGGACCTCACTTCCCCAAAGGAAACAAGCTAATCCTTCCTATAAGTGAGATGATTTCAAAAGCCTAAGTCAAAACACCATCCAGCAGCCTAGAGCCCAAAAACATTCACATGCTCCCACCAAGTCATACTTCTCGTAGCTTGAAACTCATCTACTTTGCTTGGTTGCCATTTCTTTTAAATCTACCTCCAAAATTAGAAAAAACAACTTCAACGCATAAATCCCAAGAAGAATAGCATGCCTCCTTTGTGCCCTTTTCTTCTCCGTAAAACAACACCTTACAGCAAATAGTGTCATCACCCATCATTATTCCCACTTGCTCGTGTGCACTTATCACTTCCAATAACGAAAAATATCAGAAAAAACCGACAAATTGCAGCGAGCATTAAAAATACAAAATAAATTATTTTTTTTTAACATATAAACCAACAACATTAAACAAACACATTGGCACATAAACATGGAAAAAACAATGATATAATGATGTAGTGGATGCCAAATAAAAAAAGATACATCAGGGTCTATATTAAATATTTAACCATGATAGTTATCCAATCGAGCACTCAAAAGTGGACAACCAATACAAAATCACATCAAATATATAAGTATATCTCATCATTATGGGTCAAAACCATGGTGTACCACCTGACATTTGTATAGGATGGTTGAGTGGAGAGAAGAGGTGTATAGTCAGCACTCAGCAGCCCATTAATTGAAAAGCTTTGTCCTCTTAGCTATGTTTATAAGCCCTTTGTGGTTCTCAAGGCTTACATTGTAAGTATCTAAGCCGTGCCATGAATACAAACACAAAGTAGTTGCAATCTAAACCCTAGGTCCACAAAGGTGAATGTATATTTATGTGCTAATGTTTCTGTGTCCTCATGTTGAATAGTAGTGTCCCAAAAGGTTAAGGTGGTGGTCACTCAAAGTGTGCAAGACAATAATTGAAGTTATGTCTCAAAGGTTTAGATCAACATAGTTGGTGTTCTAGTTGGTGGTATATCCATGTTTCAATATTTATTAATTCAATACCTCCAATCCTACCCTCCAATCAAAATTTAAATCCTCATTGCACCAAATGCTACACATACATGTTGTTGAAAATGTAACTTCGGAAGATATTCTATTGTATATTATTATTGTATTTTATTGTACCTCCGCCGGAGATGTTTTTCCTCCTTTCGGGGATGTCATATTGTATTTGGTCATAACAAAATATCGAGTTAAAACCTCCATAGTAAGTCAATGCAATCGTCCCCAGAAGAAGTATTATATAAAATGTATTTTAAGTTTTCCTAGGTATGTTGGCCCCAATTAGAGAACCTGGCCGACCTAGTTAGGTAAGTGAGTCACACAACTGAAGAAAATAAATAGGGAGGTGCCCTCCCTCTTTTGAACACACTCACTCACTCTCAAGTTCGCTGAAGAGAGAGAGAGACAAGTGCGCTAGTGTGAGAAGAAGTTGCCGAAGATATCTTTTCTCTGGGTATTCTATCTTGGTTTGACACTGTACTTGGTGACGAAACTATTCTGAAGAAGTTTGTAGGGTTTTCTCCTTTATGATTTCCCAGAGGAAAATCTTTGTGTTCTTGTGTATTGTTGTGTTTGTCTATCTTTCAATATAAAGATCTAACATAATTGAATTGAAGTGCAAACTCTAACATGGTATCAGATCCCACTCTGAAAGAAGCCATTGTCCAGCTGCAGAAACTAGGGATTCCTAGTTCAAGGTCTTCTCTCCACAAATAATCAAAGAAAGAAGGCTAAGCTAACTCACCCTACGAGAGCACATCTTTTGGAGGAAGCATAATCAAGTTTGAAGAATTTTCATTTTTGACCCAGACACTGGTGTCGAGAGAAACTAGGGCATCATATTTTTGGAGCTTCCGTCCACCAATCTAGAAAAAGAACTCACTAGGAAACCCACCCTAGAAAGACACATCTTTCTGTGGAGTAGGAGTTTAGATCCGAAAATTTTCATTTTTGGTCTCCTCTTTACAACCGGAGGAAACTAGGGCATGAAGTTTTTGGAGTTTCCCTCCACTGAATTTGGCAAAGGACCTCACTGAACAACTTGCCTCAAGGAGGCGCATCTTTCTAACCAGAGGGAATTTTAAGATTCCAAGTTTGGAAAATCGAGGTTTCTCTATGGAACCCTAGGTCAGCCAGATCCAGAATCAACATGGCCATTTCAAATTGGTAAGATCTATTTCATTGTTATTACCATTTGAGGTTCTCATATCAAGATGATGAATCACGCCAAGGTTGAGGATAAGCTTGAGGAAGTAGATAACTTCCAAGCATGGCAATACACGATCTCTCTTATCCTTGAAGAAAATGATTTGGACAAATATATTAGTGAGGAAGTTCTAGCACTAGAGGGAGATGAAGCAAAGGCTATCCACAAAATTAACTTGGTCAAATCCAAGAGAATTATTGTAGATTCCATTAAAAAATTAAAGATCATCTCATTCCCCATGTGTCACCTTTGAAGACACCCAAGGAGATGTTCGATGCTTTGACGGAGTTATTCGAAGAGAAAATAAGATAAGATAATTTTATTTATGTCCACTAATGACCACAAACTAGGTCAACGAGACTATCGGTTACAATGATGTTTGTGCATGTGGGAGGACCAAACAATCCTCCTTTAAAATAAATACAATGCAATAAGTAAAATAGAAGTAAAAGTGTGCAAAGCAAGTTGGCTTAAGTATGAGAGAACTCTTGGCCCAGTCACAAAACCATAACCCTGCACAAGGGCAGAGAGGTTCTGGTGGATAGGATCCTGGAGCCAAATCGACTGAGGAAGGTCTAGTACTCCTAACATCCGAGGTTGAAAGAGGAAAACTGAGGGAAGTGCAATAGTGTCTGCTGGCCCTAATAGAAACCAGTGGACGCAGGGCGTCCATTGGAGTGTTGTCGATGAGGTTTGGAGGATCTTGTACGCCTCACGGAGGGAAGTCTGGTACGAAGTTGTCGCTAGGATCACGTGGGTAGACATCCGCAATTCTTTACCAATCTGGAAACTAGATCAAAATCTAAGTCGGTAGATCTCTTGGTGCCCCTGGAAGGTGGCAGCACGTTGAAGAATGTCGTGATCCTCTATGTGGCATCAGGTCTGATGGGTGGCTGAAGGACATGCGCTTGAAATCTGAGAGATTCCTAGATATAAAGTGTTAAACATCTATGGTCGATGTATCTGAAGAAGGCGGCTAGAGTTTGGGGCCCCCTAAACAAACAGTGGAAGCGTCCTCTGATCTCGTAGTATATAGGACATCTAAAGATAAAGTGTGACTCGGTTTCCACTTCCTGTAGATGACAAAGCTTACAGATCTTGTCCGGTCTATCAATACAGTGGTCAGTCTCTACTCGAAGACTATGTAATCCTACTCTAAGTTGTTCGAAAGGGATCCGAAGAGCATGTAGCCAATGACGGAACGTGTATTGGGGTCGAACAATAAGCATGTCTCTGATCTCCAAGAAGTGTTCAACATAAAACGCCATCTTTGGGCGCAACCCTCCCGGAGGATTGACCCATGTAATCTCAACGAATTGCTTGTAAATATCCTCCCTAGTGATCTTATTCAACTCAGAACATCAATCAGAGATTGACATTAAGGAACCAGCTCAAGAATGTGAAGATCCTAAACTCAGAGACCATGCAATCCTACTTCACAAGGGTCTGTCAAATCAAGGAACAACTTTAAGCAGTTGAAGAAAAGGTAGAAGGAGAGATCGTTAAGACCAACTTGAATGGCCTCCCAAGATCATGGGACTCATTCATTCAAGGAATATGTGCCAAGAAGAAGTTGATCACTTTCAGCAAACTATAGAAAGAATGCGCTCAGGAAGAAGCTTGCCTAATAACAAGAAAAGAGAAAATGGGAACAAACGATGATCAAGCTCTCACAATTCACACTAGAAGAAATCACAACAAGAGGGTGGACCATTATCACAGAAGACAAAGGAGACCCGAAAGAGATCTATCCAGTGTCGAATGTTACACATGTGATGAGAAGGGACACTACTCCAGAAATTGTCCCAGAAACAAAGGCTCCTCCAACAAGAAGACTAACAAGAAAAGACATCATGCTCACATTGCTGAAGAGGATGAACCAAAAAGGAAAAGAACAAAAGAAGATTCCTCCAGTGATGAGGAATATGTAATTTAATCTAAAAGGATTCAACCCATGATAAAGAAGAACCTCTTATCCATCTCAGTATTTGGATAAGAAGGGATGGAGTTGTGAATGAAGAAGTGGCACCTAGATTCAGAACCAGTACCCAGTCCATGAGATCTATGGTATAGAAGACTTGCTCAGCATAAGCAAGACAGACACATATCCTCATAATCGGGCAATGGACTCCAACAATTCTTGCAAGAAGACAAGGACTAAGAGGCAGTCTACCAAACAAACAAAGATAAGTGTTTAGTTGTCATTTCCTGCATATCTACTTAAATGATATTGTTCAGTTGTGTTCCTAGATTTAGGAAATGTATTATGCATGTTTGAGTGTTTGCAATTATGAACAGTATACTACTAACTTGCATGCGATGGGTAAGTAGCCTACAGTGTTGTACAACATTCCATTGCTACTTATCTAGAATGAAACCTCTTTGTTGACATATTGGGAGTAGTGCACGCTCTTAATAATGTTCTGGTAGAGATGGAAGGCATCTAGTAAGTTACAGTATGTATACGGGATATGGATAAATGTTGCAGTGGCTAAAATACTTACATGACTGTGTGACATATGTCTTTGTGCATAAAAACTTGTCATTATTAATATGTTTTGGAAAATGTGAAATGGTTCTAATAATGCAATTGAATTTGACTGGTAGAAAGGATCGTATGCAATCATCTACAAAGAAGAATGATGAGGCTTGTTCCGAAGAACAAGTGATGATGGATCAACCATAACACTCAAAGAAGATTCACCCAAACAAAATGAAGAGGAACCTAAAGCTCCTCCCATGGACAAAGACACCACAACGGAAGAAAGAGCTTCAAAAGAATCATGATATGACTGAATCACAAAGAGCGATAGATCCACATCAAAAGGTGAACACCCATAAGAGAAGGCCAGCTTGGGAACGAGAGATCATCCAAGATGAGGAAAAGCATGGTGCTATAGACAAGACTTCCAGAGAAAGTAAGAGGCGTTGGACACACTCCAGTTATGTGGCACTGTTGTGTGACATCATTGATGTAGATCCTTCCATCAATGAAGAAGCAGTCGAGAATAAATGGAAGGAAGCTATGATCAATGAGTACCAGTTGATCATGGAGAATGATGTCCAAGATGCGGTTTCGAGAGCTGAAGGGAACTTCGTAGTATCTTCCATGTGGATCTACAAGATCAAGCATGTAGCAGATGGCAGCATCAAGAAATACAAAGCAAGGTTGTGGTTTTTCTCAAAAAGAGGGAGTAGATTATGGTGAGACGTGCTCCATTGACTAGACACACTTCTCCAGTAAAGTAGAAGTGCATATCGAGCAAAGAATCACATGTGCATAGAAGGCTTTGTACATACAGTTACTTCAAGATCACCTACAGTGATGGAGCTCTCAACCTTTGCTACAACGTTGAAGATGGAAGCCTACAGAGGACGACAAGCTCACAGATGGGTGCAAGAGGAACTTTCAACAAAGTTCGAGATGGAGGATCTATGTATCCAATGACCTTGAGGGATGACATAGATGGATACATAGAAGATCAGTAGTAGAGGAGGCTACATGTCACTCCAGTGCAGAATGACCCGATGCAAAAAGTACAAGATGCAAAGGGAGTGATTACAAAAGATCTCAAATTTCAAGAATCTTGACATGATTCTTGGGATTAGAGGTGTGGCAGAATCTAGAGGAGATTTTCCTTAGCTAAAGAAAATACGTGATCGAGATGTTTTATTGCGAGGCTACATCGATGGCACCAAACTTAAAGTTGTTGTGTGATCCTACTTCAGAGACAGTTGATGCCACACTCTACACGCAGATGACGAGCATGAGGTTGGATATATGCTTTGTGGTGAATGCCTGGAGCCAGTACATGGTGGAGTCGATACATGTTCACATGGTTGCAACAAAGCATGTGCTGATGTACCTAGAGGGTACAAATAAGGATGGCCTCAGATATGCGAGAGATTAGAGGATCTGCCTACACGATATGTTGACTCTGATTGGGTTGGTAGTGCTACAAATAGGAAGAGCACTTCAGAGTGTTGCTTGAACTTGAGGTCTGGCATGATTTCTTGGTACAGCAAGAAGCAGACGAACGTAGCACTGAGTATAGCCGAGCCAGAGTATATTGCAACTGGTTTAGCAAGTTGTGAGGGAGTCTAGCTTCAAAAGCTACTTGCAGGATCGTTCAATGTCGAGTTCGAGACGACTTGTGTCGGAGCACATCGAGATCAAATATCACTATATCCTGGATATGGTGGAGAGAGGAGCAGTGAAGTTCTAGTATGTGGTGACAGACGAACAGATAACCGATGTCTTGACCAAGTCGTTAGCCCGAGTGAAGTTTGAATACTTCGGAGAGATACTTGGTGTCATCCAGATCGAGGTCCCTAGAAAGAGGGAGTGATGAGACTGGAAGACGCGAATGCACTAGAGATGGTTCTCGCATGGTGGAAGACGCAAGTGGGCCTTGGGACGTAATGCACCTAGGGTGCTCCTGGTTGTGCTCCCATGTTGGAGACGATGAGAAGTCTACCGATCACAAAGACGCTTGGTGTGCGCCTAGAATGGTTCTCGCATGGTGGAAGACGCAGGTGGTCCATGGGACGTAATGCATCTCGAGTCCTCTTGGCTGTGCTCCCATTTCAGTAGACACAAGCTGACTGTTGAGAGACGTAATGCACCTTGGGTGCTCCTGGGTTGTTCTCGCATTGGAAGACGTAGCTAATGCACCTGGGGTGCTCCTGGTTGTGCTCCCATGCTAGTAGACGCAGGTGGTCTGTTGGACATGACGTGTGTATCTGAGCTACTCTTCGTGTATGATGATGAGATAATCTGGATACTATGAGTTGACAGTAGGAGATGCAGGTGATTGTTGTGGCAATGTAATGTGTGGTCCTGGGTTGTACCTACATGATGGCTTGCTCGTGGATATGATGAAGACTTAGATGTGAGCTAGGCCTACTTCCAGCATGAAACAGGGTTGGCTCTATAGAAACTTTTGAGGACGAAAAGCTTCGAAAGATGCCACTAATCAATTGTCGACAAGATGAGAATTGATGCAATAGTGATGACAATCCATCGATGATGATCCAGAGATGATAATGCAGCAGAGTTGATGATCCAGCGAGATGATTTGCTAATATATCATTTCTAAAAGATGATTTGCAAGATTGAGATTAATTAATACGTCGCTATATCATTTTTAAACGCATACTTTCGATGAATTTAACATATATAACAGTCAATACTTGTTGGTTTTAGTGTGTGTAACACTCAACATTTGTTGGTTTTATTACTTTTATATGCAGATCTTAAGACAAACAGCATCATGGAAAGGTTTGGGATGTTAGTTTTTCATAACTTTAGCAGTATAATTTCATCATTTATATTCATCCCACAATCATAGCATCATTTCATTTGCAGCATAAACAAAATAAGATCACTGAAAGATAGCGATGATAACTACAGCTAGTCCAACCCTCTGAGCCCACAATTGCAGTCCATGTTTGGACAAAGAGGTTGCAGTCCCCCTGAAGCTTTCCTGATTATTCCAGTATGTTGCTACGCTCCCTAACTCCTCACTGGAGGACCCCATACCAAGGGATCATCCGACACTAGGATCCACTTCATAAAGGAGTCCTCTCCACACCAGAGAACGTTTCCACCAAAACCACCAAGAAGTAAAATCAACTCAGCTCAACCCATTGAGGAGTACAATCAGCTAAACTCATGTGATCAACTCGACTCAGTCCATCAAGGAGTATGATCACAAACCATCAAAGAGTAAGATCAACTCAACCTAGTCCATCACGGAGTACAATCAACTCAACTTATGTGATCAACTCAACTCAATCCATAGAGGAGTATGATCACAAACCATCGAGGACTACGATCAACTCAACTCAGTCCATCGAGGAGTACGAACACAAACCATCAAGGAGTATGATCAACTCAACCCAGTCCATCAAGGAGTATGAACAACTCAACTCACTCCATCGAGGAGTACGTTTCACAAACCATCGAGGAGTGCAATCAACTAAACTCAGTCCATCGAGGAGTATGATCAACTCAACTCACTCACCACATAGGAGAATGTTCCCATCGAAACCATCCCTCACAAGTGAAGGAAATCTGACTTAATAAAATCTAATTGTTCATTTACACATTTTGTCAAATATTTACAGAAACTAGGGTTTTAACTTAAATTTTTGGAAAGTAAAACCACACTGCTGAAATGTACTTCAAAATTTCTGTCAAATACTGAAACAATCTTTAAGCAGATGAATACAATAATTTTGGTCTAATGACCAGGAAAAACCCCACTGCTTGGGGAAAACCCTAGAAAGAAATTTTTCATTAAAGGAGAAAATTTCAGATATAATTCAGCTACACAGAAATTATTTATTTTCAACCATCACTGGCAAATTTACCCAAACTGAAACAAACAGCAATAATACCTCAAAAACTGTTGTACGATCACTGTACGGCCTCACACGTATGTTGTACGGAACTGTAATTTCTGCTCACGTGTGGTACAGATTGTACTTTCTGCTTCCTCGGGATTTGTTCTAGCCTGTAATTAATGTTGTACATCCTGTCACTGCTGCTGTAATTAATGTTGTACATCCTGTCACTGCTGCTGTACTTTCTGCCTTGATTTCTGTGCCATCACACGTGGCTGTACGGACTGACAGGAGCATTAAATTCTGGTTGTACCTTATGCTGGATGCATTGGGAAATGTGCCAATGTTTTTCTTCTCTCTCCCTTGGCATTCAATCTCTCTCTCTCTCTCCTTTATTTTATCTTTCAAGCCGACTTCTTTTTATTTTCTAGGGTTATTTTACCCATTTCATTGGGGTCATTGTGCTCTTCATTTCTTTTCACTTTCTCTAAGACATCTTGAGAATATATTTCGATTCTACATAAACATCAACACTCCCTCTTAGCGAGGAATGTATTCTCCTTGCACGATCTTTAATAATGTTTGTCTGCTGGTGGTTCTTCTATGAAATATCAAGTCTATTAAGATGGGTAAAGTTGAAGATACAATAGCAATCTTGAGTTAACTTATTGTTTTGCCTCTTCTGTCTCTTCATTTGAATCAGGTTTCCTGAGTCGACCCTTCATCCAGCATTAGGGGTATGGCACCACATCATTGTACTAAGGTTTTAATTTTGTGCTAAGAGAAATGTTCATCATTACCTTCCTCTCAGCAAGACATTCCTCATCGACTCCACATCATCTGAGAGGTGATCTAGGATCTAGAGTGCCTTGGTCGTCATTAGCCTCATTGACGTCTATCTCGCACCTGACAAGGTTGATCATCAATGTGTCCTAATTGGGTGAACTTTTTCAGTATTCAGCTACAGAAATCTTTCACACTGATTATCTGATAGGTTGTGCTCGTAACTTGGAACCCATTAGCCTTATTGGTGGGTGTCCTTCTGCTTGGCAAGTGCTTACATCATTGACATCTAACTAGCTAGTTTCCCCTTGCATGTTGACTTCAGCTCACTTTCCAACTAGGGTAATCGTACATTTTGGTGGTTGCAGGTTGCGATGGCAAAAAAGTATGTACGTGGCTTTGTTCTTTTTTTCTGATCAACAGAGAGACATATTTGACTCCATAGCCCATAGGACACACATCATTGTTCTGTAGGCCAAAGCTACAGGGATCATATTTTTAAAGTTGTAAAGTACAGAGATCATGAGGTTCTCAATATCCCTCCAAGGGATTTAGTCCCCTTGAGTCGCCATTGTTAACCCCCAGATTTACCCCTTAGCAATCTGGAAGGTTAAGGGCAAGCTTATTTCATCTAACTGGTATTCAGACTCGTTCCAAATAGACAACTTTTCATACGTCAAAGGTTGGTTCCCACAAGGTTCAGAGACAAGTGATTCAGTTATATGATCCAGGTTCATGCTCAAAGACATTTCGCAGGGTTTTCATCAGTATTGGAGGAGATGTCTATTTTTAGCAATTTTCCTATTTTTAAGGAAACAAAGTTTGAAGGCCCGCACATCAAAGATGATCATAATTTTGGCATCCTTGCAAGCTGACAATTCCAGTAAGCTTTTTTCAGTTGACATGCAAGATACCTCTATTATTAGCAAATTAAGGTTTGAGTTGCATGGTGGTGCATGGCACATGCATAAACATGTGTGTTTTTGCATGGACATGCAAGTTATCTCCTATGCTTTGGCTTTGAACCATGTATGTGTTACATGCGGCACCAATGCATGTGCAACATGTGGCATCAATGCATGTGTGACATGTGGCAATCTCTCATTGTGACAAGTGACCAAATTAGAGAGCATGCAAAAGACCAAGGTGAACTAAGGTGAACTAAGCTTGAACAGGGAAGCATGCATGAGACTTGCTCCACTTAACTCAAAGTTCTTCTGCTTAACTCAGCCATGCAAGAAGGTGAAGTACATGAGGTCAAGGGTGAAGCACATGAGGAAGCTTGCACACTTGGAGAAGGTGCATGATATTCATTGCATGACCATATAGGATTTGAAATCTATAAAAGGAGAGAGGGCACATTGTCTAAAGGTCGAGATTTCTTCTTGGCAGTAGCGGCATATTTCTCTGTCAGTCTTCTTCATTTCTCTCTCAGACTCTATGTTTGTGTGCAGGGATCGTCACTGGACCAGCTTTGTTATTGTCTCTTGTGTATTCAACCTTTAGATTACTGCAAAGCAGAGTTCAAACTTCAACTATGCTAATCTTCTAGCTTCTTTATTCGCTGGTGCATTGATGTATTCGCGTATGAAATTTTAGAAGTAATAGGTCTTTATTTTGATAATTAGTTATCATTTAAAGCACTTCTCTCCCATTCATTTACATTTAAAACTGTTGCATGTGGGATTGTACACAACAAAAATTTAAAGAACAATTTTTAGATCTCTTTGGTAACTCAATCGCAAGCCAAAGATCACTTATTACACACTGATATATCATTTCTAAATGCAGATTTGCAGGCCTGAGATTAATCAATACACTGTTATATTAGTTTTAAACACAGATTTTCAATGAATCTAGCATATATAACAGTCAATACTTGCTGGTTTTAGTGTATATAACACTGAATATTTGCTGATTAAATTAGTTTTATATGCAGATCTGAAGACAAACAGCAGCGTGGAAAGGTTAGGGACCCCCCCTGAGGTTGGCATGCACCAACCCAATTAAGGAGGAGCTCTATAGCTGACAATTTGGTGAATCCTCCTACAAGTTACTCTAATTTCTTTTGCAGTGCAAGCACGTTTGGTTATCATTTACAGTGCGGAAATTACTGCTAACACTTCCCAAGTTTCTACCTAGATCTATGATATTGCCCAGGTTTTCAAGACACGGATTTGGAATGTTAGAGAGATTGTAGTCGATAAGACATACTCTTGGGTCTTTTTTGACGGGGCATGCTAAGGTGCTGATAATTAATGTGGTACTGGTGTTGTATCATATTCATTTCATTGTAAATGTGGGTAATGATTCAAATAAATGGGCAAAGCTCTCAAGAAACTAGCCATTTCCAAGAATTTTTCACAACTGCAGTATTTTGGAGATTTGTCCTTCGTAATTAAATGTATGAGAAATGCCTCGACTGGAGGCACCTAGAGGATGTGTTCATGCCCTTGAGGAGACGCCGCCTACTAATAAGTAGGGAACACTAGTATTCTTCGAATTTGTCCTGACAGTTGATGAGTCTCTCCCATCATACAAGACCAAAGTTAAGAAACCCCTAATGGATGGCTGTCCTAATGCTCTGAATGGTATGGATGTATTGGAAGATCTATATACAACATGTTTCCTGGAAGAGACAACACCCTGCTAAGATATAAATAAGTGTGAAGGAGGGCATTTGTTGTGAGCAACAGAGTTGTTTCAAGCACAAACCCAACATTGTCTCAACGATCTCACAGATGGTTGTCAACGGTCTCCCTGAGGTCTCACAGATCTGGAAACTAAGTTGGTGGAACTACTCTATCTCTGCCCCTTGGTACCTCTATATGTGAGCACCGGGAAGGAGGAGGTGATCATCAAAGTATTGTCCAGTGGTGTGGGCATATTGAGCATAGGCGATCAAAACCCGGAAGTCTCCCTCAGGTATATAGCCAAGCACCGCTAGTTGATGTATCTGAAGTGGAGAGGGAGTTCTAGGACTCCCATAAAAGGTAGTGGAAACATCCTTGGATCTCATAATATATGGGGCAAAAAATAATGAAATGCAAACATCTCTCGATCTCTTGTAAGTGGCAAAGGCGACAAGTCCTACCCCCTTGTGAAATGTGGTGAACAGCTTCCACCCGGAGCCAATTAGAACTAAATATGAATTGCCCAAGAGGGATCTTAAGGGTGTGCATCCAATGGCAAAGAGTATAAGTTGGTCTAATAATGGAGCGATCTCTCATCTACAAGAATGCTCTACATAAGAGGCCATCTTGGGCCTAAATCCACGAAATGGATCTACACAAGCCACCTGAATGTATTTTCAGTAAATGCCCTCCCCAATGGTCTTATTCAACTCCTACTTGTTCGACGAGAGATGGCCAAGGGCATCCAAGGAGTATCTACCAGGGGTTCGTTGAGAGGACCCAATAGAGGCAATGTCCATGGTCTCCAAGGAGCAGTAGGCAATGTAAGGCTACCAATCAATATCGGTGGTCGAATCAGTGAAGCTCCAGAATTAGTGAAGTAGGGAAAATGGTGCAAAAATGGCCTCCACCCAAAAAGGGTGGGCAACAAACTCATCCTCGATAATGTGTTGATGAACATTCCTTTTGCAACAAATGATGCAATGGTACAATAGAACCTAAACTCTCTCTCAGTCAAAGCCCAATCCTCTAACAAACTCTATACGAAACCTTCAAAGCCATATAAAATCATGAGCTTCATAATGTTGTCCATAAGCTCCATCTTGGGTTGAATTCCCTAAAAGTGGTTGAAAATATCGGCACTCCAGAAAGTCTAGGGAACCATATCCTTTGTTGATCTGAGGCTAGGGAGTTGTTCTCAAACTAAATTGTGGCCCATAAAATTGAACACCCAAATAAGTGTAAACTATAGTGATCTCAAACTCCTCACCCTAAAAGTAGAAATGAAAATCTGCCAAGACAATCTTCCAACGATCGACAATTAACCTTGGTTTTAACAAGGTTAATAATCAACTGTAAAACATTACGAAAACTAGCTAAAGCATCTAGCTACCTCTAGAGACCCTATGGAGTATAGAAGTTAGAACGACCACGTCATCAACAAAGAGTTGGATGGGTATCCTCAGGCTGGATATGCCCCACAAAAAGGATTCCAGCTCATATATGTATATCCCAAACAAGGTGGGTGACAAAGGACATTCCTATTTCACTATAATATTGCTACTATTAAAATTTGATAGACCCTATGCAATACAGCGTTGACCCAATACATACACGTAGAGAAGCATAACATTCGTGAGACGGGTATTTGAGATGCCAATGTCTCTATGTCTTTGAGATAAGGCCTCCCTCAATTTGAGTCAAACGCCTTTCAAAGGTCGACAAAACAATAGAAGACATTCGAAGAGCAATGTCCCGCCTCCTTTATGATGGCTCTAAGGGTGAGAATGTGGTCAATGGTCTAGCACTAAGGTTGAAAACTCGCTTGGCCCTTGGTCCAAAGTTGTCCCTAATCCATAATCACCAATAGTCTCCAATGGAGGGCAATGGCATATGGCTTAGAGGAAGTGTGGCCCAACTTGATAGTCCAATATTTTTGGATCAACACTAGACCCCAATCTGTCGATTGAGTGGATAGTATGGTGGGAGCACGCATGTCAAAATCCAAAGCAAACCACATGGTTAAATAAATCAATGATGTATTGGAACAGTGATCGAATGTTATGTTTGAGAAACTCTGCCTGGAAACCCTCCTCATATGTTGCTTTGTTGGTTTTCATGTCTCGTATCACATGTCAATATCAAAGTCCCAAAACATGTGGCAAGAAGTTGGGGGGAGATAACATGGACAAGGGTCTATTTGAGGACATCATAAAGGGTGGTCGTATGGGTGAACATGGACTGGGGAGTCAAGGTCGAGTGGTAGCCTGCAATGACAACAAAAAAGGGTGCACCAATAGGTTTAGGGAGAACGACAAAGGGTCATACAAAAATCCCATCTTTGTTGGGATGAGAAACAAATGTTTCTTGCACCGAAGGAAGTCATGATAGTATTGTTGAAGATTGGGATAAGAGGCAGCATCATGTAAGAAAGTGTAGCGACGCTAAGTATGGTATGATTTACATTCAAAATTGTACCATCAATTCATTGGGATTTACAATCATTATTAATTTTGTAATAATGAGATGCACGTATAATGATATGTCCCATGGGGAAAACAATCACCTATGCAACTACCTATTATTGTGGTAAGGCGTAACTTAGAAGCAAATTAACCTCCATGATCCAAGTCTTGGTTTTGTTATCCTTTTATCTGAGACATAATTCATTAAATGATCGTAGCTCTTGTGATACAGAAAATATTTCTACAATTTTTTACTTTAACCTTGCATTAAAACTATTTGTCATTTTTTTCCATACCTCTGAGTAGGGATAGGAGCATAAGTGGGTTCAACAGATTTCAAAGAGTAAGTCGTAGATTTATTGTATAATGATGTTGTATCTTTGCCTCAATCTCGGGGATAAACTAGAATGCTTGCTTCAAGGAAACAATATTAAGATGATCTCATTCTTTATCAAGATAAATAAATATTCACCAAATGAATTTAAGCTTGAGTCTCTCATCTAGATCGCATATCTCCAACTAGAAATTGTTAGAGATGCAACCAATGTTACAACGAATCTTCTTTCGACGCAAGGGATAAAATCTCTTTCATATCGGTACTTTGATCCCACTATTAGATGGCAGTTTGACTTAAAATAATAATAACAATAATCTAACTTAAGGTCACAACCTAGCAAAACGCCAAATTGACATATGAGACCTCATTGTTTGTGTGACATGGGACACCTCCATGCAGGTATTTGACCATTTAATTTATGCAGCTATTTGACCGTTTACTATATGAAGGAGTACATACCCTACCACCGTTTGGATTTGAACCTTTGACTAACTAGGAGGAAACAAATGTTTTTAACGTTATGCCCACTCATGATATACATAAGGTGGCATACATTGGATTTCCACCATGTAAGAGGTTATTCTCCCATATGAAACTTCACAATAATTATCTTTTTATCATTTGTTAGATCCCATTGCCAAACGCCTAATTGACATATGAAACATCGTTGTTTGCGGGACATGGGCTACCTCCATGCAGGTATTTGACCATTTAATCTATGAAGGTGTACATACCCTACCACCCATTGGATTTGAAACTTTGACCAACAAGGAGGAAACAAATGTTTTTAACATTATGGCCACTCAAGATATGCATAAGGTGGCATACATTGGATTGCCACCGTGTGAGAGGTTGATCTCCCATATGAAACTTCACAATAATGATCTTTTTTTATTTGTTAGATCCCACTGAATCTCAAAATAAGCCTTCAGGACTTCAAATCCATGCATCCAACTTTCCCCCATTCAAAATGTCATCAAAATGAGGAAAATTCATCTTCTTGTCCATCTTAAAAAATAGTTGATAATAGGAACTACTGTGGGTATTTTACATTGTTACAACTGCACCTACTATCCCATCCCATCATCTACTAGAATGAACAATGCATGCAAATCTCATGCTTTTTGTTGTTGGTTACAATTGTGGTGCAAGAAGTTGAATACAATTGATAATGCTCAAGGATTCTTAGACATATTATGCCATCTATCCAAGAGCTTACAAAATCCCATCTCCTTTTATCTCTATATGATGTTATTTTTAAGACAACAAATTATTGTGGTAGGTTGGTGCTATTGCACTATAGCAGACTGTATGGTACAATATTGTGGTAATACCTTAAGCATAATTGTGTAGTTATTCATAAAGAAAAAGCATAGGATGCAAAATACCATGTATAGAGAAATAGGAGGTTCAAAGTAAGTTGAAGGTACAATAACCAATCTGGCAAACCATACAATATCGTATATGGCCAATTTGGCTTAGAATTATTTTAAAAGACAAAAATATTGGAAAGCAAAAAAATGACCCAATTGAAAATACCAGTGAAGCACGACTCACCATAGACTCGCAAGTAAGGGCGAGTCAACCCCCGCATCGAGCACTCGCATAAGAATCGTCCAAGACTCTTTTTATTCGTCAAACTCATTGTACTCGTCCAAGACTCGACGTACTCGCCTCGACTAGTGCTAACTCGATCGGACTCATGGAACAGGAGGAAAAATATCCCCCATGGAAACGCATGCGAACCACCAAAAGATATTTGAATTCATTTCAGTTCGGTAGTGAAACTCGTGGGTTTCACTGCACAACGTGGTTTTGAAGGGTCGCAAGACAAAAAATAGCACCAGATTTTCATCGACGGCACTAGTAGACTCTGTTTGGTGTGCACCAATGACTCGAGTATTCATTTCCATCTATAGTAATGGGTATACTGTGACCTGGGCAACGAGTATTCCTTTCTATGGCGACAAAACTTTAGGGACAAATCTATTGACCAAAATGTGCATATTACATAATAGGCATTGGCAGATTTCTTTGTTCTGGCACTATACTGACAGGTATCCAGGTACTCGTTTTTTAACAGTGTTTTAATTTGTAAATTTTGATTGTATTTTTTGTAAAACATTTTTTCTTGTTAGAATGTTAAATATGTTTTTTGAAGATTGACTCGTTAGCTTATATTGAATTCATATGTTATATATTTAATATTAATTGTTTTCTATCTATTAAATATATAGATACTAATTATACGTTTAGAAATATATAGTTATAATGTATTATATTTAAATGTGCAATATGTTATTAACTTATTTATTATACATAAAATATAAAAATATCGATATGCTAATATTTCATAAGATATTTTATATTTCAAAGATATGTATGTAGTCGAACTTTACAGGCCTTTTCTCAATAGATAACGAGATTCAATCACAAAGTAAGTAATATGGTCGCCATTTGATTAGGCTCCTTCATTTGATCATCATTAATCAGGATTTTAGCGTTGATGAAATACTTCTGCAGAGCTTAGAACAAGATTTCATGATGATATTATGGGCAACCTTGCTGCAATTTTTTTCAACCTTATACGAAGCTCCGTTGCATTGGCAAAGGGTAATAAGTTAACTACAAGGGTCGTAATCAATAAAAAGCTTTTGATTCAAACGAACATACAAAATCTCATATGTGGACTTTCATTCATAAGTTATGTTACAATGCAGAAAAGGTTCACCTGTTAGGTCAATAATCAAAGCCTAGATGAAATGCCATTAACCTCTTTTTTTCCCCAAAATTTACCATATTTTAAGTCTTTTTCCTATTTTCCGATTCTTGTCGAGTATGTCCCAGGTCTTTCCCGAGTCTTTCCCAAGTCGACGAGTCAAGTGCCAGCCGAGTCTTTGCCGAGTCTGAGTCGTGCAACATTGGAAAATACATCAATTGAGTTTGACCTTAACATAAACCCATATATGGAGACAACCTCCAAAGAAGATTGGCATGAAAGCCAAAGTGGGGCTCTTATACTTGATATGAGCACACATCAGAAGAGAGGGATTTTAAAGAAGTAACTCTTTTGAATTCATTGCCTTTGTATTACACAGCAGTACATATTTATAATACAAATTAAAGACAAAGTTGAAGATTGGAGACAAAACTAGATGTTCAACGTTTTATGAAACTTGCCTAAAATAAAATATCCTAGAATAATTAACTTTTACCACACAGGGAGCACTACAACTATCTTATTGAAGACACCAAAAATAGACAAAAAATTATTCCAAAAACTATCAGAGATGGTTCCTTAATACGTAAGTGTTGAGCATCAGGCCATCAAAAGCTATCAATAGATAGGATCCCATTTTAAAATGTACAGAAAATGTCATGTCTCGCCACAATGTCCCTGCTATTTCAGAGGACAAAATACCAGTCTTGGGGGGATTGAATGCTAGTTTGGGAAATATCACTGCCCCCACTTGACCAAGTTTGGCCAAGTTTTCTTTATTTAGCAGTGGCTGTCTACGTTGCAGCTACAATATGACTCGTTTCAAATACAGAAAGAGAAGATTACAGTAGGTAAGAATGAATGTGAACTATGCAGTTTGTTTTACATGGATGCTCTTTGGTCTTTAGCAACTTCAATAAGTGGCTCCACAAAACAGACAACTTCAGTGTGCATAAATGAGGATTGTCGCATCTGGTATGAATGCAACTTTTGCTAACAATTTCAAAGAGGTCTTACACATCTTGAAGGAATATGTGTATTCCATGGACAAGAAGGAGCCTACCTCATCAAATATACACTATATTTCACATCAGTCTATCCAAATAACTACTAAGTTATCAAAAAGTAACTTCCTAAAGTTTTAAGTTATAAGCTGAAAGCTTTGTATCGACTTCCTGCAATTTAAATTTAGACATTTGGCATTTCCCGTGAATCAGAACTACAGCAATTTCCCAAACTTGTAGAATTGTTCTTATAAAATACTTGTTAAACAATAACTTATTTCCCTTATCAAGGGTATTCAGTGAATCAGCACTATATTTGGTTACCCAAAACTACACTATGTGCATCCCAAAACACACCTTTAACATCTCAAAATGCACAAATTCAGCTTACAGAGTCCAAGCATTTTTTCCACTGAAACACAAGTGACATTTCCTTGCTAAAAGTGTACCACATGTTTCCAGATAAATGCTCAGAAATGTTCATTTAACACCTGAAATGCAGAGGTATGTTAGAAATATTCACATTTTGGCATATTAAACACCTGAAACATTCTCTATTTATTTTTCTTAATCATCACTTCTCAATGTCTTCATTATTACTCTTATGAGAAGCATCCAACAACTCATTAATTAAGTCATTTTCATCTTTTAGGATGCCAGTATGTTCCTTTAACAGAACGGAAAAATGCATCAATACGTAAATTACTCCAAATTTGGTTCCCGGAAATTTGTATATGATACAAAGATAAAATAGAATAAAATACCAGCAAAAATATTCTTCCCGGAGAGTTGGTATTACTTTTTTAAGAGCAATACTCTTTAGCCACTAGTTCACACAGATATTGAGAATTTGAGATACTGTATTTCACAGGAGCTAACTTGTTTAGGTTGTGTTACTTAATAGATATGAAGATAGAAGATAAACATTAACATGATAATTATTAATAACACAATAGATCCACACAATAAGCAACAAGATATTGAACACAATAATGTAGAGAAAACCCTTAAGGTGAGACAACACCATCAATTATTCCTTATCAAAGGAATCACTCCACAAGCCATGCTTGTTACAATAGAATAATCACATCCGACTTCAACTTACTCGATACAATGATGGTCGTGTATTTATACTTTCTCATGAGTCATGAGTATTCCCATGTCAACTACCTGTTAGTATTATATTATTTCTTCTAACTACCTGGTGGGCATATTTACTACCCACCAACTACCAAGAGGGCCTATTCATATTACATTCATTATCCCAATGGGTACCTCCCTATGTTCTCCATAATATCCTCCCCAGGTACATTACAGTTTAAAGAACAATTTAATATACAAATTTCAAACATGTTTATCAATAATTACTTCCATCTTCTCTTTCATTGGTCACAGATAATGGTAATCTACAACATAAATGTCCGTGGTCATTAAGCTCTAACTGCGTGCACTAGGTTTCTTTTGTTGATGCATTGACTTTGCCAAAATTAAATGAATTGCTTTCCTCCCAAAGTTATCTTGCAATTTTAGATGTGCTCATTCAAAACCCTTCTAACAACTTCTCCTCTTTGATTTCATATGTGCTACTTGTTTACAATGTACATAGTATCCTCATAAATACTACTACATATAGCGTCATCCCACTTGTTTTTCTATCACTAAGCTCCATAGGATCTTGGTGCTAAGAAAATCTATATAACTCACCTTGCAGATTTTCTAGAGGTCTCCACTCGCTCTAGAAATCTATATCTCAACCCGGCCACAAATTTCACAAATCCCAGATAAAATATTGACAACGTAAATCAATCCCATATAACATAAGCTCCTATCAAGACCAGAATAAGCAACACATGAGATCTACTACAACTCAAAACAAAAATGCAATCGCACACTTAGACTCAGATTTTTAACCTAGAAACCCGTACGAGAAAACCAGCATATGTGGTGATTTCTTCTTTCTCAAGCCCAAAGAAAATAGTATAGAAGAAAGTACAATCAGAGTTAGAGAAACAAAACAGAGAACCTGACGGGCCAAAGCCCTAGATCTGCATGCATTTGCAACTGTTGCTCTTGGGAAATGCGCTCCCAGCTGCTACCCTCACGCTGGAACTCTAAACTCTATCACTGCCAATCACTGGAAGTCGTACACTGACTAACCTCTGAAGGAATGCTACCCCTGTCCTTTTGCACTGCTCTTTTCTACCCGGATGAAGATCTGTATCTGCAATCAATGAATGATGCCCTTGGTTGTACAATTGCGCCCTCTCTGCTCAAAGACACGTCTCAGTTGTTGCTGCCTCAGTCCACCTTTCAACAACCCTCCTCAATATATCAAGATTCCTCTGCTCCCTTGACCCTTCAGGCCTCCACACATGTGCAGCTACTCCACACGTGTGGCCTGTAGCTGGGAAGCTCGCCTCCTCTGCTGTTGCTCACGTCTCAGCTACACCTGCCCTCCAATCTCTGAAGATACTTGGCAAGATAACTCTCTCATTGTCTGAATGAGAAGACTCATCAGTCTCAGAAGATCTGTTGTACCACTGCTCTCAAGAATGCGCCCCATCTATCTCAAATGGATACGCCCCATCTATCTCAAATGGATACGCCCTCCTTGGTCAACTGACTCGCTCAGCTACTTTGATCACCTGACTCACTCAAGTAACACCAAATATTGTCTTCTAATGTCCTTTTATAATTTCTCGGTGAGATTAGGGCTCAAAACCCTAATTTGACTTAAATGCAAAATTTTCACTTATGTTAAAAACCGTGCATCAAAAATAGTGTTAACTGCAAGCATGCATGCAACCTCCATGCGCATGCCTCCAAGCACCTCCCAACACATCTCTGTACATATTAAGCAACTCCATGGTGACTTTGGTGAAAGAGATACCCCCCAATCGCCACTTCTTAGTGGAAGGATTCTTGATTCAAGGTTGTAAGATGGCTACACTAATTATAATACTCTCAAATTGACGAAGAGGCATTGCTTGCCACGTCGTGATAGGAGGAAGTTCAAAAAAATGCTTACATTTAAATTACAATATGGACTTTTCCAAGTGCACCATAATAGCTGAAATCATCTTCTTTCAGATTTTCACCCTCATGAACCAATGTTTCCTTCTCATCCTCATCCAAAACTATCTCCCTTCATTCCAAGATGACATAGTGCTACTTCTTATTGAAGTTGCTAATCTCCAAGATTCCACCATATTAAAGTCTTAAATCAAACCCTAAGAGCTATCTTTACTTTTCTTACCATTCAATTTTAGAAATTAGTTCTATTTGCAAAATAATTCAAGGTATAGAGGGTCATCATACCTAAACACTCTACTAATTTGTAACTGATACAATTATTCAATGACGAGAACTTCCAAACTTCATCATACTAGATTTAAATATGACTAACAACCATAGCAATTTCAACTTCACCTTCCTCATGTCAAGATGTAATTCATGCCATATCTCTCAATACAAGCTGGAATCCACTCAAGGTCTCTTCTGTAAGTTCTTGTCCCCTTCAATCTGACATAATGTTGCTTCCCTTTTTTTTAAAAAGGGATGCTTCTTATATTACAATAAAAAACAAGACGTTTACATCAAATGTTGCATCAATGGATTAGGTGTTCCCCATGATGGCTTCCTTCACCACTATATGTGAAAAGTGCCAAGAAATCAGCCTTATCTACAACCTTGAATGAATCTATATCCATTCTAAAAATTTACTTAGGTTGTATTGTATGATATATCCAAGAGCTTGACTTCGAAGTTGATACTATACCTAAATTAAGCTTCAATGAGCCTCCATAAAAGCTCACTTTTAATCTGCCTTTCAGTAAGAATAAGCGGCCTATAAGACCAATAGCAATCAATATTTACTTCCAAAAAATCATATTGTGCAATTATCTATAGGAATCGCTCCTTTCCACAAGGTGGGCCAACAATTTGCACTCCATATCCTATTAAAACCCATTCCCAAAAAGACCAAGCCGTATTACACAGAGTCTCTTCCTTGAAACATAGATCTTCCATTGAAACATACAAAGATTCCATAGTTCATGAAATATTTCCATTCCATGGTCTCTTCATTGAAACATATCAAATAGTGTTGCAAATTCTTTGAAACATACAATTCTAGAAGGTAGAGCCCAACTAACCATCTAGTGCTAAGCTAGACTTTAGCATTCAAACTATAAATAATCATCACCCATCCTAGTTTACAGGATTTGAAAGAAAAACTACACTTCGAAATGGATGTCATTTTTTCACCCATCTATCCTTGCCATCCAATAGACACCAACTCCTATTAAGTCTTTCTACAATCATGGACCCTGTCTAATCTTCTCGTGAAATCACTATGTACTTGCTATACATGTTACTTTAAATCTGAGACTCTCTATGCTCCTAATATTCCAACTAAAAAGCTCGAATTCCAAGTCATGGGAATGATCAGTCATTACAACAAACTTGTCCCTCAATGATACTACTCATTATTTTCTATTATAAGTTGTATATATCCCCATTTTGATTTTATCATATTTTAGAGGTTCAAACACCCTCTTAATGAACTTTGAGATAAATGCTCAATTATTTGGATGAATAAGCAAGCTTGGCAATATCTTAAGATATAGAGGAAGTATTTTCCACAAGATTTTTGTTCAACTTTGACATCACTATATTGAACATTGGAGGATGACATTGAGGTTTATGTTACAACACTTAGGATTTCATTCCGCATTTCAAATTGAATTTTAGTTTACTTGCATTGAATGATAGCTAGGCATAAAAAGGTAATTATGTATAGGGTGACGGTGGCCTTATTTTCTATACATAATGGATCCAAATGGAAACCCAAAACCAAGCATATTTTATTTAATGCTAACCACACAACCATCAATCTAGCCTAGAAGAATATTTTATAATTCCTTTACCATGCAGAAATTCCTAAAGGAAATAGATATAAGTGTTTGTTCCATTGCTGTAATTTTCCTATAATGTTGTCAAAATGTTCACTGCAATAACATTTTGTTTGAATTATCTTTATATTTGCAAGGTTCTCATCATGTTGGGTCTTTTACGTACAAACTATCCTTCTCTTTTTCCAATTAAAAAATTTCATAACTAACCTACATCTAAATCAATGATTGCTCTAGAAATAATGGTTGACGTAGGACCCTGCACAACACAGTTTACCTAAGATCAATGCTCCATTGCCACCTATATCTCCTATCTCAAAATAAACAAATCTCAACCCATAGAAAAGTTAAAACCTACAAACCATATAGGCTTCACTGGGCTAGTTAAAGCTTCCTCTTCACCACTCATCTTTGAGAGAATGTCAAGAAAAAAAAATGATATCATTGCCAACAAAAAGACCCATTTTAAGGTTATAAGAAAGCATACTTGATGAATGGATTATCAATGGCATAATGGTTAAAATCCAAAGATCTGCACTAATCAAACTATAGAGATGGTGTGATATATATTTTTGGGGTTATGATCTTATCTCCTTCCATGCTAACAATACCTTACAATGAACTGAATGACATACAGACATATCAAAATGTGGCTGGCAGTTTCTAATAATTCTAGATGCAAGGAGCAAGGAAATACCTTCCAACAGGCAGAAAAGACATATGGAGCATTAACAATATAATATGTCTCCGTCTTCTCTGGATAATTAAGGTCATCAATTGTAGATATCATAGTCAATATCTGCAACCATCCAATTGGCAAGTCACATGATCAGCCAATATCAAACTGACAAAAAATATTCATATCTAAACACATTGAAATCATGTCAAATCTTGCAAGTCACAAGAGGATGAGCATCAATAAAACATGTTTTCATGGCAACATATGATAAAAAGAAGTATATTTTCATGGAAACATATGATAAAAACTTAAAAGAAGTATACGGCAACATAGGGTAACCTTGGTTTGTAGGATAACTGTACTTAAAATTTTGTTACAAGTACATAGTGTGTGTGATTTCTCAACCTTGCTTTGTAAGATAACCCAACTCGATTAAGTATGTGGTTTATCTGTCATTCCATCTAATTGTAGTGTTAAGATTGTATGATGTGACATTTACTCTCATAGGAGCATTCTTCTATGAATGTATATTCAGAATATTGTAATATTGGCTTTGGTATTCTGAAAAGAAGGCATGCATGCTTGGTTCTGAGATATCTCCGGTAAGCCAAAAAAATATCTTTCCTTTTTATATTTTATAGTTCTATTGAGATATTACATTGCATTCATGGCAGTCTCCTTGAAGGATTAGTATAAGTGGCACCAGCAGTAGTCATTGCGGCTGGGAATAAGGAAATTGGATTTTCTTAAAATCTTATTTACCAACCAGAGGTACGGGCCCCAAGGAATCAACATCAGCAAATAGAAAAAATCAAGGTACTAAAAATCAGTAGTATAAGATATACTTTTCATGCAAATTGAAGGCACAATAATTTCAGACACAAACAAATTTATATCTGTAGAAAAAAGAAAACGATGACCAAAGCTTTTTGGGGAGGAATGAATGTACAAGATGCATTTATTTCACTTCAATTTCCAACAAATCCAAGCCAATGATTTATAAGAAAAAGAAAACAAATGTACCTCTTCAAATCTGGGGGGCACCCTTAACCAAAAAAATTATGCTTCTAAGAATACCATTATTGTATATTCACAACACTTTATTATTTATAAGAAAAAATTGGAATGGTTTTTTAGTTGCACAACTTTAGAATACCGTTCTTTATATTCAAACACTTTATCAATGCATTCTATTAGCAAGACAAAAAAGAAGAAGAAACTACCTAGATTTCTAAAAAAAAAATCAAGGAAAATGCATATAATGATGTAAAACTTTGAAGTTCATACACATAAGGTGTTTATCAGTGTTGCAAAAACTCAGTTGATGAGGATTTGAAATTGTTAACTCGAAGAATCCTGGCAAATAATCAAACAATCCCAATCAATAATTTTGTCAAAAATGTTGCCAATAAATTGATAGACTTGCAAGTTTTTGACAAAATAATGGCAATGCTTTAATTTCACAATAGTTTTTGCCAAAATAATGGCAATGCTTTAATTTCACAATTTCGCTCTCTTCCACTCTGTATATATGTGTAATGTTGAACTTGAAACCTTTACATTCTCCTCTTTCTGTTAAGTCACAAAATATTATGGAAGTGCATATGCTTGTGGATAATGCTGATTCCGATAATGAATCATGTGAAAGGATGGAAGAAAACTATATAAGAAAATCGGTGAACCCATGAGCATTCAGCCCTGTTTTTCTGATTGAAAGAATTATGAGACACGAGTAGAATATGAAGAGTTACAGACAAAGGAAGCTTTAGGGCTCGATGAATCCATCAGTAAGGAAGAGACCTCTAAAGGGTATTACATTCATGTTTTCCTTGAGGCTGATTGAGCATAGAAATCATTCTTGGTTTAAAGGCAAGATGCGAATTCTGATTTCAAAGATTTTCATGGAGACACTATCAATTGCACTCACCAAGAGGACTTTTAATCAGAACTAAAACAGGCTCCTTTGATCAATATTGACAGCTTTCCTTTGGTCCAGGGGAATCAAGACTTTGACTGCACCAGTTCTGTCCACTATAAAAGAAACACTGATGGGGTATGCTGTACAACTTTATTCACTTGTCCTTGTTGTTATGGCTTTAATTTTGACACAGAAGTTTAAAACTTGCATTGCAAACATCTGTTTGTAGAATCAGATATTTGAATGGTGGTGAGACAAGAATTCTAGTGCCATCCCATCATGTTGAACATGAAAATAAAACCTATAATGATGGTGGTGATGGAAGAAAGGAAATGCACTATCAGTTAATGATTCCTGTCAATGGTGTCCATACCCTCGAGCGTACTAATGAATAACCAGCAGAAGAAACGTCCTGGAGTAGAGACCTGGCTGTGGCCTGGACTAGAGACCTGCCTGTGGAAGAACAGACTGGAAATGAACATTCATGTCAGCCTGTTGTGAACAAACAGTTGCATACTGGTTGTTAGGCTTACATTGAACGCCATGAATAGAAATGGCATAATTTCAAATCCTTCTTGGAGCTCTCAATAGATTTTTCAACAGCAGAGAAGGTATATTTTATGCTCTCAATGGTATGCAGCAGCTGGAGTTTAATTCGACATCCCTGTTTCCACTGTTTTATGGTGTTATTGTACGCAATGTCCTTTCCAATCATGGCTTGAGTAATGAAAGTTATGTAGATCCCTTTGAAGTTTGGATGGGCTCTGTTTGCAGACATACAGATATGCAGGAGCATCAAGCGAAGGCTTGGTTATTCAGTGTAGTAAAATGTGAAATTGTAAAAGGACCAGCATACATACGGAAGCAACTGACCGCCCCTATTTTGGTTTATAATCAAACACGAGGGAAGACTTCATGTTTTTTATGTGATCCTTTGGTGGCTGCACTGGAAATATGATTTCACTTAACAAGTGTTTTTCTTGTTTAGGTTAGAGTATGGATAGTACTATCTATCTAAATAAGTTTACTATTTGAACATAGGTTGGTTATTTCAGAATGATTCATCATAACTCTCTTTGCATTTTGACCCATGCCTGGATTTTTAAGACTTTTGAGTCCTCTTCTTTCAACAAGTACTAGCAGTTGGCAGTGTCACAGTCTGAGTCTTTATATAAATTGTAGAAGTCGGTTGCTTGTGCCGAAGAACTGTTGGTGGTCAGGATTTGTGATCCTGAAATTGTGTTGTCATGGTATTACCTGAGTCATTTTATAGTCTTCTCAAAGGCTTGGTTATGTATTGATGTCAATGGGATGAATAATCCCACAGGTGCCCTTCACCAAATTCTTCACAGGTACAAACGCAAAAACATTTAGCATACACATTGTGCCAATCAAATCAAGCAGCATCCAGCAACAAGCAGCGATTTGTCACCTGCCAAAAAAATCTGAAATATTGAGAAGGCATAGTGTGTGCTCTAGGAGCTTATGTAAAGCCCCTTGGGTTGAGGTCTTTTTATGCCATAATCATTAGAAAGTGACCTCTAAATAAGATCCCTAAGGTCTCTATGAAAACCTCTTGACACTGATTTTGGGCTTAGGACTTCTATTATCCCATGAATGGGGCGAAGAGTGCAGGTATTATTTATTTTCCATCTCTCATTACTTCTGCCCCGACTTAATTCTGCCCATGCTTATTATTCCATACTCACTCGCATTCCTATACTTGTTTCCACTCTTGACTTTATACTCCATCCTCCATACTTCATCTTTTTGTGCCTTCGCTTGAGGCAAAGGGCAGACATATTTGATATTCCCCATCTTTCATTTACCATCGTGCCAACTTACCACCAGCCTATTCCATGCTCTATCATCCTCCCTATTACCTTGACCCTTACCACTCCCCTTCAAGGCAATCCCACTTCATTCCACTCCTTCCTTTTCACTCCTATCTCCACCCCACTCTATCTTCCTTCCCACTTTAAGACTCAAGAATGCTGACCATGAGCTAGAAGACAAGTGGCAACTGGTGGTTGGATGCCACACCAACCCAAAATGCGACTTGGCATGGGGGCATGATGATGAACTAGACAAATTATAAATTTGACATGTGGCAAGCATGAGGGACAAGGTCTATGGAGACTCCCTTTACCACACAATATTGTGTAGTTGTGTTTGTGAGAATTTTCTTTGAACTAAGGTAGAGTGGATGGAATCAATGGTGGTTGTAGCCAAAAGGCCAAATCAAGGAAAATAGTTTTTGTTAGAAACCAAAAGGGATGTAGAATCTAATGAGAGAATCCCCATGACTCAAGAAAGTCGATTTGGAATGTAACTTTGGCACAAACAATGTGCATTCCCGCATCTAAAATATTGTTGGCAACAAATAAACATGGAGGGTGTTACCACCTATGTTGCACTCAGTTGGACTTATAAGTGAGCCGCTGAAGCACAAGCAAGTATTTGTTCATATCCAAAGTTCAAAAGTCCATTCGGGCCTTCATACCCCCTTGAGGAAGTTGTAATAAAATGTCGTAGCATGTTGAAATAATGTAACAGACTTGGCTTCCCTAGGACTTAGACATCAATCCAACTAGCACAAAGTGTTTTTCCTTGTTTATTATAGGTTGTTGGATAAACGACTTACAATTTTCGAGTTTTTCACTCAACCTCCAAAGTTGGGGTGGTCGTATTGGTGTTTGGCCTTAGGAGGTTATTAAAGTCTAAGTGTCAATGTATATTACCATGCTAGGCATTATTTTAGAGTTATATGAACATGTGTTAAGTCCTCTTAGGTTTATTTTTGTTTTGCGTAAAAAACAATTTTTCCCATAAAAATGATCTCCCATGATCCACTAGGTTCATTTCATTCAATCTGCAAGTGCAATTGAACGTTTCTAGTTGAATGAGAGGCCCTCTAGAGTCCTAGACTCAATATAGGGAAGGGCCTTGTACCTTGGGCCAACAACAACAATGGAATCAAACATTAACTGTAGGATCGATTGTTCATGGTAATGTTAAATGGCTTGCAATCCATAAAAAACATATGTACACAATCTAGGCAGTTTCCCACTTCTCCCTTATGTTAACCAACAACCTAAGAGAAGGTTGTGCCTCGACAACAAACCTCAAAAGAAAGAAAGGTGAGCTTGTTAAAGGCATTATGGAAGGTACAACTAAGTATTGGCTTTCACTTCCAAGGTGATGATGATCAATAGGCAAGGCTCCAAGAAATGAATGTTCCCAAGGTCCAATGCCCCTCCTCCAAGGATCCAAAGGTTTAATGCATCTCCATGCCCATAAAGCTCTTTGACAACCACCACATCTCCATGTCCACTCCCTCAACCCAAGTGTCGTCATGTCAAGTGTAATCCTCCATCCAAGCAACCAAGCAACCCCATGTTGCCTAAGGTTCAACACCCTCCTCCAAAAATGCCCAACACTTCTCCTCCAATGCAAGGCATCCTCCAAGCAAGTAACCTCCCTCCATGTGCTGACTACACAAAGTAACCAAGCTCGATAGGTCTCCAACACTCCAAGGAAGAATTTCGTACAAGCATCCACACAATATCTAGCAACTCAATAGTAGGTCACCTCCAATGTGCAAGTCCACAAAACACCAAGGGTCAACCATATTCCCACATTTTGATGAAGCACCCCGAAACATGGTGTAAACCTTTTTGTAGTAACCCCAAAAGCTAACAAGGAATCAATCCCCACTCCACAATAGCTCCACTAATTATTATGAAAACACGAAATTACCCTTCCTCAATGCGATGAGAGTCAGTGATAAACTCTTATGCTCTAATCCCCTACCTTTGTATTCCAAAATGAAGTTAAAAAAAGTCTCAAAATTGGATCTTAAAGCGTTATGGACACAGTCACACAGACCCAGCAAAATAATGCAACTCATAATATTTTAGAAAAGTGTGATTCAATCTTAATTTCTAAAATATTACAACATATTAAGGTGATATTATTGCTTCCATGAATATCCCACTATAAAGCATAATATCGGCGATATTTTCAACATCACTCATAGGTAAGACCAGACAAAGGAACAAATTAAGACTTACAAAAGAAGAATCTTTCTAAACAAAATATATCACTTAAAAATTTTTCTAAAGGTAATAGAAATGAAAACAAATAATATAAGATCTTCAGACTTGTCCCCAGGGTTATTTCCACGCAGTTAGATACTAAATAGCATATTTTCCTAAGAGTGGCATTATAAAGCAATGCATTGTTAGTGTTAAAACTTTCTGAAGAGCATATGCCATAATCTACAGTTTCATAAAACTGAACATAAAGAATACATTTTACAAAAGTTAACAGGAAATGAAACAGCATGAATTTTTTACTTGTAATAAGATTTACTTTGATGCACATACACAACATTATGCAGAAGTATAGAGCTGATAGCATGCACAGATGATTGATACTGAGTTCTCTCTACCAGTTCAGTATTAAAGCAATCCAATGAACATAATCTTGAGATTCATAAACTTGACATTTCAAAATTCAAACCTTAATGCGGTTTAAAGCAGAAAGTTTCAGCCCTGTCATGTCCAAAACTTTCAAGCATGGTCCAATATAGCTCCCATATTTCTTTGATGCATTTGGCTGAAAAATCACAAGGCAATGCTTTAAAATTCAATTTCCAAACGAATTTTAAAACCCATTTCCATGTGCAAAAACCATTGAGCTTAGCATAACTAACCAGTAGAACTTGGTCTCGGTACTCATTTATCTGTATATGTGATTGGACATATTTGTCAGCCTGAACAAAGAAGAAACTTGTATATTAAATTGCATCCATGTACACAAACATACTGACTGGCAGCCAAATAAGATACGCAGATATTATGATCAGAAATTCAGGATCATTGTGTACATTCATGTATTCTCCCTTGTCATGCAAACATTTTCTAAATTATATTGAGAATTAAGGACACAAGGACAGTAGGAAGATAATTCAGGACAGAGAAAAGTAAAAGGGGATTATCTTCATTAAAAAATTTCTTCCAATATACATTATAAAACCGTAAAATGCAACTGATATTTAAGTTCATTGAGGAAAAACAATAATCATAAATGATTAGATAAGAAGCAAAATCACTGCTCTTACAGATGCTTTGTCATATCCACTAAGCCCCACACCAATAGCAAAAACAGGACGTCCCTGCCAAAAAAATAGTTGAAAAGTTATAATTCCTCCAGAATAGTGTGGAAAGGGCACTGCATACTTGCATTTTGTTGTAAGAGTAAAAGGCAGACAAGTCTATTAAAATGGAAACAAATGATAAGCAATAAAGGTCAAAATATGTCAAGCAACTTTCTTCGATAAGCCAAAGCATAAGCATATATCCAAAATGTAATATATCCCAAAATCTGAATCAATCTCTGCTCATTGAACCTGAATGCAATGCATACAATGATACAAGTGTAAAAACATTTTTTGTTGTGAAAACATTTTTTGTCAAGGTCAACAGCCCCGAAGGGATATTTCAGAGATTTTAGGAAAAACTTTGTTAGTCGTGACTTGTAACTTTATGAAACTCTGCAAATGAGAAGCATCATCAATCACCCAAAATAGCATTCACTGTAACACACATCACAGATCAACCAAAATATCCAGATACAGAATGCAGAAGACATCATCATTAACTCTTGGTATCGAAAAAGGAAAATTATCCAGGTTCTTCCACAAGAAGAAATTATGGGACAAATATTTCACCCAAAAGAAAAGCTACAAATTTTCCCTGTTGAGGGATAAAATCCTATAAACATGTGGTTTGGTGGAAGGTTTGCATACCCAATCATTATGACTAGCAGTTTGAGTACAGGAGCTTATCTGCAGTATCACAGGTTGAAATTCAAAAGATGATGCTTCATGAAATCAGAGTAATCCCTTGACATTGGCAAAATTAGCTCACTTGTCCCAGCAAATGGATATTTGAAATCCTTTAAAAATCCAAAGGGAAAAATATATAAGGGTTTGTTTAGAAGCAAAATATGTTAAACTTAAGAATAAGGGCCTTAGAATTACTTGTTGATATCTGCAGTTTCAATTAGGTATCATACTTAAACCATCTAACAACAGTTTAGACGGTTCAGTTAGGGGAATTCTCATTCAAAATGATAGCTTCACTCTAGTTAAGTTTTTTGTGAAAATGCGATGTACATGGTTATATATCATTTATATAATAGTCAATTTCTAACCATTGACAGTGCCTTTGCATCCTTGAATGTTGGATTAAATTTGCTTGTAACGAGTAGAATCTCAACTCCGACTAGAATTAAATTTGATATGTGAAGATGGAGCTTCTGTTGAATAGTATTGATCCTGAATTTATCCCTTTAAGAAATATTTCCCTGGACAGTGTGCATGCACTATGTAAGATAGACTCCTTGAATGAAATAAATAGTGATTAGTTCTAGCTGGGTCAGAATAAACACAAAGTATTTCAATGCCATAAAAGAACACTATCTGCACCAAGGGAAAATAGTGATTAGTTCTAGCTGGGTCAGAATAAACACAAAGTATTTCAATGCCATAAAAGAACGCTATCTGCACCAAGGGAAAAATAAGCAATTCCGATTGCAATTATAGAGAATCTTGTTCTAACATTCAAACACCCATTCTAATTTCTTTCCAAACTGAGGATATTGCAGTCATTCCAGATCCTCACTACCAACTCATTATTATTATATATTTGTTCATTTGTTCGTAATGGCAGGCGAGAGAATATTTCCAAAACCAACCTACAAACATGCATCCCCTACCACAATATCCAAATTCATACAAGAGAGCAGAAACACAATATATCATGAACACCCAGATTTTCATTGTGTGAGATTTGTACAGGAGGCAAATTTGAATTGGTTTAATGTCATATGAGAGCTTGCCACCATGTTAAGCCTAAATTCTCCTATGGACTTCTGGCAATATTATGTTTTATGTATCCTTCAACTCTTCCATTCAGAAGTAGGCTTCCAAACATCTTGAACAGGTATCTAATTTTCAGCACTAATAGTACCATCAAACTTCACAACCATTGTATCTAATTAAAATGATGGTTGTGTCATTGGCCTCACAATCGACTGAAGCATCATCTACTGAAAACCACACTACATTTGCTGGCTTTCAAAATGATTCTCTCATCATTATTTTTGCTGAAACTCATCTTCTAAGACATTTCTGCAGCTCTTGTGCTGATTTCCCTACCATCCTACACAAGTGGATTTGGACTCTTGTGAGAAATCTTCCTTTGCTTCTTCGGCTACATGCCAATTAGGAGATGTATCTGTTTGACTATTTTCCTTGGGATCTATTTCGTTTTCAACCCTTATCTACAAAAAGGATAGCAACAAAAACATCTGCAACTAGGGCATGAAGCTCCCACAAATCTGGATGCTCACAGACCATCTGTAAACATAAATTTGAAAAGTTTAAAACTGCATTTCATTGGAGAGAAAGGAACAGAGAAAAATATGGCATGGGCATGTTGGAGATCAAACTAGTTATAGACCACCAAGCAGAAGAAACAAAATGGTCATCTAGGGCCATAAATCTAAGAGAATTTCCGCAATCAAGGCAACGGCGAAAAAACCTGATTTCTTGTTGTCACAGCTTCAAATGGGCATTTGAATACTAGCCACGATCTAAAGATTTACTACCTAAAAAAGTGTTCCAACCTACTAATTCAAACGAGAGTCACAGCATCTGGAAACGAACATCTATGAAACTACAACCTAGCATCTGGCAGATCCTTAATTTCAATTGTGATAGTAGCATCCAAAACCCCTGAAACTGTTTCTGAGAAGGGTAGCATATAAAACTGCCCCAATAGTCTACAAAAATGTCAGGATTGTTGCTTGAAATACAACTGAGACTGCCTATGAAAAGACATGATAATGTCTGTATAAGGACCACAATTAAAATCCAGGAGAGGTCTTTGTTGAAATTGTTCAGCACATGGTAACACTCCTAATCTGATTTCTAACTAACCTAATGAGAAAACAGAAAACTGAAATCTCTGTTAACACTGCAATCTGAAATCTACTAGATACTGAAACACATCCCACTGAACAAAGAAGCAGCAGGTACATATCTGAATCTCAAATCACGTCACTTTTTATTACACTTTGAAAACAGGAAATATACTGAAAGCTTCAAACTCTAACAGCCACTCACTGTTTCTACTCTGGAAAACTGAATGAATAAAACCTATACTCCTGCCTTCTAACACAATTGAATAAAACCTATACTCCTGATTCACTATGATAACCAAGTTGTGTGAAACTTTCAGTGAATCCAGTGTTTCATGACAGGTCAAAGCATGGAGATCCAGTACCTTTACATCCAAGACATGGTCCATAAAAGAGCAATCTAGCTCCAGTATATTCCTCCAGATGATCAAATTGCCGACATTCTCACCAAGCCTCTTCCTAGGGCAAAGTTTGTGTACTTTCGTGACAGGCTTGGAATGGTGGAGAATGTCTACCTTGTCGATAGGGAGTGTTGATGTTGTAGCATCAATGAGACATTCTCCTTGAGACATGGAGAATGTTGCGACTCTCCTTGAGAGAGAGAGAGAGAGAGGGAGCTGAATGTTCTGGATAATACTCCTCGATGAACTGACTTGAGTTGCTATGAGAGATATACTCCTCGATGGACTGAGTTGAATTGCTATGAGACATTATACTCCTCGATGGACTAAATTGAGTTGATCTATAATACTCCTTGATGGACTGAGTTGAGGTGATATGAGACATTATACTTCTTGATGGACTGAGTTGTGTTGGTATGAGTCTATGGGTTGGTGCCCAACAGCTCTTATGGTTGGGAATGACTCATCGCTAGGTTGGTTCCCAGCAGCCCTTGGGGTGTAGCCCATGTGGTTGGGAGACTTATGGGTTGTAACTTGTAGCCCATTGTCCCTTTGAGGTTGTAGCTCATGCAAACGTGATTAAAGTCTCACATGAGGTTGTATCCCTTGTGAACCCACATGTGGTTGTAGCCCTTGTGGTCGGCATGTGGTTGTAGCCCTTGACGTGACAGTCTCACATGAGGTTGTGGCCCTTGTGAGCCCACATGAGGTTCTAGCCCAAGATGTGGTGATGACTCACTTGTAGTTGTAGCCCTCGTAGCTCTTTGGTTTGAAGCCCAAAGAGGACGTCATGTTGGTTGTAGCCACAAGGACGTGAGAAGACCTTTCTTATGATGAAGAAATGTTCAAGACAAGCCATGATGCTCAGATGATATTCTGATATGTTCTAGCATGATGATGCCTGCCAAGCTAAGAGGGAGTGTTGATGATTGTAGTGTCGGGAGGTCTCCTCTGCAAGTCGGCCCAAAGAAGAAGAACAATAAACGATTATTATTATTCATAAAAGCAAGTCGGCCTCAACAAGTGTGCAGGATGAAGGCTAGAAGAAGAAGACTTTTTTTTTTCTGGGATTGTTATCTTTGGGATTATTCTTATATTTGGTTACTCTCATATCTGATGTACTTTGTATCTTGAATTGATACTCTACATAAGAAAGGTTGTTGGGTTTTCTTCACTTCTGTAGAAGCGTTTCCCAAGATAAAAATCTACATGTCGTTGTGTGTTTGTGCATGCTTATCTTGATGTTATTCTTCAGTATTTTCTCCAAATGAGGTAAGTGACCTACTATAGGTTGGTAAAATTGCTAGAGGATTTAAGGTACATGAGAGGGATTCTCATGTTGACAAGTTAATGATGACCTTGCCTAGTCTGAGGATTACACCACAAGAGTTGTATGCCAAGATCGAGTCGACTTGTACAAAGATCTATATCCATATCTTTGATTGATATGATACACTTGTCTTGAAGTTTCTATCTTTGCGAGTTATCCTATGGAGCTTTCAATGTGGTGTCCTTTGATGTTGGCCCATGATGTTGAGCTTGATGGAAGTTGGAAGTTAGCTTTTGCTCTAGGGAGATACTCCTTTATATTCACAAGTGGCCATTGCTCATTGGACAAACAAGATGTTGCGGTGGCATGATTAGTAGTCTTATTGGAGATAAGAATGGTTAATTCTAATACTTCACCCAACATTGATTTGCAAATAACATATTTGGTAAAGATGGAGAGGGAGCTAACAAGTGTTGTTCTCGACTCTAAACACTTTCCTCGTAAAAAGGGAGTCATAGAATTCCAGGTTTACTCCGAAAGTCTCTCAAAGGTTGGTTGATTTTCACGTCCACTTACTGATGCCAGAAACGTTTCCCAAGAGTTTGGGAGACCGTCGACTACAGTCTGCACAAGGTCATCATCATCTATACTAATACCAATAGCAGTAAGTAAGGTGGCATGGTTGGTAGTCTTATTGGAGATAACTTATAAGAATGGTTAATTCTAATACTACACCCAGTATTGATTTGCAAATAACATATTTGATATAATGGAGAGGGAGTTGACAAGTGTTGGTCTAAACACTTTCCTTGTAAAAAGGGAGGGATAGATTTCCAGGTTTACTCTGAAAGTGCGTACACCATATTTGGGGGTGCTTTGTGAGATTTGGGGTGCATGGTGTATGCTCAAACCCTAGATGGTCTAAGGTGGATTACAGCATGAGAGAAGGTCCATGATGGATATGCACAGTTGAGAAAGCTTGTTCAATGTATGCTTGACCTCTATTAATAGCAAGCTTCGTGTTCTTCCCTTAAGCATTGGAGATCGCTTGGTAAATTAGTGGATGCCCTTCATGATGGTCACATGGAGGAACTGTCATTTTTAAAAATCGGCAAAACCGATTTCAATTCAATTTTGATAGATTACAGGTTTGATGGCCGACCGAGTCAAATCGGTCTGTACATCAGTTTGGTCAGTCGATTCGAGTCAGATCACTCGATCTACGTAATAAATCGGCCGAGTTATTGCTCATTTTCACGTGGGGTCTACATACTTCAAAAAACACGATTTTTTTTTTTTTTTTGGGGGGGGGGGGTTCTCTATTCTTCATGTCATGAGTGAAGTTGAACTATTGAGACAATTGTGGGGACAATGTTGAGTGGACTGTGGGAAGTTGATCTATGAGACAACTATGGAGACAGTACTGAGTGGATTGTGGACTCATGGAACAGACTAGTAGTGGAGCAGTGGAGTAATGGAGCCTTGGAACAATGGTGTAATGGAGCCTTGAAGCAATGGATTGTGTTCATTGCAACTTTGCACAATACACTTTGTGCCATTTTAATATATTACTTGTCTCCTAGATATGTAATGCACAGTACACTTTGTGCCATTTTGATATATTCTCAGTCTCCTAGATGTGTTGCACAATACACTTTGTGCCATTTTGATATATTCACTCTTATATGGTATATACATGAGCAAACTTTGGACATTTTGTCTCTAATGCTTTGGAATCATGGATTAGAATCTTGAAAATATTGTTTTTCTTTCAAATTTAAATATTTTATGTATTTTTTAGTAAACCGATTCACTAAATTCAAATCGGCCAATTTATGACCGATTCATTACCAATTCTGATTCTGAGTCTGAGTTGACCCTCAACCGATTCCGAGTCTGATTCTGATTTTTAAAACTATGGGAGGAACCACTTGCTTGGAGAGAGCCTCACTTGGGATATGGAGTGTTTTGCTAAAGGATGACTTCAACCCCTAGATGGCAAATGGAAGCTTACATTATCCAAAGAATTGGAGATAGCTCCAAGACGCTTGGGGCTTATACAATGTTCTTAGAGAGGGTAGATGACCTAGTGGAGTACATTGCTTAGGAGAGTCAATGCAATCTGTGGAGGTTCATGATGGAGTGGTGTTGACTTGTCTTGCATAACTACATCACCTTTGAGTCCTTAGTGCATGCATCAACACCTTGTAGCATGACACATACTTTAGAATAGACATCTAACTTGCATTGGCCTACAAGGGCTAATATAAGCTGCTTGTGCCCATGTAGCATTGTTGAACCCCCCTACCTCTCATATAAATAGAGGAAGAAGAGAGACTTTCCATTCATATCATCAATTGCCCCTTTTTGCTGCAAATTAAAGATTGAAATTATACTCTTATATTAAAAAATTCAACAATATGAGGGTAAGGGTTTGGAATTTAATCAAGCACATCAACCTCTCTATGTACCTTGACGTTGGTGGTGTTGATTGTTGAAGTTGATTGAACTCCTTTATCATGACATTAATAAAAATGTACCCTTTCAGTCAAGTAAAATCACTTATTAGGCATGGAAAGCTTTTTCTACCTCATTTTAATGCTTGGATTAGGAAGTTTCATCAAAATTGTAGGGTGTTGACTAATGTCCTTGGAGGATCAACTACAAAATTTGAGGTAGAGGCAAGGGCTAAATCCTAAGTCAGGAACAGGGTACTATTGATGAATCCTCGAGCGATTTGCACTGCCTCTTAGACCATTTAGAGCCTCTTTTTTTATGTATCTTGGGTCAAATATGGATTGCACTCCATGTTCTATGAGACCCCCCTATCCCCAACCCTCTATTTGCCTCATACCATCTTCATTGAGCATTTGTGAGCACTTGGAGATTACGGAAGGAGAATTGCAAGTTGAGCAGTTAGAGGTTTTGGATCAAAATTGCAAGCTGAGCAGTTAGAGGTCTTGGAGCTTGTTGAGCAAATCTTCTTGGACTGTTTGTAGTGGATTTGGCATCTAACTGAGGAGGCTACAGCCAAACTTGAAGGAGTTGTTGTCCATCTCATTTTTACTTGTGGGCATTGAGTTGTTTTGCTGGTTGTTTCCTCAACTTTCCACTTTCTATTTCACTGTTTTAACTTCTCTGTGTTCATTGTTCAGTATCTATTTCAGACTTCAGAATCTATTGCATTATCTTTTAGTATTTTACAAATTTTAAATTTGAACTTAGATATACATTGCATGATGATAATGATGAATTTAGTTTTTAGTTTTTATATGTAACAATTCAGTTACATTTACAAATTTGATATTTGATAATAGTTCAGTATCATGTATAAATTCAATCATTCAGTATCATTTACAAATTTGAAATTTGAATTTAGATGTACATTGCATAATAATAAATTTAGTTTTTAGTTTTTACATGGTAATGGATATTGTTGGTTTTATCATTTTTATATTTTAAATTAATTTCAACGACCCAACATCCCCACACACCCCCCCCAGAATTTCCCTAAAATTTCGGGTGGATTCCACACGTCCCTCTTGTGTGTTTTTCTGCTCCCACGCTCCCCCGTCCTGGAAACTCCATGGAACATTGGTGCACAAAAGATCATCTCCAAAAACATTGGATGTTTCCTCCCTTAATTTGAGTGAAATAGCATTCTATTACAACACAGAATATGTGGATTTTGATGAGCATGGGAGTTGAATGGAAAGAGAACAGCTCAACACACATCAAATTTGACACACCGAAGTGTTAACATGAAGTAGGGATACTTCTGTACTATAGAAGAGCAAGTATATTGACAAGAGAAGACAATGATTCTTAAAACAAGCTTCTGGAATTCCAACTTTCGGTACCAATCAAATACAAGAAACGAAATTCATTGTTTGCTTCACTGATCCCTACTAAAACTGGAACATATTGCAAACAGAATATTATGAATAAATTTAGCATAAGAGGGAAAAAGGGCATGCAATTTTCACTAGTGTACTGCATAAAATAGTTTATATGGACATTCATTCACCTTTTTGCAGTATCCTGTCATCCCCATGAGCTGTGATACTCGAACAGCATTATAAACTTCTCTTGGTTCTATAGGTTTCTGCACAATGAAATGCAGGAAGAAATTTTAACAGAATAAAGTATCAAAACACAAAACACACATGATATCTTATGTCTGGTTTATTCCGCCATTTTATTATTATTTGTACGTATTTTTACTGCCTCTGACTGTGGCCACTCGGATGCTTCTTTCGAGTCTCGACCTATGCTCTCATACATTTCCAACACTGCAGACAGATTCAGCTTTATTCTTCTCAACAAAATTCATGTCAACTGAAGTTATATTTGCTTGTCAGGTGACTGGAAGTCTGGAAACATCTGTTAATCTCTAAAAGAGAAGCTTTGGAGTTAAACCTCTATACATGTCAAGTAATGGGATCTGAGGGCACTAAATTTCTAATATGAATTAATGAGAAGCCTTGGAGCTCAATCTGTACACCAAATATCAGATAGTTGGAAGTAGTGTAACTATTTAATTGTCGACAACAATGAAGATTCTTAAATGCAAGAAAACATTGATGCAAAAATTAAACATATTACAGATATGACCATGCAAGGACAATATACAAAATAAAACAGAAATAACTACCACAAAAATAAGCATAAACTCATTTATGCGAACATCTGAATAGGAGTAAATGCAATGATACCAACTTGCAGTAATGATAAAAAATGATGAATTTCTATTACAAAAAGTTCTAAAGGCTAAAAAAATGAGTTGTCAAGGAGATAAGAACCAGATCTATACCGCTAAGATTTTATCGATGTCATTTTGAACTCTCCAATTTAAGCAATCTAGCAACTGCAGCCACAAAATAGAGTATGTGACAAAAAGGAAACTAATGTCACAATTGCACTGTACTAGTATAACAAGTTTTTCAAATTTCATAATGTCTTCAGTGACCCCAGCAATAAACCAAATCATTATAGACCCTCTCACCATTTTATTTGCTTTCTGAACATTCCCTTCCCGCGCCTTTAAAAATCTCTCTAGAGTTTGATGTACATATCCTTGATGCATAGTCTGGATTTAAAACAAGTTCACATCCAGTTAACTTCTACTTGTGTTAGCACAAAACAGCAAGATGCAAAAAAAATCCAAAAGAGAAACGGTTCTGGAAACAAGCCTAGCCAAAAGGAAACAGCAAAATGGCAAATCTTTGTGTATCACATACTTATTTGATCTAAATGTAAAATATTATCTCATAAGAAATAAGTTCATAACAAAGCAAAGCAATAATTCATGATTTATAATGCAAAACCAAAATGAATAAATCAATAGCTTATATAGATCACATTGGCCAAGATGGAGAGGGTTCAAGCCTTCATGCTTTGCTGCATTGACAGATTGAAGTGAACAGTTCCCCAGCACATCATTCAGGAAGAATTTGCAGCCCACCCCTCTTACAGCTCAAGACCACTTTTGGACTAGTCTGGCTTCTACATCATGTTTGGAGTTTCGAGCACTCACTTGCCAGTACGGATCGTTATCCTTTCTTTGTGTATTGTTCTTCAAAGGCCATTGCCTTGAGTCTTACAAGGTAAGATCACCGCAAGTTTGAGGAGGTCACCCGTCTATTGCAATCAGTTGGTATCTTGATGCCTCCCCACTCTCAGAGATTCCCTAGATGCCCTTGGCCAACACCTGTCGACGAGGCAAAAGTTGAACATGATTACTAAAGAGGATATTTGCAAACCGTACATCCAAGCCACTTGAAATGCCCCGCGAGGCCACGGGGTAAGTTGAGTCCAAAGATGGCGCTCTACGCAAATGACTTCATGAAGTTAAAGACAGCCTCATTTTCGACCTCCTTACACACTTCATTACTGGATGCACACCCTTGAGATTCCTCTTTGTCAATTTTGGGTGGGCTCACGTTGGCTTCTAGTTGAAGCCAACCACCATGCTCCCCAGTTGAACAACATTTGCCAACTCTGTCAACTCCAAGAGAAGACTGAGGACCAGTATATATTCTAATGCTCCATCTATTACAAGATTTTATGACTATTCAAGGATTCTCAAAGTCCCCTTTCCATCTCCCTTTTGTGTCACGACCAACTATGCCTTGCCCAATACATGATGTAGGTCCCAGAACTCAAAGTTGACTTGCTCTAGCCATTCCCACGACCTTATACTACCAAGATGACCACATCTTTCTTCTGGTGATCCTGAAGAACAAGGGCACCAAGAGGTGGGAAGAGGGAAACACCAATTCAAAGTGTAGATCTGTGAGAGCCCGAGGTGGTGCTCATCATCAACCAATGACTCATCTTACAACTCTTACCTCTTAGAGAACCTTGTGATGATAATTGTCTTAAGTCTCAAAACATCGCACCACACACCACCACACAATTAACTTCTTCTTGAGCCTGTTGCCCACCTATTTCGACTAGGTGGCAACTCCATGTACACGGGGATGTACATATTTGTACCTTAGAAAAATCTGAGGATTTTTCACTTCTGCAGGGCTATTGCCCCTTTGTAAAACGAAATGTCCGCTCCCCTGCGTGGGAAAATTAATGTAATTTTATGTGCTAGTGTGGGTCATATGATACGGATGCCACACCATGGAACGGGTTGTTAGGGAAGTCCCCTCATCGAGTGTTTTTCCCTTTCCAATTGATCTTGTTGCGTAAACGAGTTTAATCGGTTTGGTTTTCACTCAAAATCCTCCAAAGTGGTGACGGGCGTTCTACCAGTCAATTCCATGAGGTGGCTAAGGCTTCAAAGTGTGATTCATGACCATGCTAGACATCTGTAGAGTCTTGCGGAGTTTCGTGTTGTTGTTGTATTTTTTAATTATTTTTCTAGTTAATTAATTTCATCCCATGGTGATTAATTAACTCAGTTTTTGATGTAATAATGTAATGGATCAAGCATGGCATTTTGTAATAGGGGCTATGAATGCAAAGATAAATTGCTATGAAACCCCCTAAGCCACTGCTTCGAGTCCCATATCATTCTGATGAGTGGTTGAGGAGATAGACCATTTTTATCTAAGCAAGGTCTATTTTTCCTAGGGAATTAATTAAATTCCCTAAGTCAAAATTTACATTTCTTGATTTTGAAGTAAAAAATCAAGAAATGCCATGGTAAGTTGGTATGGGTGTTCCTAAGCCTAGGAGAACTTACTCCAAAGTTTTTTACCCCCCCATGGCCTAGATATTAAATTTTCAATTTATTTTTTAATTTTTCCTAAGTCAAATCTAGGAAAATTTAAAAATTTAATTGAAATATTTTTATCTAAGGTGAATTTAAATTTAACCTATGTCTAAAGGTTAAATAATTTATTATTGGAGTTAGGTCTAAAGCCTAGCTAAAAGTCTAAGCCTAAACTTTAATGGGTGGACAAATCACCATATTTGATGGGGCGCTACACTATACTAAGTGGGAGCGCTAGCTACAAAAATGGACACTAAAATAAAACTAAGGCTCTAAAGTATTAAAGGGCCCACGTTATAATGTGAAGGCTCCACCAAAGTGTAGAGGTCGCCAACCACATTTGGAGAAGCGCTAGCAAAGAGATAGACCCACGCTAAGTTTAAAAGAGGCGTAAATGTATGAAGGGACCCACGCTAAACATAGTGGAGGGCGCACTAATAAAGAAGGGCCCACGTCTTACAAAAGTCAAAGCCAAAGTTAATGGAGGCGCTATCAAAAAGGGCCCACGTTTCTACCATTTTAGAGGAGCGCTATATGAAGAAGGGCGCATGCTAAATAGAGGGGACCCATGCTAGTTTGAAGGCAGCGCTAGTGTAAAGGAATGGGCCCACTCTAAATTTGTTGGAGCGCTAGTATAAAGAGCGCTAGCCATTATTTAGTAGGGGCATTACTTCATAGTAGATGGGCGCTAGTTTAAAGGCGCCACCAAATTTGGTGAGGCGCTAACCATTGAAAGGGCCCACGCTAATATTGAAAAAGGACCCACGTTTTATATGAGGCCGCCATACTTGGTGGAAAGGGCGCCATATTTTAAGGGAGATGCTACTATAATGGGCGCCATTGATTTTAGTAGAGCGCTAACCAAGTTTAGAGCGCTAGCTACTTTAGTGAGGCCGCTGTCATGTAAACCCACGTTTTACACTATAATGGAAGCGCCTAATTTGGAGGTTTCCGCCGTATTTAGAGGAGGGCGTCCACATTGGGGCCCATGATTTTTCCTTTTTAACAAAAGCTCATCTAAGGGTGGAAATTAAATCAAAAACCTTGATCCAAAGGTTAATATGGTTAAAACATGGATTAAGTCTCTTAGCCTTTGATTAAAATTAATCTAAAGGTGGAGATTAATTGAGAGAAATAGAATGTCAAATACCTAGATCTAGAGGTGGAAATTAAACCCTAGATCTAGATCTAATCTCAACCATTGAGCTTCAAAGGGTTGGGGGTTTGCCTCAACTATATAATGAGGGTATCACTCCCTCATTAAGGACCATCTCTTATGCTATTGTTATGCTGTCGGAAAATTCTTCTTCTCTCATATTCTTGCTACATTGTATTGAAGATTTGCCCAAGCTGGGCTATTTTAATAAAATTCTTTGGAGGAACACTATGCTTCAGCTTTTCATGATCTACATGTATTGAGGTAACCTGGTATTTTTTTTGTTTGCATTTGTTGTGTTTTTCTAGTTAGCTCTCCACAAAGTGTTTTGTGGAGAGATTAAAGAATAGAAGTATTTTTATTCTTTTTTGTGAATGATCTGATATTTCTTACAAAGTGTTTTGCAGGAAGTATTAGGTGTTCATCTCTAGAAGTACAATTTTTGCAGGCATAGTTTGTATTGCAGGTTATTCAAGCAAGGAAATTCCTTCAAAAAACTTCATTCCGGCAACAATTTAAATTCAGCCATCTACTTTCAGCCTGTTTTAAACAGGGTTATATTCACTGTTTAGTGAATGTAAACCTTGTTTTAAAGCCCTAACCTTATATATATATATTAATTTAACTTGTTATTTCTGCTATTTTAGTATTATTTAGGTGGCTGGAAACTCAGTTTCCAGTCAGTCTGTGAGCTCTATGCAAAAATAGCTCTTTCTCGAATACTTGTGGTATCAATTGATCCGCATGTGCGGTGAATGAAGTCGGTCTGAATTGGTCTATCCAATCTCTCGAGCCGAACGCAAGTTCCTTCGGGATTAACTTATTGCATACCTCTTTGCCAAATATTATTCATATCTCTGTCATACTTTCATTCAGAAATTTTTTGTAAAAGTTGTAAATTTTGTACTAATATTTTAACTGTAAATTTTTAGTGTTTTTATGTGATTTGCAGCGAAAAATACCTCGCTGGTTTTTGACAGGTTATTCATCTTTAAAAAAGAATTGCTGCCCCAAAAGACATAGAATCTCCTCAAGCTTCAACCGGCATAAAAGGGGTTCCATTCCTCAACTTTCTCTCTCAAAATTTTCTATTATTGTAAACCCCAAAGAGAGTCTCTTGGGGTATTCTTTAAAGTCTTGTAATCATTGTAATTTGTGAGTAAGTAGATTAGGAAGAGATAGATAGTTAGTTTTATTTTCAGCTACCCACCTATCTTTGTGACAAAC
>LPNX010448659.1:6610-52190 GCA_001517045.1 Pseudotsuga menziesii | reverse complement strand
CTGGGGACAGTCTCTAGGCGCTTTGACGTCCTCCTTGTGAGCACTGGGCCATTGGGGTTTGACCTGTGAGCTAGGGGTGGGCTTGCTCCCACCTGTTGAGCGCAACAGCATTCGATCTTCAGTTTGAGAAGAACTAGATCGGGGTAGTCACACCACCGGATCTAAAACTAACTTCAAGAAGAACAACTCTAATTAAAATTTATTAAAATTAACCAAGAAGCATTGCAAAACGCCCTACAAACACAGATTACTACTTTTACTACAATCATTTTCACTTCATTTTACTGCAAGCACTACAATACAACACTACAATTTGTACTTCCAGCACTTTGTTTCTCAGTACATTTATTTACTTTCAATTTTGCAAATAAGCATGTGGTGAATGTTGACTGCTTAAACCTTTTCATATTTAAATTCATTGCCGGTTTAGCAATCTGTATTCATAACGATTTTTGGCTAACTTGCAAATTGGTTTCATTTGTTTATCATATTGTTTTATTTCATTACTGTTCATAATCATATTGTTTACACATTGTATCTTTTGACTCCATTTAATATAGGCACTGGTCTTATAATTTTGTAATCTTAATAAAAAGATCCCTTTAATTAATCTTGAATTAATTGATAAACCTGGAACATAGTCTTTCCATAGGGACTACCCCCCTTGGCTCTGTTGGGATCTTGCCTAAACGGAGGAGCTGTAGACTGTGGTGACAGTGGTCCCCAGCTCTCGTTTGCCCCCAAGGACACACATAGCAGGTTGTGACTTTCCTGCGTCTTAAAGTGTGAATTAGGCGGCAACAGAGCCCAACAACAAACTACCTGTTTTAGATAGCAATACACATCACAAGCCAATTCCTCTAATGCTTTCAGCCAACCATCTATCAAAGGCTTTTCTCATAGTTTTAAAAATTGGTCTGATTAGAACCGGAATCAATCTATTTGACCAAGCATAGGCTATACCGATCCAAAACAGCCCGTAAATTGGTTTGGGTGACCAGTTCGGTATCAAACCAGCCGAGCCAATGTCTGAATCAGCCGATTCAGTATCGAACCAATCAAATTGACCAAGTCATGACCAATTCATTACCGATTTGGAGTCCAAGTCATTACCAATCCATTTTAAATATTTTATGTGATTTTGTGTAAACCAAGTCATTAAATTCAAATCGGTCGAGTCATGACCAATTCATTACCAATTTCAAGTCCGAGTCGACCCTCGACCGATTCTGAGTCCGATTCCGATTTTTAAAACTGTGTTTCTACTTCTCTTCAACAATGAATGGTAAGATAAATACACATACTGAGATCAAGAATTCAAAGCAGGGAATATTTTCCTCTTCAGTTATCAGCAAAAACTCTAGTGGGCACTAGATTTTCCTAATATTCCCTTCCCCTGCACAAGAGATCCCTCTAGGATTTTGGGTTTCTACATTACTTATACTTGTATCAACATTTTACTCTTATCTGTTAGACCTGATAGATCTTTTATCTTGCTTTTATAACAGAGTCCTTTGCACTCCCACTTAATGTTGACATCAGTGTTCTTACCAATGCTTTTGACCTATTTGTGGTCATTTTTCGAAAATTAATAAAATCATCTTAGCTTATCTCTCTAACTTTGTTTGTGTAGCTGATATCTAAGTTGCACTTGTATGGATATGGTATCCAAAATTTATACTAGAAAAATTTAATACAGCCTAGAAACGATATTGCTATGATATGCCAAATAATGTATATATTCAAAATAAATAAATAAAAGCCATTAGACATTACAAGTCTAAAATTCAATTCATAAATTTTGGGAAAAAAAAGGCAAAAAGAGAGTTATCATTAATATTATTAGCATGTGTGTTATGCAATCATTACATGCAAAATGAGTGTCTCCTTTCTCTACTTGGTACTATCTAAAGTCTTCGCATCAGTGATTACAAATTAGTAAGTATATATCATCAAAAATATTTTCATCCAAATATTGATGCCCCGCGTTATAAATATCTAAGTTTAAGATAGATCTATGTTGGCTTTATTTTTTTTCGCTGTGTAAAATTTAAAATTAAGTTGACATATACTACTGCATAGCTTTATTTATTTATTTATTTTTGTCACCTATTTTACATTATGTTACAACCTCTCCCCCAAACTAGGTTGTAAATCACACAAGTTACATCTATTCTCTCCCCTCAAGTAAAATAATAAGATAAGATAATCTTATTAATGTCCAACAAATCACCAAAAACTTAGATCAATGGAACTAAGAGGTACAATCACTGATAGAAATTTGTATGAGTGCACTAGAATACTTTGATAGCAAAATAAATAAAATAGGGAAATGATAGAAATATGTGACATAAGTCATACATAAAAGAAGAAAATATAGAAGAAAGCTCTAGTATCTATCAATAAGTCAAGAAGGGAGAAAATAGAGGATGAGGAAGAAGTATATGCACCACATCAGCCACTGAGAAGGCACCAATACATTGTTTAATGACGCCATCGGGAGAAAGTCCAAGGCTAAGTGAGCCTCGTTGGGAAAGAACAATGAAAGAAAGCTCTACTAGATATCAATAAGTCAAGAAAAGAGGAGAGAGAATGAGAAAGAGGTGTACGTGTTGATTGAATTGTCATCGATGCCAACATGGGACTTGCAGTGGCCCCACATGTAGTCATTGATGCCACCCAGTCCCTCTTACAGTGCATAGGTATGGATGTATCCCAATACCCTCGCATCCTATGCCTTGGAGCCCTTACAGAGATGAGTTGTGCTTTGAAGCACCTTGTATCCAATTGGCAAGGTATCTTGTACCCACAAGGTTAGATCTTGGAGCCACCACCTTGTTGACAATGTTGAAGACCCTGCTGATGATGTTGAAGACCCTGGAGATTGTGCTAAAGCTCTTGTAGAAGATGGAGAAGCCCTGGTTGGGTTGAAGAAGCATTAATGAACCATTATGTGGTTATTCATGCTTTGATGGAGTCATGGTACCCTAGGAGAAGGCTTTGCAACCCCACAGGATGTGGCGTGATGGATCTTGACCCTTGGAGGTCCTCTTGTATGGTTTAGGTGGTTAAAGAAGCCTTTGGAACACCAAATGGACCAAATGACCCATTATGTAGTCATTTGTGGTTTGATGGGATCATGGAGCCCTTGGATCTGGTTTGGGTCTTGAGCCCACACATATGTTGACTTGATTGTTGTAGATCCAGATGATAACCATGCTCACTTGGATAGAGCTCCTTGCTTGATAATGTCCTTATTCATACCTAATGACATGGAAATCCTTGCATGATGCTTGATGTTGATGATGTCGTTGTATCGTTGAAGATGTTCCCAAGAAAATATACATGGAACCCTTGTGAGATGGGGTGTTACTCTTCTTTGGGTTCCTTGATACTCTTGTGGAGTCCAATATGATGGGCTTGAAGCTATTGGAAAGCACCTCACCTGAAAAATGGTATCATATCTTTTAAGGAGCCTTTAAAACCCTTGTGGTCCTTGTACCCTTTCTTTTGGGGTTTTGGTATTTTGATGGAGCCCCAAATGAAGTATGAATATAATGATGAAGCCCTCTCATAAAAGGAAGAAACCCTTGCTCAAGTTGTTGAAGTCTTTGAATGTCTGAGGCCTTTGCCTTGTGAAGAAGCCCCTTACGTTGATGACCCAAGCCACCTAAAGTTTAAAATGGTCAAACACTTAAAAGTCGACCAGCCTAATTCCTCCAACGTTGACCATTCTTTTTAATTGAAATAAATAAATAAAACCTTCAAGAAGTCAGCCCTCAATTCAAGGAGTGAAGAGGATATAAAAACAAATCACTTTCACACTCATAGAGCATCCAACGAATATAATGTTGTGAGGTGGTTGACTGAGGTTGTGGATTGTGGTTTTTCGGTGGACTGAGGCCACAAGAAGTTGGATGATTGAGGCAGCCTCCCAAGTTTTTCCACAGAAAAAAAAAATTGTTTCTTTTTGGCAATCCAGTTTTTGGCTTGCTTGAGGTCTCTTTCTCAGCACACACCAGTCCCAAAATCTCTTACACAGTCTGAGTTTCTAACCAAGCTCTTCACAGTGATTTCTTCTGGCATGAACAGACTGAAGTTGAGGTCATTCACAAACAGAAAGTGCAGGCTAAACAATCCCAATTTTCAAGGTCTTACTCAGCATAACAATCTGAATTTCAGTGCTTGTACAACTCGAGCCTTCTACAGTGATTTGGTGTTTAGGTGATGTTTCATTGCTGCCCTTCTTCCACCAACAGGTGATCATCAAACCAAGCCTATTACAGTAACTTCTTTGGACACCTACAGCACATATAAACAGTCCCGAAGTTGACAAAGATTGAAGTCTTCCTCAAAGTCTGAGATGGTTTTTGCTTGGGAAGACATACATAGACATGCACTAAGGTAAGATCACTATGATATGCACAATGATGAAGGATCATGTAAATGTACAAGTTCCATAGTAGAGAATTTGGGGTCTTCTACAGATAATGAATAAACAAGGTATGTATGCATGCACCAACGAATGTGTATAAATGTATGAACGAGTATGTACAGTGATATACATACAGTGGAGTATGTATAGTGATACATACAGTGGAGTAAGTACAGTGATATACATACAATGGTATGTACAATAAATACACAATGATGATGATGTATGCTAGATGGCACTTGATGATGATGTTGATACTCTTGATGATGAGCCATACCTGTTGACACTTGATATGATGCATACTCTTTGATGATGGTAATGCATACTTGTACACGATGATATGATGAAGATATACTCTTGATCATGAAGCATGCCATGATGATGTGAATGTTGATGCATACTCCATGATGATGTATACTACTGGATGAGGATGATGATATGATGTTGATGGTGCCTTGTACACTATAATGCATACCCTATGCGTTGATTTTTGTACCTAGGAAAGTGTTCCCCTAGGTGACTTTAGCCTTGGTCACTTAAAAAGGGAAATTTAAGTGACCCTTGCATTAAATCACTTGTGATGAGCATTTAATGTGACTTTAGAGATTAAAGTCAAATTTTGATAAATTTAAGTGAGCGAGTGAAATTAATTTTTATGAGAATTAAATGGGAGCATTTAATCGCATCTATTGATCTAGTCTATTCTCAACCATTGGATTAAGATGGCTTCTCACCTACCTAGGGTTTGGACAAAAAGCAAGGGAAAAGGCGAAATGAATTCATTCTTGAGAGGAGTGAAGAGACGAGAGAGTAAGAGAGAGGCACAGATTTCGAGGCACCCATTTTTTCGGAATAGTTTGTTGAGAGCACAGAAATCGAGGCACCACCGTGAGCATTTAATGAGTGGCTAGATTTTGAGGAGAGCTTAGCAGACCGTACAGCGTAAGTTTGGGCACAAGTTTCAAGGTTGAATCTGGCACGAGTTTCGAGGAGAACGGGCACATTTCCCAAGGCAGCAAACAAGTTTGCTGGCACGGTTTTCGAGGTCGTACAGCTGCATTTATTACAGTCCATATAGGACAAATGTTGAGGTAGTTCTGGCACAGAAATCGAGGGCAAAACATTGTTGTTTCTGGCACATTTTTCGAGAAGGAAGGGCACAAAAAACGAGGCAACCTGCTGGGATATTTCTCTGGTTGAGATAAGTTGTATTTTGACTGAAAATGACTGTCCTGATTTTTTCCTAGAAGAAATAATTAAAACTCTCTATCTAACTGGTTTTCCCTTGTGGGCTTTTCCAGGGCTATTGGCCAAAAATTTATGAGTACTGTGTGTTGCCTGAAACTTGAAAGTGCATTTATTTTATTTTCTGTCATGAAAAATTGAGTTACAGCAGTGTTTATTTAAGTCTGGAAATTTATGTTATTTCCAGCGAAATAAATTTTCTGGATTGAGAATTAAACTGAGTTATTTTCAACATTTAAATTGGAGGCTGAAACTAAGTAAAAACTTACATGGTATCAGAGCTGAATGGGGCAGAAAATTAATTTTTGCAGAGAAAAAAGTAATTTCCAGCATTCAGAAAAGTTCTTTTGACAGTAGCAGCATTTTGTTGAAACTTGTTCTTTGAGAAATATGACTTCAACCGGACCAAGAATGGAGGATAGGCTTGATGGGGAACTTTGTCCCATGGAAGGCCCGGATTTTGCTGATAATTGGAGGAGAATGAGCTATGGGATGAGGTAGTCAATCATACTACTGCTCACCCCATTGTCATTCCCAATGCTACCACAAATCCAGTTACACTGGAAGCCTTCAACAAGAAGGACATTAAGGCTAGGAGAATAATTCTTGATGCAGTTAAAGACCATGTTATTCCTCACATCTTGAGTAAAGACAGAGCACATAAAATGTGGGATCCTTCCACCGGACTATTTCAAAGCTCAAACGAGAATCGGAAGATGGTTTTGAGAGAAAAGCTGAAGAGTATCAGGATGGTCAAAAGAGAGGTTATGTTGGCTTACCTTACTAGGATCTCTCAGGTGAGAGATGAGTTTGCAGTAGTTGGGGAGGTTGTTCCCAATGCAGAGCATGTGCGGACAGCTATGAACAGGAAATCAAAGCCTTGGTCAGTGTTTGTGCAGGGTTTGGTGGATAGGGAGAACCTACCTACATGGGACAGGATGTGTGATGACTTTGTCCAAGAGAAGACTCAGAGGGGTCTTGTGGATGGCAGTGCTTCTACTAGTAGGGAGGATGAGGAGGATGTGGCTTTGACGACAAAGGGGAAGAAGAAGAACAAGAAGGGTCCCAAGAAGGGTGGGGCCAAGCAATAGGATGGGCAGAAGAAGGATCTGAGCACTGTAAAGTGCTTTGCTTGTCATAAGATGGGACGCTATGATGGGTAGTGTCCGAACAAGAAGAAGAAGAAAGAGCAACAGACAGTAGCTTTTGCGAAGGCCGATGACTTAGCAGCGAGATTTCAGAGAGAGTTTTCTCTGTGCACTGGGCATTTTGATAGAGAGAGAGCATCTATTATCACCAGGGTGGATGTTGATCAAAAGAGAGGGAGTTTTCATTGTTGACAGACCATTCCTATAGTGCATCTACTTCCAGCACTTGGTATATTGATAGCGGAGCTTCGAGCCACATGACAGGTGCTCAAGAGATGTTCTCCGATCTTTCACAAACAGAGACTGATGTGGAGGTGGTGTTGGGAGATGATTCAGTAGTCAGAGCAGTTGGGTGTGGGACCATTACCTTTCAGAGGGAGTCCATGAGTCCCATGGTGTTGAGAGATGTATTGTATGTACCTAGGTTGAAGAAGAACCTAGTTTCAATTTCCATGATTCAGGATCGAGATCTTGGGGTGTCCTTCCTAAATGGACATGTGCATGTTTCCCAAGACTGTGGGACCATCTGCTTCATTTGCCATTGGAGATAGATGCGGGAAACTGTACAATCTCCTATTTCAGCCTCAACATGCCTTGGCACATAGCAACAGCAATGAGCTTTGTGAGCTTTGGCATAGGAGGATGGCTCACTTGCATCATCCAACTTTAGGGTTGTTGAGACATATGGTTACAAGTTTACAAGAGTTTAGCTCGGAGCATAGTGATGTTTGCAGGGGGTGTGCTTTGGGAAAGTACACCAAGACTGCTTTTCCTAGCAATTATAGCAAGTCGGCAGGGATTCTTGACTTGATACATTTAGATTTATGTGGACGAATGTCATTTGTTTTCTTGAGAGGATATGAGTACTATGTGACATTCATCAATGATCATTCCAGGAAGACCTAGATCTACTTCCTGAAGAGCAAGAAATCTGAGGAAGTCTTGCAGAGGTTCCAAGAGTTCAAAGCTCTTGTGGAGAACCAGACAGGGAGGAAGATACGGGTTCTCATATCGAATACCAGGGGTGAGTATACCTCCAAGGAGTTTGATGGATATTGCAAACAAGAGGGTATCAGGAGGCAATTGACAGTTCCATACATTCTAGAGCATAATGTAGTAGCAAAAAGGAAGAACAAGTCTATTGTTGGAGCAACCAGAGCTATGTTACATTCCTTTCTTCCTTTGGGCTGAGGAATGCAACACAGTTGTATATCTTCAGAACAGCAGTCCCCATTGTGTCGTGGGGAACATGACACCTGAGGAGTGTTTCACAGGCAAGAAGCCTGAAGTCAACCATTTTCGCATATTTGGTAGTTTGACTTACTCTCATGTCCCTTCTGAGAAGAGAACAAAGTTGGAACCCACCGCAAAGAAGGGCATCTTTGTGGGCTATGATGAGACTTCGAAGTCCTTCCGTATTTACCTTCCTTCTCAAAGGAAAGTTGTTGTGAGGAGGGATGTGAAGTTTGAGGAGGAGCAAGCCTTTAGGAAGTCTAGAGAGTTGGAGCAAGGAGAGCAGCGGGTCCCTGCACCTCAGGCCGTTACACAGGTACCATTAGTCCAACAGTCAGGTTCACCGATTTTTTAAGTTTCTGGACCACACAGTGCAGGCACAAGTTCACCAATTTCTGTGGTTCGGCCAGCAGAGTCTTTGGGGACAAGTTTTGGGTCTCAGGTTAGAGGTTCACCATATAGAGGATCAGGATCACAGGGTTCACCAGTTGTTTGTACACCAGCTACTGGTTCAAGGGTTAATGGGGCTTCTACCTCTGATAGTTCATCGAACGAGGACAGACCAATGTGGGAGAAAGCTTCAAGGAAAAATAAGCCTAAGTGGCTTCGGGAGACCTTGAAGGAAGCTCAGAAGTTTGGGACACCCAGGGAGCCAGGGAGGGCTATTCAGATGCCAGACAGATTGGGCATGGCAATAGTGGCTAGTTTACGTGATTCAGATCCTTCTACTTTTGAGGAGGCCTCCCAGCATCATGTTTGGCAAGATGCCATGATGGATGAGTACCAATCCATCATGAAGAACGATGTATGGGAGATAGTTCCGAGACCTGAGGGGAAGTCAGTGGTGGCTTTACAAGCTAAAGCATGTTGCGGACGGTAGTGTGGAGAAGTACAAGGCCAGGTTTGTAATGCGTGGGTTTTCACAGATTGAGGAAGTGGATTATGATGAGACCTTTGCACCGATTACTTGAAAAACTTCGATCAAGGCTTTGATTACCATTGCAGCGGAAATGGGTTGGAAGATCCATCAGATGGATGTGAAGACCGCATTTCTCAATGGAATCATTCAAGAGGAAATTTATGTTGAGCAGCCTCAAGGCCTTGAGATTCATGAGAGAGAGTCTCATGTTTGCAAGCTGAAGAAAGCCTTGTATGGACTGAAGCAAGCTCTAAGAGCTTGGTACTCCATGATCGATTCTTACTTGCAGCGAATGGGGTTTCAGAAGAGTAGGGTTGCTAAGGGTTCGGGTTAGCCTGCTCAAAGTTTACAAGCAGCCTGTGAATCTCTGTATACTACCCAGAGTAGCTCTCTGGAAGCTCGGAGTTGGAGAGACTGCCGGTAATGAAAACCAACATGCCCGTGATCTTTCTCTGTTGCACAAGAAGGGAGTTGCCCCGCAAAAGAGTGGAACTGCCCAAGAATCCTGTGATGATTTTTGCGGTATGTCTGAAGAAGGAGAAAAGGCTGCCCGAGAAGTCTACAACCAGCACAAGCCAGGAAGGAATCTACCTGTGGAGTCTACAGTGCCTGTTTGTGTTGCTCGTGACTAGCAAAGGTAGCTACCCATGAAGTATATGTGCACTAGGTGATGCCCTAGATCTATTCTACTGTGCACTTGAGTTGCGATGGTGCCCTAGCTGTTCTGGACTCATTTTTCAAACACCATTTCTCTGTTTTCTGTGATTTTTTCAACCTGCTCATATGGTTTGAATTGCAAAATATTCCCTATGTTTTTTAACACTGAAAACAATTTATTAGATCATTTCATATTTCATAATATTTTGAAGATAATCTTCTCTTTTTGAGCAATCGAACCCAACTTAGCAAATTTGATATTTTGGAAAAAGCCATGGAAATGATTCAGGAATATCTAAAAATCTTTCTTTTAAAAAACAGTTACTAAAACTGTAAATGGTAATATATGTCTAGTGAGGATAAATTAAATTTAAGAAATAACAATCAGATACGATGTATAAAAGTTAAATACGGTGTAAAAAAGTTATAGATTAATAACTGATTGAATTTAAGTTTTAAATGGATGGGTTTTTGTACTTAAATTTTTTTTATCTAATTGTTTTCATATATTATATAGAGAGGCTATGCACAAAAGCAGAGGTAAACCTGTTGCTCTCCCTGCTCTGACTCTTTAGACATCCTGAAGGCCCACTCCTCAAATCTCACTTCCCTCCTCACAAACACCTTCCTCCGAGAAGGAAGATAATGCGGAAAGCCTTCGAAGTCTCATCATACCCCACAAAGATGAGTCTCTTTGCTGTGGGCTCAAACTTTGTCCACCTCTCAGAAGGGACATGTGAGTTAAGTCAGGCAACCAAATATCCTAAAATGACTCACCTCAGGCTTCTTTCCTGTGAAACTCTCCTCAGGTGTCTTGTTCCCCACGACACGATGGGGACTCCTGTTCTGAAGATAAACAGCTGTACTGCAAGCCTCTGCCCAAAGAAAGAAAAGAAGTGACTGATCATGTAACATAGCTCTCACTGCTCCAACAATAGATCTGTTCTTCATTTCTACCACTCCATTCTGGTCAGGAGTGTATGGAACCGTCAACTATCTCCTAATGCCCTCCTGACAGCAATACCCATCGAACTCCTTGGAGGTATACTCACCCCTGTTATCCGATCTGAGAGCCCATATCTTCATCCCTGTCTGGTTCTCCACAAGAGCTTTGAACTCTTGGAACCTTTGCAAGACCTCATCAGATTTCTTGCTCTTCAGGAAGTAGATCCAGGTCTTCCTGGAATGGTCATCGATGAATGTCACATAATACTTGAACCCTCTCAGAGAAACAACTGACATAGGTCCACACAAGTCAAAATGTATCAAGTCAAGAACCCATGTTGACCTGCTATCACTACTTGTAAAAGCAGTCTTGGTGTACTTTCCCAAAGCACACCCCTACATACCTCACTGTGCTCCGTGCTAAACTCTAGCAACCCTGTAACCATATATCTCAACATATGCAAAGTTGGATGATGCAGATGAGCCATCCTCCTGTGCCACAACTCACAAAGCTCTCTGCTGTTGCTATGTGCCAAAGCATGATGGGGCTGAAATAAGAGCTTGTACAATTTCCCACATCTAACTGCAACGGTGTATGAAGCAGATGGTCCAACAATCTTGGGAAACACACGCACATGTCCATCCTAGGAAGGACACCCCAAGACCTCTATCCTCGACCATGGAAACTGAGATCAAGTTCTTCTTCATCCCAAGTACATATAGTACATCTCTCAAAATCATGGGACTCATGGACTCCCTCTGAAAGGTAATGGTCCCACACCCAACTGCTCTGACAACTGTGTCATCCCCCAACACTACCTCCACATCAATCTCTGACTGTGAAAGCTCAGAGAACATCTCTCGAGCACTTGTCATGTGGCTCGAAGCTCCACTATCAATATACCACGTGTTGGTGGTGGATGCACTCAAAGAATGACCTATCAACAAAGAATACTCCCTCTCACTATCAAAATTTGCACTTGTGATGATGGATGCTTTCTCTCTATCAACATGCCTAGTGCAAAGAGAAAACTCTCTCAAATCTAGCTGTAAAATCCTCAATCTCTGTCGAAGTTGTTGTCTGCTACTGCTTCTTCTTCTTCTTCTGTGGACACTGCCCAACATAGTGCCCCATCTTCTGACAAGCAAAGCACTTCACAGTGCTCAAATCCTTCTTCTGCCCATCCTGTTGCTCAGCCCCGCCCTTCTTGGGACCCTTCTTGAACTTCTTCTTCCCTTTTGCTATCAAAGCCACATTCTCCTCATCCTCCCTATTAGTAGAAGCACTACCCTACACAAGACCCCTCCAAGTCTCCTCCTGAACAAAATCATCACATATCTTGTCCCATGTAGGTAAGTTCTCCCTAGCTACCAAAGCCTCCACAAACACAACCTAAGGCTTTGAAACCCCATTCATAGTTATCTGCACTAGCTCTGCATTAGGAACAACCTCCCCCACTGCTGCAAGCTCATCTCTCACCTGAGAGATCCTAGTAAGGTAAGATATCACAACCTCGACTTTGGCCATCTTGATACTTTTCAACTTCTCCCTCAAAACCATCTTTCTATTCTCATTTGAGCTTTGAAACAAGCTGGTCAAAGCAATCCCACATCTGATATGCACGAGTCTTACTCGAGATGTGAGGAATTACATGGCCTTTAACTGCATCTAGGATTATTCTTCTAGCTTTTATGTCCTTCTTGTTAAATGCGGTATGTGTTGTTGCATCGGTGGAAGGGGGAACAACAATTGGATTTGCTGTAGTGTTATGAACCACCTCATCCCACAACTCGTTCTCCTCCAATATCAGCACTATCCTAGCTTTCCATGGGACAAAATTCCCAGCCCCATCAAGCCTATCCTATATCCTAAGTCCAGTTGCCATTATATCTGCAAAGTTCAAGTTTCAACAAGGTGATGCCCACTGACAAAAGAAATCACTGAAGTCTGAAATTTTTCACTGTGTATAAATTCGTCCTCCTTTCAACAAGGCTCTGATACCATGTAGAATTTTCAGCACTTTCCCAACCCGGTTTTCGACTCTGTTTTAACAGATTGTTTAATGCCCAACCCAATTTGTTTTACTTCTGCAAATTAGATTTTTCTCATAAACAAATTAGGACTAAAACACAAGAAAAGCTTCTACAACATCTTCACTAATAGCAAATAAACACATTCAACCATGAAATTTCAGACATAATATTTTTGGTCAAATGACCCAGGAAAAAACCCCAACCTCCGGGGAGAACCTGTGAGAAAAAATTTTATTTTCTGGAAAATTTACAGCAATAGACAGAAAAATTTCCAGACCAACTTATCTCAACCGGAAGATATTTTATGTCTCGTTTTTTGTGCCCAACAGAAAAATTACAAACTCATAATTTTTCATGTTTCTGCCTCCTCGATTTTCGTGCTATTGTACGGCAGCTGTACTGACAGCCTGTACGAACTGTCTCGAAAACCGTGTCATAGAGAGTTGCCTCAAGATTTGTGCCTGCAAGCTTGCCTCGAGATTCATCCCAAAAAACCTTCTTGAAAACTGTGCATTGTACAGATTCCGTATAGTAGGGCATGTGCAGACAGGCAACAATAAATGTTGTCTCGAAAACTATGCGTGCTGGTTTCTCGAAATTCATGCCCTCTCTTGTTGTACTTCCCTTCTCAATTTGCGTGCCAAGAGGAAAAAATGCTCCTCCTGCTATTTTTCCCTTCTTTCTCAGAAAAATGGCTCTCCTCTCTCTCAAAAATGCAAAATGCCTCCACTTGGAAACTTTCCCTTTTGGTGAAAAAATTAGGGTGAGTGAAAAGCCATCTAATCCTAGGGCTCGGATTAGTCTAGATGAGTGGTGGTGATTAAAATCACTTTTCTCCACAAAACAATTAATTTCACTCAGTTTTTAAATATTTCACTTAAAGTGCACTTTTTCCCTAAAGTGCAATTAATGCTCATCTCAAGTCATTAATATAAAGTCCAAGTGACTTTTCCCCTTTTCCTAGTGACTTAGGCAAATGTCACTTGAAGGAACACTTCCTAGGTAAAATTTAACACTTCATGTTTTTCTATTTATTGTGATTTATGTCTTGCTGATTTGACATAAGTTAAAGAGCAAATTGTTAGGTGATTTAGCATCTAAAAGGAAAATATAAGGTGTTGCATCCTTTGTTGTTATTATGTTGCATTTATTCTTGTTAAAGCATAATTTCATATTTTTTTATTCTCTGATAACTTGCCTTAGAAGGGGCTGAAAATTATCCAGTGTTTGGTATCTTTTCTCCTTGATTGTCATGAAATTTGGGGTTGTTTTATGTACTAATTTACTAGTCTTAAATGAAAATTCTAGGGCTAAGATCTAAGAAACCTTATAGGATGAAGGTGAAATTTATGTTTTGCATTGAATTGTCAATTCCGAGAAATTTCCAACAATAACATTGTTGATAAGGAGCGTAAAACAACGTACTTGGAACATGATGACTTGGAATTCAAAATGACTTTGAAGAAGAAAAAATCAAATCAACAGCAAAGACATCTAAATGGTTGAGCAAGGCATTTGAAGAATCAAGCTCAGAACTTGAGAACACTGACAAAGTGAAGACAAGAAGTCAAAGGCTAGTGAAACGAGCACATAAGGAAGAAGTCAAAAGAATGCAACTATGGTCAGTCAACTATGGGCAGCGAACTATGCAACAATGGAACGAGTGTTTGACACCATGGAACCATGAAATTACGAAAACAACATCTACAGAAGAATGGTATGATAGAGAGATGGAAACAAAGATGAATTCAACCCAAAAGAACCGGACTTGGACTATGGTGGACTTGCCTACAAAGAAGAATGCAAATGGATCAATAAGACCAAGCATAAGTCTAATAGCACAATGGATAAATATTAAGCACCATAACTAACAAAAGGCAATATGTAGAAAGTGGGGATTGACTATGACAAAACCTCTATGCTAATAGCAAAAATGAGTACAATCTGAATTGAACTAGTAATTACAACTAAAGTTGGATTAATAATAAGAGTATTTTCCTAAACAGGAAAATCGATGAAGATGTTAGTGTGCCACAAGCGTTAAATTTCTAGAACATGGTAGTATGATCGATAGATAAATACATTCACGTAGCAGAGAAGAAAACAACAACCATATTTTAAAACAATCAAGAGAAAGGGGGTGGCCCAACAATAAATAATGCTAAAAGGGGGTGGCCTCCACATATGAGATATCTCAAAAGTGCCCCCATAAAGCGGTTAGTTCATTTTCTTTAAAAGTCTTAAATACATGGCCCCTTGATCCACATGTTGAATTTTGGCATTAGCATGAATACTAAACAAAATTGTTGAGTAACTGATAACAATGACAAGTGCAGTAAAAACAACATCAACCACATAAACACATGGACACAAGATTTTTCACTGGGGAAACCTTTAAAGGACAAGAACCCCAAAAAGCATCAATACCTCATCTTGTAAATGAGATGACTTGAAAATTCTTCAAAAAGTTCCTCAAACCCTAACAGGGTTTAATACCAGAGTTACAGAAGATCAACAATTCACAAAAATGATCATTTCCAGAAAATTATAATTTAGGGCTTTCTGCCCTAGCTGCCCAAAAATAATAAGGACTCCCCAGACTGATATAGTCTGCAATTTAGGGCTTTCTGCCTTAAATGCCCAAAACTGAAAAGTCTGCCTGCCCTAAATTTTAACAGACCTGCCCAGAATGTCTCCCCTTGCCCAAATATCTACTGCTTCAGCCCGTGACTGTTATTCTGCCCGAGTGACAGATCTAGCTGCCAGGAATGTTAATTAGTCTACCTCGGTTTAATTCTCAGCTGCCCGAATCCAATTTTATGCTGCCCAAATCTTCAACAGTTTGCCTGAGATGAATCCGTGGCTACCCAAATTCTGATAAGTCAGCTCAAATTTAAATCTGGGCCTTGATTGCCTGGTCCGAGAGTTGACAGGCCATGAGGGCTTCTACCCGAACCCCCAAGGGGCTGCCCAAAAGGAAGCTTGATGCTGCTGAGGGCTGAGAGCAGCTTGTCCAAGCCCTACAGAGCTGACTGTAGGTGAACAGGGCTGCCGAAGGAGCAGTGAAGCAGCCCGTGGAGGAAAAAAAACAGCCCATGAAGAACCTTGCCCGTGAACAGATCTGAAGGTGATGTGAGGGTTTTCGGTGAAACCCTAACTCATGAAAAGAAGAGAGAGAGAAGTTGTTGTTTATTAAGGAAGGAGACAAACAATAGCTGAGGGTAAAATAGAAAACAGATGGATGCCCTAGCTAGGGCAAAACCATAAAGACAACCTTCAGCGAATTCTTCAGTGAGAGCAGCTTCACCTGTGAGAGCAAGAGTGGGTGTGATAATCAAATAACTTGATCTTCTTTTATATCCTCCAGTCACTTGCAAGTGGACCAAAATTAGGAAGAACAAAATAATATTATTTTGCTCTTTCCTAATTTCACTTTTACCTTTTTACCTTTCAGTAGTCTAAAAAGGTCCTTTATGTATTTTTTACTTTGACCAAATGTCCTTATGTATTTTTTACTTTCACCTGTGGTCCCTTTTCTGTGGCCAAAAAGTACTTATGTATTTTTTACTTTTACCTGTTGTTCTTTTCTTGTGGTCCAAAAGTACTTGTGTATTTTTTACTTTACCTGTGGTCATTTTTCCTGTGGTCCAAAAAGGACAACAGGTGGTCCTTTTTCCAAGTGCCCCTGTGGTCATTACATGTGGTCTTTTAATTCCATTCAAAGTACATCATCATAAACCAAGAGAGTTACTAATGCTTTTATCTCACACTCTGTGTGACACCAAGATCAGGTACTAGGATACCTTAACCAAGGGTAGCTAAGCCTTGGAGAAGTACACAAAGCCCATAGATCAAGGGTCAGAGTGTCACACATGCCTAGACAAAGTCTAGGGCTTACAATGCCTTCCTGGTAACAGACCAGGTGCCTCAACCATGGGCTGCATAAATTGACCCTAGGTCAAATATTTGGTAACACACCAAGCACCTCCATTCTCCAAGAGAATGGCTACTCAAAACTAAGCTAAGTCTACCAGTACTAGACTGGTCCACATCGTGGTCCCAGACCAGATGTCTACCATTCAATAGAATGGTCACTCAACACTGGGTTGAGTCTACCCAGGGCAAAACTGGGTCCATATCATGGTCAAGGACCAAATATCTACCATTCAACAGAATGGTCACTCAACATTGGGTTGAGTCTACAACGTGGTCCCGAACCAGGTGTCCCCATTCTCCTAAGAGAATGGCTCTCGAAGCTGCTCAGAAAAATCAACACTCCTTCTCAGCAAAAAAGGCATTCTCTGCCATACCAAGCTTGTCACGAAAGTACACGAACTTTCATGCTGACAAAGGCTTGGTCAAGATATCTGCAATCTATTCATCCGTACGAATGTACGACAACTTCAGAGCACCTCTTTGCACAAGGCATCTGATGAAATGATACCTCATTTCAATGTGTTTTTGATCTATCATGAAACACTGGGTTCTCCAAAAGCTTTATGCAACTCTGATTGTCGCAATGGATGATCGTTGAGTCAAGCTTTCCCCCGAACAAATTAGATATCAATTTTATGAGCCAAACTGCTTCCTTGCAGGCATCACTTGCAACAATATACTCTGCCTTAACTGAACTCTGAGCTATGGAATCCTGCTTCCTGCTGGCCCAAGAGATCATTGCAGATCTCATACTGAAGCAGTAATCAGAGGTACTTTTATGGTTTACTATACTGCTACCCCAATCTGAAGCAGCATATTTAAATAACATTACTCCACTGCTGGAAGTAACCCTAATCCCATCAGTGTTGGGCATGGACTGACTCAAAGCATTCTCTGTGTCTAGTCTCGTATGCACAAGATACATCCAGTATTCAAAAAACTGTCTATACAGAGTAGAGTCTATACTCTATGAACTGGTAGCTGAATCACCCAACTTTGTCAAGTTGGTAGTCATGGGTATGCCCATAGACTTGCAGTCCTGCATCCCAAATCTCTGCAAGGTGTCTACTGCATACTTTCCTAGTGTCGGGAAGATCTTGTTTGGCTTTTGCCAGCCCTTTAAGCCAAGGAAGTAATGCTCTAATTCAAGTTCTTTCATCTCGAATTCAGAGGTAAGCTCCCTCTTACACTGCTCTATCAAATGTTCATCACCTGTAAGAAACAAGTCATCCATATATATAACAAGTATCAAGACATGATTATGAACAACCTCAAAGTACAAGTTAGACTTGGTTGTACTTTTGGAAAAAACCCAAGTTATGGAGCAATCCATCCATCTTCGCATACCAAACTCTCAGAGCATACAAGGCTTTCTTCACAAAGCCTTCAGGTTGTTCAATATGAGCTTCCTCCTCAATCTTACCATTGAGGAAGACTGTCTTTACATCTATCTGATGTAACTTCCATTTTAATAATGCAACAAGTGAAATGAAGGTTCTAAAAGTAGTATAACTGGCAACAGGAGCAATTGCCATTACTGAATTTCTTGTTGGTCTGGGAACAACTTGCCACACATCATTCTTCATGAATAAACTGTACTCTTCAATCATGGCATCAACCCATACCTGTTGACTTGTTGCTTCTTTGGAAGGTTCTGCCCTGTCAAGCTGACTTATAAGACCTGAGTACTTCTATGATCTTTCCCTGAAAGTCCTAAGAGGAGCTTTATGCTTCTCGCCTTCTTGTACCATTTCTGGTACCAAGCTAATCTCCTTTTGTAAGGAGGAACTTCAAGTAGTTTTTCTTGACTTTCAGTGTCCTCTGGAACATCAAGAATTTGATCCTCAAATTCCTCTTCCTCTCTCTGAGTTTCTGAAACTGGAAACTCTAGTGGAGGTACTTCATCTTCCTTTGAAAGCTCTTGTGTTTGAAACACAGCTTTCTCATGGAACACCACATCTCTGTTGACTATCTTCTGTAAGCCTGGAAGAGATGTGTAGTGAAGGCGTTCAAACCTTCTATGCCACAACTCACATGGATCAACTGCATGAGTGGAATCCTCGGAAGCCCTGTAAAGGCCTCCCTCTTAGACCCCAATCTGTACTGTTGAGCTTAGGTCTTCATTCGTTTCCCATAGAAGGACTTTCTTATTCATGAAAAGGACTCTGAAGCCCTTGTCCTCTAAGCCAGCAACAGATAGAAGATTCTTCTTTAAACCAAGAACATATAAGACATCATTAATATGAAGAACCATACCTGAGTCAAGTTGAAGTCAGGTTGAGCCAACTCCTTCAATCTTGTAGGTGGAGTCATCTCCAAGTTCTACCTAAGTGGTGAACTTCTTCTTTTTGTAATTGGTGAGAGCTCCACGGTTACCTATCATGTGCCTGGCAACACCACTGTCCACCAACCAAGAAGTGGAACAATCTGAGAAAGAACCAATGAGAGCATAAATCAAGTAGTACTCTCTTCTAGGCTCTTCATCCTTGTTAGCCTTGGTTTTCTTCTTATTCTTCTTCGCTTCTTCTTCTTCTTCTTCTTCTTCTTCTGCAGCAAATGCTTGAAACCTTTGCTTAGGTTTCTTCTTGTTCTGCCTGCAGTCTTTAGCAAAATGTCCAAACTTGTGGTAACTATAACATTCCACTTTTGACATGTCAGAAAACTTACCCTAAGGTTTCTTTCCCTTCTTTTAAGAAGGGAAAGGTTTCTTGAACTTCTTTGTCTTTGCTGCAAGTGCAAGGTTGTCCTCCTTGATTACCTCGCCAGAGGCACTTTCTTCTTCTATGCAATCATGCCAAAGCCTTTCAAAGGTTGGTTGATTCTCTCGTCCACTGACGGATGCCACAAAAGTTTCCCAAGAGCTTGGGAGACCATCAACCACTGTTTACACAACATCGTCATCATCAACAGTAATACCAATAGCAATGAGTTGATCTCTTACCTGTGCAATCTTCAAGAAGAAGGAACCGAGACTTTCATCTGTTCAGCTTCAAAGTTCGTAGCCTCTTCTTCAAGACTCTCTTCTAACTGGGAGCCTTCTTCACATACAAGTTTGTCAAAGCATCATAGCATTCTTTAGCAGTCTTCAAGGTTGTGATGTTGGGCATCACTATCTCTTTGACAGAATCATAAATGATCCTTCGAGCCTTACCTTGCTTCCTTTTGTAAGCAAGCCTTTCAGCATTTGATGTTGGCTCTTTAATGACATTAAAAACAATGTCATCCAAATCATTCTCTTCTAGAATGGTTGTTAACCTGGCCTTCCAGGAGTTGTAGTTGGTTGAACTAGAGAGCTCCTCTTCCGATCTCAAAATATTGACAGTCATCCCTGCAACTTAGTCAAATGTTAAGTCTGCAAATCTTATCCTAAAATCTAGGAAAACAACAGTAGTGTCCCTTTAATGTGTTTTCACATGCTAAGCTCTGATACCATGTTGAATTTTAGAATTAGCATGAATACTTAAAAAATTTGCAGACTAACTGAAAACAAATGACAAGTGCAGTAAAAACAACATCAACCACATAAACACATGGACAAAAGATTTTTCACTAAGTAAACCTTTAAAGGACAAAAACCCCAAAAAGCATTAGTACCTCATCTCGTAAATGAGATGACTTGAAAATTCTTCAAAAAGTTCCTCAAACCCTAACAGGGTTTAATACCACATTTACAGAAGATCCACAATTCACAAAAATGATCATTTCCAGAAAATTGTAATTTAGGGCTTTCTGTCGTAGTTGCCCAAAACTGATAAGGACTGCCCGGACTGATAAAGTCTGCAATTTAGGGCTTTCCGCCCTAACTGCCCAAAAATGAAAAGTCTGCATGCTCGAATTTTTATCAGACCTGCCTAAAATGTCTCCCCTTGCCCGAAGATCTTCTGCTTCAGCCCGTGACCGTTATTCTGCCCCAGATTTGCCCAAGTGATAGATCTAGCTGCCCGAAATGTTAATTAGTCTGCCCGGGTTTAATTCTCAGCTGCCTGAATCCAAATTTTTGTTGCCCAAATCTTCAGCAGTCTGCCCGAGATGAATCCGTGGCTGCCCAGATTTTGATCTGTCAGCGCAAATTTAGATCTGGGCCTTGGCTTCCTGGTATAAGGTTGACAGGCCATGAGGGCTTCTGCTTGCAATTTAGGGCTTTCTGCCCTAACTGCCCAAAACTGAAAAGTCTGCATGGTCGAATTTTTAATAGACCTGCCTGAAATGTCTCCCCTTGCCCGAAGATCTTCTGCCTCAGCCCGTGACCGTTATTCTGCCCCAGATTTGCCCAAGTGATAGATCTAGCTGCCCGAAATGTTAATTAGTCTGCCCGGGTTTAATTCTCAGCTGCCTGAATCCAATTTTTTGTTGCCCAAATCTTCAGCAGTTTGCCCGAGATGAATCCGTGTCTGCCCAGATTTTGATCTGTCAGCGCAAATTTAGATCTGGGCCCTGGCTTCCTGGTAGAAGGTTGACAGGCCATGAGGGCTTCTGCCCAAACCCTTAGGGAGCTGCTCGAAAGGCAACTTGATGCTGCCGAGGGCTAAGAGCAGCCTGTCCAAGCCCTACGAGGCTGACTATAGGCAAACAGGGTTGTCGAAGGAGCAGTGAGACAACCCGTGGAGATGGGCTGCCCATGGAGTAAAAGAACCAACCCGTGGAGATGGGCTGCCCATGGAGTAAAAGAACCAACCCGTGAAGAACCCTACCCATGAACAGATCTGAAGGTGATGTGAGGGGTTTTGGTTAAACCCTAACTCATGAAAAGAAGCGAGAGAGAAGTTGTTGTTGTTTGTGAAGGAAGGAGACAAACCATAGCTGAGGGTAAAACAGAAAACAGATGGATGCCTTAGCTAGGGCAAAACCATAAAGACAACCTTCAGTGAATTCTTCAATAAGAGCAGCTTCAACTGTGAGAGCAAGAGTGGGTGTTATAATGAAATGACTTGATCTTCTTTTATATCCTTCATTCCCCTGTAAGTGTACCAAAATTAGGAAGAACAAAATAATATTATTTTATTATTTCATAATTTCACTTTTACCTTTTTACCTTTCAATAGTCTAAAAAGGTCCTTTATGTATTTTTGACTTTTACCAAAAGTCCTTATGTATTTTTGACTTTCACCTATGGTCCCTTTTCTGTGGTAAAAAAGTACGAATGTATTTTTTTACTTTTACATGTTGTGCTTTTATTGTGGTCTAAAAGTACTTGTGTATTTTTTACTTTACCTGTGGTCCTTTTTCCTATGGGAAAAAATACTTATGTATATTTTACTTTCACTTTTAGACTTTTTCCAAGTGTCCATGTGGTCATTACCTGTGGTCTTTTAATTCCATTCAAAGTACATCATCATAAACCAAGAGAGTTACTAATGCTTTTATCTCACACTCTGTGACACCAAGATCAAGTACTAGGGTATCTTAACCAAGGGTAACTAAGCCTTGGAGAAGTACACAAAGCCCATAGGATCAAGGGTCAAAGTGTCACACATGCCTAGACCAAATCTAGGTCTTACAGTGCCTTCCCGGTAACAGACCAGGTGCCTCAACCATGGGCTGCATAATTTGACACTAGGTCAAATACTTGGTAACAGACCAAGCACCTCCGTTCTCCAAGAGAATGGCTACTCAAAACTAAGCCGAGTCTACCAGTACTAGATTGGTCCACATTGTGGTCCCGGACCAGATGTCTACCATTCAACAAACTCGTCACTCAACACTGGGTTGAGTCTACCCAGAGCAGAGCTGGGTCCATATCATGGTCAAGGACCAGATATCTACCATTCAACAGAATGGTCACTCAACACTGGGTTGAGTCTACACCGTGGTCCCAGGCCAGGTGTCCCCATTCTCCTAAGAGAATGGCTCTCGATGCTGCTCAAAAAAATGAACACCACATATGAGGGTATACCACGCAAAGATGAGTTGCATCCCCTTGCCAAAAACCTCTGTTACAAGAAACGTGATCGGGAGTTACGTTTTCTACATGGTGGAAACGAGAACAAAACAAAAAACGTCGTTTTATATGAGTGTTCTTGTTTCCAGAGCCGAAAAACCATTTCTCCAGAAACAACTCATTTTTGGACTCATTTTTCAAACACCATTTCTTTGTTTTCTGTGTTTTTTTCAACCTGCTCATATGGTTTGAATTGCAAAATATTCCCTATGTTTTTTAACACTGAAAACAATTTATTAGATCATTTCATATTTCATAATATTTTGAAGATAATCTTCTCTTCTTGAGCAATCGAACCCAACTTAGCAAATTTGATATTTTGGAAAAAGCCATGGAAATGATTCAGGAATATCTAAAAATCTTTCTTTTAAAAAACAGCTACTAAAACTGTAAATGGTAATATATGTCTAGTGAGGATAAATTACATTTAAGAAATAACAATCAGATACGATGTATAAAAGTTAAATACGGTGTAAAAAAGTTAAAGATTAATAGCTGATTGAATTTAAGTTTTAAATGGATGGGTTCTTGTACTTAAATTTTTTTTTATCTAATTGTTTTCATATATTATATAGAGGCTATGCACAAAAGCAGATGTAAACCTATTTTTTTATCTAATTGTTTATTTTGAATAATGTTGAAGGAAGAAGAAAATAGTTGGGACCATGTTTGACTTAAATAATTTGAAATTCAGCGTAGGTGGGATAGACTTATTATTTAAAGTTGAGTTAGAGTTCGAAATAAAAGAGATATTCATAAAGGTTATATAAAAAATCAACTCAATTAAATTTTCAAAATATTGAGTCATAGGCTAAGGCTAAGGTTTGTACATTTGAAGGAAAAGCCTAACGAAGCTCCTCCCCCTCCAATAGGGCATTCAATGTGAGTTTATTATCAACTTGTAGGCTCACTGATGATAAAATTGTCTACATAAATCGAGATTCGCAATGCCTAAACAAATCAATGGAAAATGATTAACAGTTACATTTATGTAGTTGTAACTGTTGGAAAGTTAACTCTGAAGGTCTTCTTTATAGTTTTGGTGTGATGTGATAACGAGGACTTAGAATTTGTCCTTTGTGTATTTATGTATAAAAGTGAGTTATATATAAATAAAATGATGTTTTGTAGTTATTAGTATGGGCACTACTTAAGTTATTATTTAATAAGTAAAGTGAGTCAGTTATTAAATGTGGGTGCATTAAGTGTGAAGTTTGAACCCTTGATTTTGTAAATGTATCTCAACCATACATTAGGTGGTTAGATAAGTTAGTTACAAAATTTAATGTATAAAACAAAAAAGAAAGGACAAGTTAGACACACCATCAATGAGGGGAGAGAGAAAATTGAGAAAGAGAAAAAGAAGAAATACCCTAGAGGGGCACGATTCCCAATACAAGGACTAGCACAGAAATCGAGGCAACCTGCATTAATCCATACAGCAGTCTGAGCAGTTCGTATAGACACAGAAATCGAGGCAAGGTATAGTAGACTGACAAGCCGTGCTGCTGCATTTGTTTGCAGCCATGTGTGGCACAATTCCCAAGGCAAAAAGGTACAACAAAACCATACAGGCCATACAGCACATGTGGGGGCCGTACAGCTGTTAAATTTTACAAAAATCAAGGTATTTTTGCTGTTGGTTTATTTTGGGTAATTTTGTCAATGAGGGTTGAAAGAATAATTTCAAGCGTAGTTGGAAATATTTCTGAGCATTCTTCTTTAATGAAAATTTTCTCTTCCTAGGATTTTGCCTGGTCTTTGACCAAAATATCTGTGTTTTACATGTGTAAATGTTTACTTCAGTATTGAGAAGATCTTGAATATGGTGATTTGTGTTTCAAATTTATGAGTTAAATTTTTAATCATAAACCCTAGTCATTCAAGTCTTTGACAGAATGCGTGAATGAAAGTTTCATATTAATGTCATTGAATTTCTTCATGGTATCAGAGCAAGGTTTGAAGTAGAATTCAAAGTTGTGAATCACAGGCAAAAGTTGTGTTGTCTTTCCAGTTAAAAGATTTGTTGTGCGTTATTTTGCAGATGATGAGCATTAGATATGAAGATAGGCTGGATGGCGCTTGCAACAAAAGTTAACAAGAAGAAGAAAGACATTAGTCAGATTAGATGCTACCATTGTGGGCAAATGAGACATTATTCCTCGGAGTGTCCTGAGAAGTAGAATGTGAAAGAAGACTGAAAAAGATATGGCAGCAACTGCAGCAGTAGAAGATTATGCAGTGAAGTTTGAGCAAGAGTTTTCTCTTGTCTCAATTGATTCCAATGTATGGAGTTCAGTTTTTTAGAATGTTTGGGTTGTTGACAATGGTGCAACCAGACACATGACTAGAGTCTATGATTTATTTTAGATTATCACATCGTTGGGGCCAGGACATTTCATCCAAACAGATATTGATAGTCTTCAGATAGCGATACGAGGGGTTGGAACAGTCAAGTTCCAACTAGACCTTGGTGGGTTCCTAGAAATACACCTAGTCCTGTTTGTACCTGGGATGAGAGTCAGCAAACTCTTAGTATCGTCCTTTGAGGATGAAGGCTATGGAATGATGGTGAGGTCTGGGCGTGTCTTCATGTATCAAAGAGATGAACCAATTGGGACCACTATTCTATTAGGAGATCGCAGGGACAGACTCTATGGGTTGAGGGGGCATATAGTACGACCAGGAGCAGGAGCAGCAGCAAGAGGGTGGTTGTCAGGGTCAAAGACTGAGGATGGTGTTGCATTTGATAGATATGGTTCTAATGAGGAGAGTGACTCTCTCCAAAGTACCTACATGAGGCTCAGCCAATCCAATGATGGTACATATGAGCAGGTGGATGAGGCTCAAGTTTAGTCTCAGGCTTCAGAGTTCCGGTACGGAGTAGAGCATTTGTTTCCGAGATTGATTCCAAAACAAGAGGGAGTTGTTGCAGGAGTCAAAGATGGAGATAGTGCTACGAACCTTCCTCGTTAAGAGGGAGAGTTGGAAAGTTAACTTTGAAGGTCCTCTTTATAGTTTTGGTGTGGTGTGATAAAGAGGACTTAGAATTTGTCCTTTGTATACTTATGTATAAAAATGAGTTATATATAAATAGAATGATGTTTTGTACTTTATAGTATGGGTTCCACTTAAGTTATTACTTAATAATTAAAGTGAGTTAATAATTAAATGTGGGTGCATTAAGTGTGAGCCCATGATTTTGTAAATGTATCTCAACCATAGATTGGGTGGGTAGATAAGTTAGTTACAAAATTTAATGTATAAAACAAAGAAGAAAGGACAAGTTAGACACACCATAAATGAGTTGAGAGAGAAATTTGAGAAAGAGAAAAAGAAGAAATACCCAAGAAGGGCACGAATCCTAATGTAAGGAGCAACACAGAAATCAAGGCAACCTGCATTAATCCATACAACATTTCAAACAGTCCGTACAGGCACAAAAATCGAGGAAAGGTACAATAGACTGACAAGCCATACTGTTGCGTTTATTGTAGGCACGTGTGGCATGATTCCCGAGGCAGAAAGGTAAAGCATAACCGTATAGGTCGTACAACACGTGTGGGTGCCGCTTAACAAGCCTTACAATTGTTAAATTGCACGAAAATCGAGGTCTTTTTGTTGCTAGTTTATTTTGGGTATTTTTGCCAGTGAGGGTTGAAGGACTAATTTCAAGTGTAGTTGGAAATATTTCTAAGCATTCTTCTTTAATGAAAATTTTCTCTTTCTAGGGTTTTCCCCAGGAGTTGGGGTTTTGCTCGATCTTTGACCAAAATATCTGTGTTTACATGTGTGAATGCTTACTTCAATATTGAGAAGATCTTGAATATGGTGGTTTGTTTTTCAAATTTATGAGTTAAATTTTTAATAATAAACCCTAGTCATTCAAGTGTTTGACAAAATGTGTGAATGGAAGTTTCAAATTAATGTCATTGAATTTCTTGAGTAACCAGTCATGATAATAGTTGTAGATTTCTATTGAATGGTATTATGATTTGAAAAGAAAAGACTTAATTATTTATGTGGGATCCTAGGGACTTCCAAGTCCCTAAATCTTTCAGTGGTAAATATGTAAACGTTCATAACTTCATAGGGTACTTGGTGATGTCCCACTCTTATTTATCTTCAATTTTGTTATTTTTCTCTCTCCTCGTTTCTTGTTTCGTTTCCCTTTTCTTGTTTCTAGCAACGTAGCCAAAAACCCCACCAAATGGAAACATGAGGCTAGGTTTGAACCTGGGACACACCACCACTAAGGAACAAATACACCATCAATATCTAGCGATGTGAAGGCTAGGACACCACATAACCAAATGACAAGATGCAATGTCTTCATTCCATGGTAAGTTTGTATATCATATCATCTCATCATCACAACATGAAGCAAAAATCTATCAGAAGCCATCCCAAAGCCCCATCAACCTATCACCTCATGTTGAAGTTGCATATGTGGACACTCCTGTTAAATGGGGGGCAACAAGATGCAAACTAGGATGTCGACAATTTTAATATTTTACCTGTTATCATAAATGTAGCACACTTTGTAGATTTGCATGGTTAAAATTTCAAAAAACAAATACTCTTTGTTATGTGCATGTACTCAATGACATTGGCAAAATTTCTTAGATCACTCACATTACTTCAAGTGCAACTAAAGCACAAATGTTCATTTGTAACCACCATGCCTCTCTAACTATTTATAAGATGAGTGAAAAGCAAGAGTTCTTAAAGCTAGTTAATACAAGATATACAACGTTCTTCATTCTTCTTAAGCATATGATTAAGCTACAATAAGCCTTGTTACCACCCAGTTTGCACAGGATGTTCAAAACACAGAAGACATCATCCAGCCAAGGACCTTTTGGTCCCCCATCCAAATCAAGCAGTCTTCTACCTAGTTGCATGTTCTTTTTTGCACTTCCTTTGTCATGGTCAAAAGAAGTTGTTTGTAAAATGTTGGCATCCATAACATGTGTAAAAGGACTATCCCGAGTGAGTCATCTATATTATGGTTACTTTGGAGTGTTTTTTTTACCAACATGAACTTAGATCCTAGTGATCAATGTTTATCTTAGTTTTTTTGTTCACATCTCCAAATCCAAAAGTATGTTTTAACACAGGTGCCTCAGGCTAGTGTCTAAATCCTTAGGGTCCAATGTCAAATTTTGAGTCAGTCACCATGTCCCTAGCAACATACATGACCTTTCAAGTCCATTAGGGGGGGTAAAAATGTTGAATGACTATGTGAAAGGGGGTTAAAGGGGTTAATTATTAAAAGAGGAAAATTCCTAGCACCTTTCCCCTCTCATGCAAGTGTTTTAACTTTTTGCTCATCCAAGGGAGCAAGGTGGCGCCCCCTCTCCTCTCAAGTGTGTTGCATTTCTCTTGCATGTCATTGGAGTTAACTCTAGCAATGTGGTGCATGTCTCTTGATTTGCATGGATCTCCTACTAGATGTGGTGCACGGTGGCCTCCCTAGGCCTAGTTTACTCTAGTATTGACTTGAGTTCTCTTAGAGATGGTGCATTGGGGTTTTGGTAAACTCCTACATGTGTCACATTCCCATGTTACATGAATGATGCAAAGGAATGGGTTCATTGGTGATGCAAAGGAATGTTGCATGAAGGATATTTCTATTACGAGGGTTTGTAAATGAGTGATAGTGGCACAACCAAGGGTGGATGCCACTACACAACTTGACTTTTCTTGTTGTTTCGGTATGTCTAAACATTGTCTACAGCAACACAATTGTCAATGTTTGCATTTTAAGACTTAGTTCAGCTTTAGGGATGTGTTTTACTTAGCACAGCTCAATGACACATTATGGGGCTGCATGTGATCTTTCTTTGTTGGGTTTCTGGGGTAGTTGCAACCTCCCTTATTTCAATCTCTCTTGAAGTCATGTTGCTCCCTTGCATAAAACCCTATGCTTTGAACTAGTAAAGCTTTGGTTTCACTCTAAAGTAATATAATTAGTGTCAAGTTTGCAATTGCTTGTTTCAAAGGGATGATTGTATTGTACCCCAAATTTATCTCATAGCTAGAAATTAATTGCCAGTTTTTTTTGGTAATATGTTCTGTCTATTTAAAACAAGCATATTTCAAAAAAATCCTCTCGTTTACTTGTGTATTTAAATTTTCATAAACTGAATTTCAATGTTTTTTACATTTTAAATTGGATTCCTAGTACTAGTACTAGTATCATATATATATGGATGAAAGCAGCACAATCAAGGGTGATGATCACTGCACAACTTCATATCTTTTTGCTTCTAAAATATGCTTGAACACTAGCTCAGGTAACACAGCCATTAAGAGCTTGCTTTCTTGGGCAAACTGTGGCATTGGGAGCCTGCTTTCCCTAGCACACCTCTAGAGTGTACATTGGGGGATGTGAACTTGTTGTTGGATTTCTGGGATGGCTGTAGCTTCGATTGTTTCAATGTCTCTCAAGGCAATGTTGCTCCCTTGCGTGACACTACATCGCTGAAACTCGGTGCAGTATCGGTTCTTAGCAACACCACACAACTGGACCTTCCAAGGTATGTAACAACAAAGAAGTAAAAAAATGAGCATATTTCTGCTCTACATCACTAGCATCTTCTATAAATTAAGGCGAGTATCATTCATGCCCCAAATCGCACCTACTGATAATTGATGTGCTATCACAAGCATGTTAAGAAAAAATAATATTTTCTGTTGCAGCAAAAACTATTGTTCCATATGTGTCCTCACAAGTCTAGGTCATTGCTTGTTTCAATGCTTTTAAAGACTTAGCCCATAATGATATCTCGCAATTAAAAGAGATGATGAATCAAATGTGAGCAACTATGAATGAATCGTTTTATACTGTGTTGCAAGGAAGCGCCCCCCCCCCCTTGCCCCCGCTCCGGAAGCTTGCTTCAAACTGAAGCGTTGCGGGATCTAACGCGAAGCGCGATTCTGAAGTCGCTCTCGATCCGAAGCGTTTGGCGAAGCGCGCTTCCCACAAAAAAAATTTGCTCCCTGCCAATTCAGGAAGCATTCACTTCCGCACACTCTCGCTTCGCTTCATGAACGCTTCCGCCCACGCTCCCCCTTCGCTTCCCGTCGCTCCCCCTTACGCTTCCATCGTTTAATGATGCCCACATGCTGCCCACACCCGCAGAAGAGAGGAGAAGGGGTTTTGGAGGGAAGGAGTAGGGCTTTGGGGGATAAAGCCCTCTTCTCCTACCTCATTGTCACATTGCAAGAGAAGAACGCAGAAGAGGAGAAGAGAAGAAGAGAAGAAGAGGAGAGGAGAGGAGAGGAGAAAGTTGCAGCTTGCCACCATTGGAGAGCAGGAGCCAAAGAGGTAGGTTCTACAAGACTACAACCTTCTAAGTTCTTTGTAAGTTTGTAAATTGTTAAAAACTTAAATCTAGTGACTAGAATGTACATTGTTAAAAACTTAAATCTCTAGTTCATCGCTCATTCTATTGCAGGCAACATGTTAAATCTCTAGTTTCATTTGGCATCAACCATGATGATGGGTTTATGGTTTATTTTGTTGGTTCCATTTGTTATTTTGATGGTGGTGGTTGGAAACCGGAGGAGGAATGAGGAAGAGGATGAAGAAGTGGGAAGTGGCACATACCATGGAGAGTAGGAGGAGGAGGAGGAAGAGGAGGGGGAGGAGGAGAGGGAAAGCCAAAAGAAAACCAAAGAGTACCCCACACCCTTGTGGATATATGTCACAAGGCAGGCAGGAACTAGAGGGGGTGGAACCACCAAATTTGTTTGCCCCCATTGTAACAAGACATACATAGGTTCATATACCCGTGTGAGAAGACATCTATGTGGGCACATGCCATGTGATGAAAGAAAAACTGTAGGAGTTTGTGTTTGCCCAAATGTGGTATCAACACAAAGAGCCATCTATAAGAAGGAAGAATTTGAAGTACAAAACACATCAAAACGATCATCGGATGACCATGACCTTTCATGCTCACCAAGAACTGGAGGCCCATCCACCCAAGGCAATGGATTCTCTCCCATGCAATCACATGGCAGTCGCAAGACAACATCAAATTTCCTTGATCAAGGTGGTAGGAATGACGTGGATTCAAAAGTGTATCGGTTTCTCTATGCATGTGGCATACCATTCAATGTTCTTCGCTCACCCTTTTGGCATGAAATGGTAGAGACCATCCGCACTGCCCCAGCAAGATACAAGAGCCCCGAGGGGCTTGACAAGAAAAAAGCCAAGATCCAAAATGCTTTGGGGCAATTCACAAATGCTTGGAATGAGTATGGGGTATCAATTGTATCAGATGGTTGGACCAATGAGAAAGGTAAGCCATTGATAAATGTTCTCGGTGTCTCTGCTACTGGTGCAATCTTCCTTTCGGCACATGACTACTCAGATAAATTCAAGACCGACATGAACATTGTAGAACTCCTACTCAAAAACATTGAAGTTATTGGTCCATACAATGTCATCCAAGTCATAACAGATAATGCTACTAATTGTAAGGCAGCGGGAGCAATCATTGAAGATAAATACCCCAACATAATTTGGTTCGAGTGTATGGTTCACACATTGAACCTTTTGATGCATGGCATTATTAAGTTGAAGGAAAATTAATACAAATGGATTGGTGAACTGTGCAAAAAGGGTAAGCACATGATAAGATTTATTACCAACCATAGCAATGCCCATGGCATTTTCTGCGCTCGCTCAAAGTTAGAGCTATTAAAGATAGCAAAGACTAGATTTGCTAGCTATTACCTCATCTTCAAGCGCCTTTTGAAGGCAAGAGAGGCATTGGCTAGCATGGTATCAAGTGAATCATGGCAAGTCTTGAAAGATAGGGCTACATCCACATCTGATAGGTGTGATTTTCATGAAGTGGAAGACACAGTTCTTAATGGTCAATTTTGGGCAAGTGTCAAGTTTGTTTTGCAGTTCACAAAGCCCATTTATCACATGCTTCGGTTTGCAGATACAGATAAGCCGGTAATTGGGGAGGTGTATGAGCAGATGGATAGCATGTTGGGCCAAATTAAAGATATTGTTGAATCGAAGGATCCCATCCCGTATGACCATATTCACACACACGTGGTCAAAAGGTGGGATCATCTCAACGTTCCACTGCATGCCTTACCATATGTATTAACACCAAAATATTATTCTCCATCTTGGTTGGCCAAACCAGCACCTGGGGGTGGGGTTAGGAGAAAGCCCCACACAGATCCAGAGGTACAGGTTGGGTACATGGCTGCTATAGACAAGTTGGTCCCTGATGAAGAGGAATGTGCCTTATTGCATAGTGAATTAAGCAAATACCTCAGTGAGATTGGTCCGTTTGGTACTTTGCATGCTAGAAAAGATCGAGATAGGGCGCCTCCTATTGAGTGGTGGAACATGTATGGCTCATCAAGCCCACGCTTGCATAAATTGGCAACCAAGCCCACGCTTGCATAAATTGGCAACCAAAGTGCTTTCACAAGTGGTAAACAGTTCCTCTACAGAAAGGTGTTAAAGCACCTATAGCTTCCTCCACTCAGTGAAAAGAAACCGATTAAATGAAAATCGGGCAAAAAGCTTGGTTTATGTACATTACAACTAGAGGTTGTTGACTCATTACTGTGAGCAGGCCAAAACCGATAGATCATATGTCACTTGGGACAACAATCCGAAGGAGCATAACTTGGAGGATGGAGCCTTAACTTTAGAGCGCTTGGAGGAAGAGCTTTTGGGCGATGAGGATGACCATGCAGCAGCAACAACAATGCCACCACCTCCTTTGCCCCCAGGTTCAATTTCACAACCCCCACCTGCATCAGTGAGGGGGGGTCATGCAAGATCAAATCTTGGACATGGCTCAAGCCGCTCAGCATCGGTGGCTACTAGAGATGAAAATCCTGCTCCCTTTGTTCATGAACATAGACAACGGCAAAAGAAATTAGATATTTCCCGTGGAAGAAGAAACATCCCTAAAATCTACTTTTCTTGTTTTTTCTTATTTACAGTACTTTCAAGTTTCTGCACTATTGAGATTCGAGAACTTGAGTCATTGACTCTTTTATATTTATTATGGTATATTTTGTGAACATTACATGGCAATTCAAGTTTGAAGTTTGAAGTTTGAAGTTGAACTCTGAAGCTGTAAGGTTGATAACTTGATGTTATGGATAATGGACCTACGATTGATGAATTCACTAGTGTATGATAATTGATTGAATCATTAATGGTTGATGAATGATGTTATACGGTATTATGATTATCATGTTATGGTTTATTTCATGTTTTTTATGTTTTTCATGACTAATTCAACATTCTGCAAGCATTTGTTGGCATGTATGCATCAAAATATATTAAAAATATATATTATATAAAAAGCGCTTCCAAACCGGAAGCTTCTAAAAATTTCGCTTCCCGCTCCCAAGTAACCTTGGTTTTATACATGCAAGGAAAGGCAGCTCTTTCCTGGTCAAACCTGTGATTGAAAGAATTGCAGCAAACAGTGGAGCATAGCAGCACCAAAACAATCACAGCTAAAAGGCACCATCTGTAGAAACCATATCAATATTCGATATGAAGATTGAATTTAATTTCCACCAAGTAAGAGCAGATATTCTATGCAGAAAGAAATTCCTAAAAGGCAGGTCCCTTGCAATCTGAAGACATCCACATGAATCCTGATAACCTATGGAGATAACCATCAAACTCTTATCACACAAAGACAACTAACTAAACTTACTTATGTTTAAATGCCTATTCATGAGATTATCTGCTGCATATGAGAGATATATATCATCAGTATAGGTTTTCCCTGTTGATTTCAAGATAATGAATGTCAGCCAGTGGCCACAACATAATAATCTAAAGAATTAATTACACTTACGGACACAATATAAGCAGTAAGATGAATGAACAGAGACGGGAACTGTAAACTTCCATGCCCTTGCAGAACTCAATTTTGCTGTCCTCTAATTTAAACTACAAATCTGGATGAGATCACCATCAAAAGGAACTAAAACAGGCCTTTAAAAATGTGCTGCAGCTGAGAGTCTTCACCACAACATCTGAAAGACTATATTTGTGTGTTTTAATGGGATCGCTATTGCTACACAATTAATTCACATTCAGCCGGTATGGAACGATTAGCGGGCAGATTTCACAGCAGGAATTTACCTGGAAAGCCTTCCTCAAAGACTCGTCCGCTGAAGCCACCACATTCACCCGAGTCCAGCCATGAACATACAATCAGACAAAAAACATTAAGATATCCAAAGTTATTACACTAAAAAGTACACACGTGAAAAAGTAAGAGCTCCTTGTAAAATTCACATATTTTCAACCGACAAGAAGATGCAGGTATTTTGAGGTGCATTGCCACATCTGGCAATAATGAATCTAACTTCATAAACAGTGATGCAAATAACTGTCAGAACTCAACCCCAAATCTGCACACACTCTCGTGCCCAGATTATGACAGAAAGAAATATGCAGTAAATCCCAGACGGCGAAATATAGTTAGTTCCATCCGCTCGGCCAGGGTTCAAACTTCAAATCCCTTGGAATAGCATATAACAAAACAACTTCGTGGCCTTAAAATCAAGTAATGACAGTTAAGCAATTAACAATAAAAATCAAATACCTTCGTCCATTAAAGCTTTCATCTGTTTGATGGCATCCGAAGTGCTGGACTCCATCATGAACCAGCAGACTTAAGAGACTCGTTTTTTCCCCGTCAATTGGCACTGTCGGTGTTTTTAATCAAGCAGGAGGTAGAGGAGACGAGATTTTTGTCATGGAGATCTCCCGGACGAAGCAACGAGATCCAGAAAACTGAACTAAAGCGATCTTTAACGTCCGTTCAGAACAGAAAAATCAAATGCGGCCCTGTTAAAAGCCTAAATTTTACCAAAACCCCAAAAACCAGACCTTCATTCCTCGGTCATTTCCCCCCATCGACCAGAGCTGGGCTGCCATATGATGGTATTATTATCGCGATTCGTTTTTACCCGTTCAACGCAGTAAAAAAGAAGCAAATAGTGAATCTACCAGCCACCTGACTTGAACGACAGCAGCGCACGTCGAACTGGTGGGCCGTGCAATCTGGACAACGCTAGCTGGTATGCGACTCGAACCTGCAACCTGCCGACAACAACGTACACCGATCGACTTCGCTCCGGCCCTTTAAACGGAGGGAGGAGAGAGATCCCGCCGTGTCCGGAACGGAAACGGGAACGGTGTTCTTTCTGTTCTTGACGATCAAAGACGCGTGCTTCCCAAAACTCCCCAGCGACTTGAGCGGCGAATCTATTCCCGCATAAAAAGGCTTTCAAGTTTAGGCGGCTTATCTAATCATGCTTAAAAGGCCTCCAAATTTACAGCATTGAGCATATATATTTTGAATATATTTAGCTATCGATTTTGAATTTTTCCTTTTATTATTGATGGACTAGGGTTATCTAAGGATCTGTCTCACAAGGGAATTTTTTGGGTTGTGAATTTAATCTACAAATTTTGGGCTCATCCTTTGTGAATTTAATCTATAAATTATTTTTTGTTGTTTGTTGAGCTATTTTAAGCTCAGAAATGAAATGAGGAAAATTCCGTGAAGGTTTATGGCAAAAAACTGGTAAAAACCAGCCGGAAACATAAGTTAAAAAGTCTTCTCTTTAGACAACTCAGTTATCTAATCTTATCAAAGAGAAATAGTTAAGAAATAAAAAAAAACACACATGGATAATTTGTGGTAGGATTCAGTCTTCTTTTAGTTAAACCTCTTTATTTCGAATGTTGAATCACTGAATCAATCTTTACATAATTTGTGGTAGGATTCAGTCTTCTTTTAGTTAAACCTCTTTATTTCGAATGTTGAATCACTGAATCAATCTTTACAGTACACTTGTTTCATTCTTGTCCATAGATGAAAAAGTATATGCTATAGTCCACCTCAAATCTCAAATAAAAAAGCATTTTGACTTAATTATCACTTTTTATCATTAAAAATTCATGAATCTAGCCCTCCATAAATTATGGGATCTTTTATTTCACCAAATAATCACTTTTTATTATTCTAAAGCATTTTTTATTATAAAATAAATTCAATTTTTTATTATTCAAAATCCATTTTTTATTGTAAAATAGATTCAATTTTTTTTAGCAGTGAAGCATTAGATTGTGCAATTTCAACATCTTATGTTTATATTTTCAACAAAATTTTAGGAAATTATAGTCAAAAATATGCTAAATAAAAAATCCTCCACCCTATTTTGATTTTTTCAATTACTATTAATAAAATTTGAAAATTTAATCTTATTATTTAACTAATAATCATTTTTATTTTTCTAAAACTAGTTTAATCTTTTTAAATATTATTTTTATTTTTCTAAAAACAAGTTAAATCTTTTTAAATATTATTTTCTACTCAAATTAAATTGTACAATTTCAACATCTTATATCTACCAATCTTCCACTCAAATTAGATTGTGCAATTTCATTTCAACATCTTATATAGATATTTTGTGTGCAATTTCATTTCAACATCTTATATAGATATTTTCAACCCAATTTTCTTTTTAAAAATGGAAAAACCTACCGGATAGTTCCGACCTGATTTTAAGGAAAATTGGTCGAAAATAAACAGAAAAAGATCAAAATCCTCTTTAGAACTCCCCAATCTGGCACTGAGCTGTCCGCGCCACGGCCGGAATACCGAATCGGTTTCGATTCCCGGCCTCTAGTTAAGGAATTTGACCCAAGTGATGGTCCCAGGTTCCAACAACATTCCGGCGAGGTCGGTAAATCTGCGGCCAGCCGCCCGCAATCAACGAAAAATCTGCTAATCCGACGGTCCGATGCCCCGTTCTTGAAAACGCGTGAATAGATGTCCGCCATCGGATGGTTCGACTAGCAAGGCCGTTAGCCGACGTTGGGCTTCCCGAGCATTGTCCGGCCAAAGGGCGGCTGATATTTATATTTTAATTAAAAAGGCAACCGTATTAAAAGGCGTTCTAAAAAATATGTTTTATTATTCAATAAATAGTATTAACGACAAGCCCTAAATGTACCTTCCGGAGAAAGAGAGAGTAAATTAAATGTACCTTCCGGGGAAAGAGATAGTAAATTTGACAGAGTGATCACATGGGCGTCCGAGTCCGAGTCCGGGCGTTCTTTGTTGACCGGCAATTCTTGGAGTCCAATGAATATTTAGGAATTATTTGAAAGACCTAACTTTTCAAGCTACAGGTAGGTAGCTAAATTCGAATTCTTTTTTGAGGATCGAGAAAAGCATATTCTGAATCTTTCAGCGATGTAGCTATCGGAATGAGGAAGAATAGAATAGAATAGCATTTTGGGGCTTTGCATCCATTGAAATTATTCACATGTTGTGGGGGGGGGCAGGCAGGGCAAAAATAAGTTATGAATTCTTGAAAAGCAAATACAGAAAGAAAGCACATGGTGATTCAGAATTAAAAAAGTAATGAAAAATTTAAACAGATTTATGCGCGAGATCGTCATCGTGTGACAAACGTTTGTATTTTTGTCCAAAAGTTTTTCCGTAGACGATTCCAAAATCCATCCCTTCTTTTATATAAGAATAAAAAAAAATGAAATGAGAATTGTACAACTTTATTCCAATGGCCATGCCGCATACGACATCTCCAAAAAAACACACACACACAGAACAGAGAACAGAGAACAGAGAGCTTTGGTTGTGGAAGCGTGAATCTCAGCATAGCAGGTCAGGCCGCGAAACGACACGGTGCCCGCCACCCACAGTAGCAATAATCAATCAATTTTTATCATAAAACCAAAATGCGCCATTACAGCTCATGGAATTCATGATGCAGGCGTGATGTTTTATTTCAATTTTTAAATTACTTCGAACTCTAGTTTTTAAAAATAAAATAAAATAAAAAAGTTTAAACGTGTTTTTTTGGTCCTTCATCAGACTTGAACATGGATGTGTTCCTCGCACTAAGACTTTTACTAATACAGTGACGTGCTGCTATTATGATAATGTTATCATTATTATTATTATAATGTTTGACACTGCTTTTATTCCTTTCGTTTTAAAAACAGAAATATTAATTATTTTAGAATTAAACTTAATAAAGATTTTTTATTTATAAATTAGTCTATCAGTAAAGGTACATGTACATGAGCATAGCGTAGCGTCACAACTTGTCAAGGTATGATCTCTCGTTTTCACTTTATACTACTTCGACCAAATTTTGGCGTCCCATTTTCTTCACAATAAACAAGGTTCTTAAGAAATTGACGAGGGTTTGTTGTTAAGAGGGAGTATTGTCTCATAGAGAACAATATTATATTTCAAGTGGATTCATTAAGTAGCCCCAAGGGTTAGCTCAATTGGTAAGACGTGTGTACACTCTCTCGGTATGGGAAGAGGTCACGGGTTCGAGCCTTGAGTCCTTTGGGGTTAGGCCTTCTGTGAGGAAGGCTGGCGGTTTACCACCTCTACCATCCACTAATGTGGGAAAGTATTGCTGGGTTTCTCGTGGATATTTACTCTGAAAAAAAAAAGGTGGATTCATTAAGAATTAAAAGATCCAGTTATTATTGTATTTCAATGAAGCTTTGAAGATTAATTCAATTGATAAGATGTATGCATATTTTTATGGTTTGAGGGAGGATATTAATTCAAGTTTTAAGGTCAATTATTTTTGTGAAATATTAATGGGTTACTAAGTTAAATTTTTCTTAAAAAAATTGTATCTTGGTGATATTTATTAATAGCTTTTTTTTCTTTATGTAAAAGGATAAAAAAGGATGTATTGGTGGGTTTCTCGGTCAAATTTTCCTTGAAAAAATGGTATTTTGGTGTGATATATCAATAGATTTTTCTTCTTTGTTAAAAAAGGATGAAGATAGCGATCATTATAGAGGTAAATTTATGTATCCATCAAGTATCATTTACATAATGTATTTGTCAATGAAGTGCCACTTCACATACATTGTAGAGAGAGAAATGCATTGTGACTTGTGAAATGTGAATGGACTAATTTGTGCACCATACTTCTCATTGAACCAATTGTTAAAGCATAGCACTATGCCTTAGCCAATATCTTTGACGCAACTTCCTCCAATAGACATGAGTCGTTCGACAGTCTTAATCCTTTATCCCTAGTCACTCTTGCCTCTAACCTTACTAGGGATTCACCCATAAGACATAGGAAGTATGTGAGCAGTTGGCCTGATCGAGGAGGTGACTAATTGGGGAGTAGTGCAGAGTCATGCTACCTCTCATTGATTGCTTAGTGTATGTTTTTAGCAATATAGGCTTGTTCTTATCCGTCCTAATGTTTTAAGGTGATGGCAATGAAATTCTCAATAAGTAATTTAGCTCTTTGGTAACAACCTCTTCTCATAGAAGTTTGTGACTCTACACTTTTGGTCTTGTAGTGCCTTGGGTTCAATTGATTATGTTGCAGTGGTTGTGGTCAATGCCCTTGAGTGGTGGCTCTCACTACCTACTTTGTAACTTGCATGTTAAAATTTTGCTTGTGGTGCTTTGGTTTTGTGATGGCCTTACATATCAAGGCTTGGTCTATGTGTTTTGTGGTTTCCTTGAATGGCATGGAGGTCAAGTTTGCTCTATAATTTGTGTGGTGTTCTTGTAGTGCATGGAGGTTAGGATTGTAGTTGTAAGAGTTCAATTATGTCTGGTGCTTGATGTTTGTTGTTCTACCATCTCTTAGTAGTTGGATTTGCTCATGGGGTTTAGTTTTGGTTTGTGGCAATATTATTGCCTTTCATGGTCATTTTATTTATGATTTATTACCTAGGTTTTGTTTTGGATCTCATTTTTCTAGTGTTTTTGGTGTCCATATAGGGTATGGTAGCAAAGGTTTCAACAACTTTGTGAACTATTTGATTTAACCTTGTGAGTGTGTCTTCCCACACAACATGTCAATAATGTATGGGGGATAGTCTTGATTGTGATTTTTTCATATGTTGAAGAGACTATTTTAATTGTGATTTTTAGTGGAATTAAGAAGATTATCGTAGTTAAAAACAAATAAAATAAAATAAAGTTGTAAAAAATACCAATCTAATCCATTTTTTAATATATAAATTCATTATGTAATAATTATTTTATAAAGTTTTATAAGAAGATTTCGGCTTTAGGTAATGTGCAAGGTAATAATGCTTTCAAAATATAAACTATCTAAAATGAATTATTGAAGTTTGAGCAATAATTAGTCATTATGATTGTAAAAGGTAGGAAGATTTGGGATAACATAATCTTAGTTCAAGAGGCTATACATTCTAGCCAGAAAAATGGAGACAAGGGAATGGCGATGAAGCTAGATCTAGCAAACGCTTTCGATAGAGTCAGCCACTTGTTTCTCTTTCAGGTAATGAGGAGATTTGGCTTTGCTCCTGAATTCATTTCTTGGGTCAAGGCTTGTATCAGCAAGCCTTGGATAGCCCCCCTTGTCAACGGTAGAGCTGCCCCCTTCTTTCAAGCATCAAGAGGTCTGAGGCAAGGCTGCCCGCTTTCCCCTCTGCTCTATGCCATCCAAGCCTCTGTCCTTAGCCTCCAACTGGAATCTGCCAGGCAAGATTAGGAGCTCTCAAGCATCAGGATGGCTAGAGGCACTAAAGACATCAACCACGCGCTATTCGCGGATGATACTATCCTGCTTGGAGGAGCCAGCCAGATTATAGCTCACCGCTTCAAGCTAGAAATGAACCGTTATTGTCATGCCTCCGGAAGCAAAAACAATTTAGGGCAAAGTCAGATCTTTGGATGGAACCTAAATCCCAGGGAAATGCTTGATATTTCCTGGATACTCAACATGGATGGTGTTGTTACTTGGGAGTCCTTCAACTATCTTGGAGTACCTATCTTCAAATCCAAGCCTAAGAGCTCAGCTTGGAATCCCATAGTGGAGAAAATCAAAACGAAAATCACAAACTGGGGGACGATCTGGCTGGGAAGGTAGTACTAATCAAAGCTATATTGAATAGCTTTTTGCTCTACCAATGCTCCCTTCTTATCGCTCAGGTCAATATCTTAAACCAGATTGAAGGCCTGATAAGAACCTTTCTCTGACAGGGTGGGAACAATGGGGGGAGCAAAAAATTCACCTTGGTCAGCTGGAAAACCATAAAATTGCCTCGGTCGGAGGGTGGTCTTCAAATCAGAGACTTAAAAAACCAAAATTTGGCCATGGGAGCCAAGCTGTTATGGAATTTGCTCGAGTCCAAATCCTCCTGAAGCAGTCGTGTGCTGAAGAGAAATTACTTCCCTGGGCCAACGCTCAGGTGCCTTGATGGAGATCACGTGGTTAAGAATGGCTCTTCTATTTACAAAGTCTATAAAAAAGCGCTACCTTACTTCAGAGATGAGTTATTTTGGATCCCAGGCAATGGGAAATCGATCAGACTATGGCACGATGTGATCCTAGGACATCCTCCACCTCAACTCCCACGTCTGCAAGCCTAGATGACAAAGAAAGAGCTGATCACAATCTGGGACATCGTTGAATGGGAGGCCGTCGAGCCAAACAATTGGGCACGTTGGGCACTGCCGGATTGCCCAGACGATTTAAAAACTGAAAGCAAAATGTTGTTACATCATCTAGCAGGTCTCGCTCCAATTAATAAGTCTAAAAAAGACAAATGTGGTTGGGGAAGGCAGTCTGGCAAGTATTCAACTGCTGAAGGGTACCAACGTTTCTCTGCCAACTATAACGTGCTTGTCAACCCAAGAATCTGGAACAATTTGTGGAATTACAGCACCTTGCCAAAGATTGAGATGTTTTCCTGGACACTGATGCATGAGAAAGTGCTCACTGGCGAGAATTTGGAGAAAAGGGGGTTTGCTGGTCCCTTCCGCTATCCACTTTATGCTGAAGACTCATAAAATATCAGCCATCTCTTTCTTAAGTGCCCTTTTGCTACCTCTGTTTGGAGTGAAGTGCTGAAGCGGTGGGGAGAGGATAATCATATTCTAGATAGCATATAGGCATGCTTCCTAAATTGGGACAATATTTACGAAGGATAGCTAACAAATAAAAACGGAGTGAGAGCATGTTGGATGAAGCTCCCTAAGTTAACTTGTTGGTGCATCTGGAATGAAAGAAACCACCGAATCTTTCAAGACAATTTTCAGCCAACATGGAAGATAGTTGCAAAATTTAATGCATTGCTTGAGGAGGTTGTCAGCAATTCAAAGATACCTAGCAACAAAGAAAATCTGACTGCTAATGAGGAAAGCTGGATGTAAAGCCTTAACATCAAGGCGGTAAGTACGGTGGCTGCAAATGACTTGGGAGAAATGGGATATCAGGATGGACAAGTCCCAATTTGAGAACTGGCCAAGAGAAAGGAAGATTTTTAAACTTTTTTTGATGGGGCCTCCAAAGGGAACCCAGGAAGAGCGGGAGGAGGGGGAGTCATTATTGAGCCAGGTGGGAATGTCATGATGGAATACTATTGGAACATAGGCTATAATTCCAATAATATGGCCGAGGCTTATGGGCTCTGGCAAGGCCTCAAACAGTTACAGAAGAAAGGAGTGAAAGATGTTATGGTTTTTGGTGATTCCAGGTTAGTTATTCAGGCTTTGAATGGGGGTGGAAGGGCCAAGAATGAATGTACAGCAAGACTGATCAATAGGATTAGATCCAAGGCTAGATTGTTCAGGAAGATCACTTTCTATCATATTCTAAGGGAGCTGAATGTTCTGGCGGATATTGCAGCCAACAGATCAATAGCGGTAGGGTATAATGATCTTGTGGTTAACTCGGGTGTAAGCTTTGAAATACCTCCTTAGATTTTTGGTAGGTTAATCGACTGGAGGATGTGGAGATATGGTAGATTGTTGTATCGAGTTTTTTCAGCAAACTCATTGCTGAATCTTTTATTATAACATAACCGTTCTTTTTAAAAAAAAATAGTCATTATGCATTTGAATTAACTAGTTGTTAGTGCAAGGGAAGTATAATCAAGTTTAATGTAAAAAAAGAGGCTAGAGAAAAGGATTCTTGAGAAATGGATTTGTGACAAGAAGTATTACACTACGTGGATTAATAAGGGAGCCATTATTTATAGCAAAACTAAATGAGATTTATTATCGATTGCAAAAATTGAATACAGTGGTACATGGTATGTTACATGGCATACATTCTTAGTCCACAAATGTGCTTTCTCACTTTATTTGTTTTCAAGATAATTCAACGTAATACAAAGTAGATTTTTTAGAAGGCATGCCAAGAGAACTTGGGGATTTTGATACCAAGAAAGTTATGAATGACTCAAAACACTTAATAGAGGTGGTGTGTATTTATAACTAGCAATTGTCCAAAGAAGTACAAAGATACTTCAGAAAAATACGTATTATGTAGAAAATAACAATAATAGATATGAGTGTAATATCCACTCAATAGTCGATTTTTAAGGATGGTGGCGTCATGAAGTGACAAATGGATTCGGCATAGTAAAGGAAGGCAAACAAAACTACTTCTACTAAAAGTAAGGCAAGTGCTCCTAAAAGGATGATGTTACACTATAAACTACAAATGTTGAAAGACCAATGAAGGATTGGGGAGCAAGACAATATAAGGGATGCATTGATTGAAGATTGAAGGAACCAAGTCACTCCAACATAAGTGACTACACAAATGGTGGAGTTGGATTCATGAAATCCATAACTCAAAGGTTATGAAAGCCATAAATAAAGCAATTAAACAGTGCAGTTCATCGATGACTTTTATCCCTCATCCTTCATCAAACTTTATTTCCACAGTGAAGTATCCATGATTGAAAATCCATAAGGCTACTCGATAATTTATGAAATTGACTATTGAATGGATATTTATCATCATAATATTTTTTTTCCAATAAAATACATCATGGCAACCCTTTGGTCACTTCCCCTTATTTTGAGGATGTGACTCGAGATAAATTGTTTAAATGGAGTTTCTTCAACCTAACTTGGTGGGGACATCGAGTGAGGACCTCCTATGTGCAATTCACAATGCTCAACCAATCAAACTAATCCACTAGTATTATTTAATATCACATCTCTTATTCTTGTTTTTTAGTATATAATAATATCCTTATGTAGTTTCTTATAAAACTCGATATTAATTAATAACATCCAAAAAAAATTAATATTCCAAAAATCATAATTTATATTAATAATTAGGTTGTGATCCTTTGTTATTATGGTCTACTATGAATTATGTATACCTGCAACATGTACATATATCTTTTTAATTCAAAGTATAACTTTTTTTCTTTGAAAAAAAGGCCTCAATTGATATCCCCGTCATGTTAGCTCTGTAATCAAAGCGAATGAGGTGCGACCCCTTCGAATGGACCCCTGTGATTTCTTCCCATACACATCGCAACCCCACTAAAAAGCTTTTAAACCATAACATAAAATTCATAATAACTAGATACTAATAATATAATTAATTATATAATACACACTAATTATGTAATTAATTAAATATTTTTTTCTTAATAATAAAACTTTTATTTAAATATAGTGCAAAATCTCACCAAGTGAAAATTTTCACCCATCAAAATATCCCAATGGAGGATCGAGTTTAATGTATAGGTTCACTGAAAATAATAACGAATGTTGCCACATACCCTCTTTATCATTGACTATATATATGCTTTAGTGATGCTTTTGAACTCTCACATGCTTTCCGAAAGACGACGACGAAAGGTGTGTTTCATAAAGTGAGTATTATTCAAGCTTTGTTTTTTTCGAAAAGATAATTCATAAAATCCAACAAAGACAAGATACAAAAGTTCAAAGAACCTTATGAAATGGACTCCAAGATCAATCGGTACAATGATACCATATTAAATGGTTGTAAAAAATACATGTGCTTTAAAGACAAACCCTTTTTTTTTTTCATTTTTTTACATAATTTTACTTCTAACACGGTTCAAGAATACACATCATGTACACACTTCTAAACAACATAATATATTCAACTTTAGATATTTTTACCTTTATGACAATCTTTTATACAGCATGCAATAACATTTTAATAATAAAATAAAATAAATCAATTGTCATAATAATATACATTGCTTTAATTCCATTTGATAAAGACCTACTTAAATATGTTATTCTAATTCCATTATTTCCATTTGATTGTTTAAGGACATCTGAAGGCCCTCATAAAGATTGAAGGAATTTTAAAATGAAAGCGGCAGCTTGAAATTTAAATAAAATGTTAATCACACATTATAATATAATAACAAGGGTTAAGATATATTTGTGATATACCAAGTATTCATGCCCATGTTTATTTATTTATAATATAACTAGCATTTGCACCAAGAGGTGCAAAGAAACGTTGAGAGGGTTTTGCAACTGAACCTTTTTTATCTAGCTTGGAAGACTGGAAATTACTATTTAATAATAGTTATTTTTGAGATTTTACCTCAAGACATTTATGACTAAATTTGATTTTCGGAATAAATGTTAACTTTTTTTCCAAGTTGTGTTTCTTGATTGCGATTTCCGAAATTGGGAAGCAGAAATGTATTTTTTGTATGTTTGAGGAAGTTTGTTTTATGTTTGGATCACAAAATCTTATAATTTTCAACAAGGAAATGTCCTTTCCAATTTCGGTTTTGTTAAAATGGTATGTTGTTTATTTATTTTCGATTTTCGATTGTTCGCTTTTCAAATATCGCTGAGATTGCTTTCGATTTATTTTGTATCTACTTTGTCGATTTTAGAGAATCAGAAATCGAAACTTTCACCTTATGTAAAATTGAAGGTCTTGATGTCATCCTATTAGTTCCATATAAGTCAACAATGTTAATAAATAATTTTTTAATAATTTTAATAAAAATCATACAAAAAGATGTGGAAAGTATAGATATGTGACTAATAGGCCAAGTCCCAAAATCACAAGCCAACTTAAAGAATATGGTGGTATTTGAAAATGGCCAAACATTGTTGAATATTTAAATCTAAAGCGATGTCATTGAATCATTCAACTTAAATTAAATTACAACAATTAGGGTTTTATGTAAATTGCAATTATAAAAAACTTAAGAACAATCTGTTCAAGAATAAAATATATACACCTAAGGGACCGAA
>LPNX010448656.1:2952-15100 GCA_001517045.1 Pseudotsuga menziesii | reverse complement strand
CTTATCGGGGACTGTGTATTTAAATTTTTTTTTATGATTTAAGACTCGCGTACGCGTTTTGGCTATACAAATCGCGTGCGCGTTTTGGCTATACAAATCGCACGCGCGTTTTGTAGTAATATAACGCGTACGCGATTTGTCTTCCTATCCTACATGTTCCATGACATGTCAAGCTCGGGTTGAACCATACCAAGTGCTATGTCAGGCTCGGGTTGATGTATTTTTTGGTAACATGATGTTGTTTTTGAAAACTAGGATTGCATCTTAAAGGTCCATCATCTTCTTGCACTGACCCTTAAGCGATAATTTCGAAACTCTTGGTGTTCTAAAGACAATGGAAGATAAACCAAAAATTCTTAATTCTTCAACTGAATGTGCTAGTGGTGATATCATTTTATCATCTTCCTTTCATGATGAGTTAGTTCCTTTCATTTCTTCACAAAATTCATTAGATCAGAGTTTTGTTAATGATGCTTCTATTAAAGTAGTCAATGAAACAAATCATAGCAATAGAGAAGCATTTACCTTTTTATACTCTGACTCTTACTATTCTCTGTATCCTGATGTTTTTGCTGATCATAGACTACATTTACATGTTAATGATTTTATAAGGAATACTTCATTATGGTCAGATTTTGATAGGATACAAGGAAATACATTTTTTGAAGATGAAGGATATTTTGAGATCCATTCTGATGTATTTCAAATTTGTCATGAAGAAGATCATAATTTTTGTACTATCGTTACTCATCAGACTCATGCATGTTCATCCATTTTATCTTTAGTCAGTAAAGATTATGATTCAATCTGTGATATTGAATGGGATACACAATTGAAAATTAATTTTCCTCATTGCAACATGATATACATATCTTAAAATAATGTCATCAATTTTAATCTTCACGTTAGAAGACACAATGACATATTTATTCTCCAAATAATGCCCGAATGTCATTTTGTTCTTTTTGAATTTAGTCGTGATGATATTGTGTCTAAAGATACATTTTTTATTGATTCTTTTTCACGAATGTTGAATCATATTTCTGATAAGTCTTTTTAGTCATGGTTCTCATGAGAAATCTATCTCCTTCCAACTTGATCCGATTTATGTATGGTGGGAAGAATCATTTAATAAAAGGTTTCTGTGTCATCTTTTATGCTTTGTACATACAAAATTTGATTTAGTTTGTTTTCTTCATTTTGAATTATTCTCATTTCTAATGCTGATACATGATTTGTTTTCTCTAGCAGGTTTCAAGTTACGTGAATGGCTTCATTGGAAATTTTCATTTACTTAGTTTGTATATATGTTATTTTATTAGTTTAGGTTAGGTTTATAATTTTGAATGATTTATGTTTGTTTACATTTGAATAAATGCAGATATATGGAGTTGAGACGACATCATGTTGAAAATGAGATGACGACATCATTATCAGGGAAGTAGTTCTTTACTTTCTCTCGTTTTCTTTAATCGTCTCATTAAAACAAAAGCATCTTTCATCCTTTTATAGCTGCATATTCATTAGGGTTTATCTTGTTACTTTGATTTTTGAATAAAACAAATTAGATTAATGTCTCATCACTTATTAAAAACCAACTTTGACTAAATTGAAAGATTTAAAAGCAAAATAGGGATAAAAATTTTAAAAACTTGTTAATCTATTTTAATCTCTCATTTTCTTTTGCTGGAATTAGTCATATGTTGTTTTGACCTATTTTTTATTTGATGAGATCTTGATTTAACTCATGTGTTATGTGTGTATAATTTATTTTAAAATTTTCATTTTCTTTACTTAGTGTTTTCTCGTAGACTTTGAAATCCTTTGTTTCAATAATTTGCTCAAATAAAACTCATGTATATATTATTTTGCTTTTTCTTTTGATTTTTCAAAACCAGGAGACATGATTCGGATCTCGGAGTGTTTTTATGTCATAAAATTGGAATCTGATTATATAAGACATGAAGAAAGCTAGATTTTTAGAAATTTGTTCTTATCTCAGAAATAAAAGAAAAAGAAATTGAACTGTTGTAAACAAAATTACTAGACGAAAACTTTCACTTTATTTCTTTTCTTTTATCATTATCCTCAAATTGTTGGATTTAATAGATATCGAAGTCATTATTACTAGGAATTCTATTACTTATTTAGAAATCAGTTCTGTGAAAGCAGTTGCAATTTAATAATAAAATCAGTTATCTATAGATCCTTTACACTATCTTGCTCGTAAAGAGTTTCCTATTATGTTCCCCCAATATAAATATGCAAATCTCTTATAGATGAGCACTTAAATGCTGAATATGAAGACTTCTTTAAACTTATTAGCTTGGGATATAAGCCGTTGGGTAGAATGGGTTAAAAGACGTACCCTTTCGAGGCTATGGACGCCTGCGGGTAGGAGGGCTCCGTCTGTGGCAAACTTGGATTCCAAATCATAAATTGTTATATATACAAAAATCTATAAAAATCCAAGGTCATCCTACACTCATGAAGAGGTTCCAATGCAGCTTACCCATTAATAAATTGAGAAGTTCTAAATATTCGTGTTTTATCTTATCTTGGGACTAGAACGATAGGATGTATGGTTAAAAGTCAACCCTTTCGAGGCTATAGACGCCTGCGGGTAGGAGGGTCATGACTATAGTATTGGGATCATGTCTTTAAAAAAACTAGTCGAATATCAAAATTGCATTGTATTTCCCAGGATTAATTTCTTTTGGAGTCTTATGTTTTCTGAAAAAACTTAAAATTCGCACCATTTTTTAAGGTAATTTCTGGATAATGATAAAAGAATCGAATCTGGTATTAGTTTGAAATCTAGTCTTATCACAAGGCACAGTTCTTTTATTTTCAGGAAAATACTAATCTGAGTTAAAGAAAAATTTTCTTATCTTGCTACATACACAAGACAGATTTCATGTTTTCACAGAGATAACTGTTTCGCCCAGTCAGTCGCCATCTGTTGTGCCCCTACCCAACAGCCTTTAAAAAATATTATTTCATCAAATAAAATTGTATTTTATTTTTGATGAAATGTTTGAATTTCATATGAACAAAACTAAAGAATTAACAGTTATTGAAATGGTAACATTCCAGAAGCTATTGAAACATGAAATTCAATGTTTTTAAAGAAACCTTTGTGAACTATGGATTAGTTGACAAAATCACTATTTTTAAATTATTATTTTGAGTGGATAAGTGTTAATAATTGGTCATAACTTAGTAGTGATTTCTTATCCAATCATTTATTATTCGACTATGTGGTTTTGTTTTGAAATTGGAAGGTTGATTATTGTATTGATGACATCTTATAAATGAGTAATTTTGATTCAATTATTCAACTTGGTAATTCTGATTCATTTAACGATGGATATTGAAAGATAAAACCATGCATTCAATTTAAGAGTTTGAAAAATATTTTACTAAGCCTATCTTATTATTTTTGCTATATTATTAAAAGTGTTGAATAAGTAAAGATCAAATAAGTATATTTATAATTAATAGACTTTATTTATTTTTTATTATTAATTCAAGATAAATAAATCTTTTAATTATTTTGTATAAATATAATAAATAAAGTTTTTTTTGATCTTTTAAATGTTTATCTAGAAAATTAGGTATAATTAACACTTTATTTTAATTTTATCATATTTGCAAAAACACCAGGAATTAATGTGAATTTTTTTAAAGGCTTAGAAATGAGCATACTTTTCTTTTTTATTGAAAATTATTGTCTAATTTATCCACTAGTTATTCATAACGGCACGTGGTTATTAATGAAAATTGAAGGAGCTATTAATTCAATGGAAAGGTTTGTGAATTTTGTTTTATCCACAACAAGATCCTCATATTAAACCAGCTATCTGTTCTCCGATATTGTAGAGATTTGAGAGATGCCAGCCGAATCTATGGATTATTATATTGCTAATAATGATAAAACAAATATCTTGTAGATGCTAAAATGTTTTAATTGCACATATTGAAACAAATCGCAGATTTTGAAAACGGCAAAAGAGCTAGAAAGATCATTAGTTAAGCTATTTATTTTCTCATGATTGAATTCTGTTTACACTTCTTTCTTTTATTAGGTTTTTTGTTTTTCATGTGCAGATGCTAAGGAGATTGTTATGATTCTGGAAATTGCCAGGAGACGAATTTTATTCTCTGTCAGTTATTAAAAACGCGTCCTCAATTAACAGGAGTTTTTTCAGGCCACTTTTTGAGCAAATGGAGATAGATATGAAAAATCCGCGACATGGGTTTTTCTCAGAACGGACCCATTTAGTTGTATTCACGAAGATTTTGCCACAAAGTGATGGATTCTGGGAGATTTCGTGGGTTTTATGGACACAATTTTTGCAGTTGCGACCGGCAAAATTTCGTCTGTGTAAAACCTAATTTGGATTCCGTTTTTTGTTATTTAAGCAGACTAGAATTTGCTGGAATGGAAGGTGGAGGTGGAGGCTGCCAACACTGAAGAGATTTCTCTCTTGTAAGCTCAGAAAATACTGCCGCCTGAGGTCGATAGTTGATGGAGAGGAGACAACAAGACTGTGGTTTGATTTATCTACAATTTTAGACAGCTATCTGTCTTGACCTACGATATATTGAACTGGTGATATTTTTAATATATGTTTTCAGTTTGTATACTTGCCATATAGTTTTGATATCTATCAGTCTTGCCATTTATTTTCTACTTTATCTATGTTTGTTATAATTCTCTAAAAAAATTTGCAAATATACATGTCTTGTAAGGTTGTCGATTTTTAATGTTTTTGATCTTGTTGATATGTCATATTGTTTAATTAATGATCGATATCATTGGTTATATAATATGTAATGATTACTGTATAGTTTTGTTAATGTTTAAATTTCTTTAAATATTATCAAGTATATTCATGCAGTATTCCTATCAGCATAATTCAATTCCAGGTTTAATATTCTTTTCACATTTGATCAGGATAGATTAATATGTTGTTTTTTTAAACTATTTTATGGAAAACAGCCAGTGAATCACATTCAGGATTAAACTTACAGCAAAATAACACAATTTCTTTTATTTTCATTATGTTAGTAACAATTCATTAAATCAGAATTTAATATTTATACTGCTGTGAGATTAGTTTTTGATTTTTGTAATTAATGTATATTTGTTAATAATACAATTTTGTAATTATTTTAACATGTTAATATTTGATTAATTTTGTGATTGTTATATTATAAGTTAAGACTAATTGCATAGATTTAGTTCATAGACTATTATTAATTATATTAATAATTCATTAGTAATTAGATTAACTAGTTTAATTTTGTACATTTGTTAACAAGTTTGTTGTGTATATTTGTAGGTATTTGATAGATTTAACAATAGCTTTGTTTTAGTTTTAGACTTTCAGGCTAAAAGAGCCTTTAAACCTGTCGGAAACAACCATCCCAAATAGCTTGGAACCTGTTCTAAGGATCTCGGTCTGGGTTGTCTTCCCCGTTACGTGCATAGTCACATATGCGCGTCAACATGTCTGTATGAAGTGTAAGAATACGCAGATTCTGTCTTTTTTACTCTGATTTAATATGGTATCAGAGCAAGATGGCGCCAACTTTCTCATCCTTCTGAACAATCTTGGTGTTCAGATCTATTTTTGTTCTAGGCATTTCTATAAGATCTGCTCTGCTCTTTGTCGCATCTCTGTTTAGAGGCTGTAGCTCGTGGCCATCGTTAGTTGCAATTCTAGTGAATATTTGACCTTTTCTCTTTGGCACCTTCATTCTCTTATGGCTGATAGGTTGCCAATGTCCATCTTTACTCGTCACAACTATTTCACATGGAAATCTGCCATGGTTGTTTTGTTACAGAGTAAAGATCTATATAGGGTTACCACTTAGAGAAAAAGAACCCACTCAAATTAATGAAAAACCTAAATGGCATGATCGTTCAAATGAAGCATTAGGTAACAAATCTACCTTACAATTACTGTACAAATACTTAAACCGCCCAAGCATTAAAAGGAAATAGGAATGGGCCATTACATTTCCAGAAAATGCTTGTAGCACTTACAATATGGAAACAAAATTGAACACATACATGAAACTTCAATTGATGTTATATTATACACCAAGGACCATAAAGAATGCATGGAAACGACTGGGGCTCTCAATGGAGGAAACAGGTTTCAGACCTAAAAGATCTAAGGGCTCATGAAGTAAATCTTTCGTTTCTTTAGGGCCTAAAAGATCTAAGGGCTCATGAACCGATTATCAATTTCGATAATTTGATTCCCTATCCCTATCCCCTATTCCCTATCTGATTTGGGACTAACTGTTCTGATAGCATTCCATTGGAAGAATGTTCATCTAAATGGTGATACCGTACTAATAGCACCGCTGGTTCCTTGGGCTAAACACGTTGGGAATAACACATTGAACATGGCGGAATTTAATTACACCTCTCAATTCATCGTTTATGTTGGATACCAAATACAATTGAGGAATGGACGCTAATTTATTAATACGTTATCAGTTTTTTTTACAGAGTTCATAGATTATTTACAGTCATTTATGTAATTATGCCGATAGGCGTCTATCAATGGTATTTTGGGGGATGGACTTGCTTGAGCGGATCATCAAGATCCTGCAAATCCCGCCAAGTGGATGCTCCATATCATCCCAATCGTCTGATCTTTTAACACTCCTAACTAGTCGTAGAGTTAGAAGTTTGTTAGGAGAGTTTGTTAATAGATGGGGTCGTGCATGATGATTCGTTAGCCGGTGCCTAGATATGTGGAGTCGTGGAGCATTCTTTGGAGTCGTGGAGGAATATGTTAGCCGCCAAAGCTCTGTTAGACGACATGGCAGTGGAGGAGATGAACGCGGATGAGATCCAAAACCGAGAGATACAGTTTCAAAAATTCAGTTTCCCCATTTCTGAGCAGTCCTGGAGCATTCGGAGCATTCGCTGGTCGCATTCGGAGCATTCGGAGCATTCGCTGGTTGCATTCGCATTGGTTGCTGGAGCATTCGCAGATTCGCCTGTGCAATAGAGGTAAGCCTAAAATATCTGTGTTTCTCTGTAAATCGAACAGACCTTGAATTTGTATTTGAATAGTATACAAGTGTATTTGATAGAAGGAATGACCAAATAAACAAACATTGTACTGTATTCTACACTTTAAATACTACTAGGATAACTTTCGCCTGCTATGGAGAAATCTTGGAATTTATATTGTGGAAACCTACTGAACCATTTGACTAGGAATCTGTAGGAGTCTGTACCTGGAAAAAAATTGGGTGCCTCTTTAGCCTAATGTTTACCATCCCAAAATACGTTTCTGTAAAACTAAACCCTGCAACATATACATATGACAACCTTGATTCGATCTTGCGACTTCATTCCTAGACTTAAAAAGCAAGAAATTAAATGTAGACCTGGCAAGGAGCATTAGCGCTGGAATTTCAGTACCAATATGCATGTGCCTGCATGGCCTGAACCTGCTTCTTAAGCGCCCGAGATGTATTCCACTACCTCCTTTAGGAAAAAGGGCCATGACCTCCTTCAGGAAAACGGGCGTGTCGAGTCCTCTTCTTCCCTGGAGGAACAACCTTAGGGTTTTCACATGAGAAGCTACGGTGCATGGCCTGAACCTGCTTCTTAAGCGCCCGAGATGTATTCCACCGCCTCCTTTAGGAAAAAGGGCCGCGACCTCCTTCAAGAAAATGGGCGTGTCGAGTCCTCTTCTTCCTTGGAGGAACATAGATCGAAAGATTTAGAACACTTGAGAGATCTGAACACTTGACTCACTGGGAAACATCCCCTGAGTTCCCATGAGAACACTGTACCTGAATAAAAGAAAGCGAAGTTTCAACAAGAAAGCATCGCATTCACATAACGATTTAATATATTAAAAATAAAAGTCATCCTCTCATCATTATTGGTTAAATTTAATAATCGTATAACTTAGCCGTCCTAACTCACAAGTATCGTTGTCGCTGAAGAAACGTACATTTATTGGCAAGAGGCCACAAAGATGACAACAGAAACGTCATAAGTGAAGTCACAATTTAGAATCTTCCCCAGTCAATAGAGTTAGAGAGAGTCAACAGACACTTTACTAACACGCAATCAGAAAGTTACCGTGATCAAATATATAATGGAGGGACAATAGTGTAGATCATGTAGACATATCAACATAAAGGTAAAAGTCCATGCTTGGCTTGGTCCTGAGTTTAATATTTTGTTTCAAAGCATAATGTTATCACTGGGAAGCTTCTTTTCCCTGGCACAATTATGGAAATCCATTACAGCGAACGAGTCAGTTATTATTATTGCGGGGAGGAATAATGAATGTGGTTTTTGAATCAACCAAAGAGAATATTGAATAATAATAATATATTTCAGATGAGCTGGATGAAGACTAGACTAGTTCAAAAGGTAGTAATGTCTCTTACCCTACTAATTGGGTTCTGTTCAAGATCAAATGCACTGCAGTTTATACTGATCCGCTAACAACAAGATAGATACAATGGAGTAAGAACCCTCCACTGGCCGCACCACCAGTTTTGGTCATCGTGCTTACATTTAATTTTTCAAAAATAGAGTTTTGGTCATCGTGCTTCCAGGGCTGCTCCCAGGGCTCACTAGCCTCAGCGCGCTCCTGCACGGCGCTACCTCTGTTTCATGGAGGACACATTGTCACCTCATGAGTTATCAGTCATTATGAATCCATATTTTGAAATCTACAAGGAGGGGTTGGTGCATTCACATCATTAATGTGAATAGATCGGCCTATTTTCCTTCTGTCTCAAGCCATCCCCTGCCAGATCACATTAGATCTTGTCATTTAAAGAGGAAACTTCCAACTGAAGAAAAAGGAGATCGAAAGATTTAGAACAGTTGAGAGATCTAAACACTTAACTCACTTGGAAACATTCCCTGAGTTCCCTAAAAAGCTGACGTAGACCTTATTTTTCCTGTAACTCCATGAGAACACTGTACCTATATAGGGCGTCATGTTCAGAACAAAAGAAAGCGAAGTTTCAACAAGAAAGCATCACATTCACATAACGATTTAATATATTAAAAATAAAAGTCATCCTCTCATCATTATTGGTTAAATTTAATAATCGTATAACATAGCCGGCCTAACTCACAAGTATCGTTGTCACTTGTTTACCGTGTCGTGAGACAATTATCAACGAAAAAGATAATATCGGGTGTACAGTAATTGTTTGACTATAGAAAGGATAATGATTTACTTTAATTATCTACTCCATAAAAAGGATAAGGGTTTACTTTAATTATGTACTCCATAAAAAGATGATGTATGATTACATTAAATGAACTTAGTTTAATAAAATTTAATGTTTGTCCCCGGTGAAAAATAGCATTTAATAAAATAATAAAAGTCAAGTTTACGTAATTATCAAATAAGGTTTATAATGATATTTGTTGCCATAATACATCTCTACGTCATGTTCCATGAAGTTTTTGTGCACAACCGTTGACTTATTATGTTAAATAATGCAAAATTTGATGCATACTATCATTTTGAGAGCAACCAACTATCATTTTCATGTTTTGAACAGAAGAAACGTACATTTATGGGAAAGAGGCCACAAAGATGACAACAGAAACGTCATAGGTGAAGTCACAATTTAGAATCTTCCCCAGTCAATAGAGTTAGAGAGAGTCAACAGACACTTTACTAACATGCAATCGGTAAGTTACTGTGATCAAATATATAACGGAGCGACAATAGTGTAGATCATGTAGACATATCAACGTAAAGGTAAAATTCCATGCTTGGATTGGTCCTAAGTTTAAGATTTTGTTTCAAAGCATAATGTTATCACTGGGAAGCTTCTTTGCCCTGGCACGATTATGGAAAGCCATTGCAGCGAATGGGTCAGTTATTATTATTGCAGGGAGGAATAATGAATGTGGTTTTTGAATCAACCAAAGAGAATATTGAATAATAATAATATATTTCAGATGAGTTGGACGAAGACTACACCAGTTCAAAAGGTAGTAATGTCTCTTACGCTACTAATTGGGTTCTGTTCAAGATCAAATGCACCGCAGTTTATACTGATCCGCTAACAACAAGATAGATACAGTGGAGTAAGAACCATCCACTGGCGGCACCACCAATTTTGGTCATCATGCTTACATTTAATTTTTCAAAAATAGAGTTTTGGTCATCGTGCTTCCAGGGCTGCTCCCAGGGCTCACTAGCCTCAGCGCACTCCTGCACAGCACTACATCTGTTTCATGGAGGACACATTGTCACCTCATGAGTTATCATTCATTATGAATCCATATTTTGAAATCTACAAGGAGGGGTTGGTGCATTCACATCATTAATGTGAATAGACCGGCCTATTTTCCTTCTATCTCAAGTCATCCCCTGCCAGATCGCATTAGATCTTGTCATTTAAAGAGGAAACTTCCAGCTGAAGAAAAAGGAGATTGAAAGATTTAGAACAGTTGAGAGATCTGAACACTTGTCTCACTTGGAAACATCCCCTGAGTTCCCTTAAAAGCTAACGTAGACCTTATTTTTCCCGTAACTCCATGAGAACACTGTACCTATATAGGGCGTCATGTTCAGAACAAAAGAAAGCGAAGTTTCAACAAGAAAGCATCGCATTCACATAACAATTTAATATATTAAAAATAAAAGTCATCCTCTCATCATTATTGGTTAAATTTAATAATCGTATAACTTAGCCGGCCTAACTCACAAGTATCGTTGTCACTTGTTTACCGTGTCGTGAGACAAGTATCAACGAAAAGGATAATATTTGGTGTACAGTAATTGTTTCACTATAGAAAGGATAAGGATTTCCTTTAATTATCTACTCCATAAGAAGGATAAGGGTTTACTGTAATTTTCTACTCCATAAAAAGATGATGTATGATTACATTAAATGAACTTAGTTGAATAAAATTTAATGTTCGTCCCCGGTGAAAAATACCATTTAAACCTTTGAATACCTATGAATATTTAAAACCACTATATTCAAAGGTAACAGCAAGTGATCCAAGTTTAAAAGTTAGGAATATATCCCAAATTACAATTTAAAATCCAACCAGTTTGAAAGAGAAATTGTGGGTGAATGAGTACAACTATCGTCGAAATCAATGTCATTCATACATACCGTGAAATTTGAGATAAACTTATGGATGACATTACCGTTACAACCATTTTCATAGGAAAACTAAAACCAGCAGATGAAGCGGCGATTCACAATATGAACTAAATTATTTATATTGTACGACTGTCTCTCACAGCATGAACTGAAGTACTCATGGCTATAGTGTAGGACTATGACTTTCACAATACGAACTGAATTATTTATATCTATTTAAATAGATATCACCCATCATGCTATGGTTTTTATAATGGAGTTTTTTTTTAAGATTTTGAAAGTTAAAAAGATGATGTATGATTACATTAAATGAACTTAGTTGAATAAAATTTAATGTTTGTCCCCGGTGAAAAATACCATTTAAACCTTTGAATACCTATGAATATTTAAAACCACTATATTCAAAGGTAACAGCAAGTGATCCAAGTTTAAAAGTTAGGAATATATCCCAAATTACAATTTAAAATCCAACCAGTTTGAAAGAGAAATTGTGGGTGAATGAGTACAACTATCGTTGAAATCAATGTCATTCATGCATACCGTGCAATTCGAGATAAACTTATGGATGACATTACCGTTACAACCATTTTCATAGGAAAACTAAAACCAGCAGATGAAGTGGTGGTTCACAATATGAACTAAATTATTTATATTGTACGACTATCTCTCACAGCATGAACTGAAGTATTCATGGCTATAGTGTAGGACTATGACTTTCACAATACAAACTGAATTATTTATATCTATTTAAATAGATATCACCCATCGTGCTATGGTTTTTATAATGGAGTTTTTTTTAAAGATTTTGAAAGTTCGAGGTACACGATAGAGTAGTGATTTGTATAGAATTTTATCACATAAAACAAAGTTAATCATTAACATTATCAAAATTATTTTATCATAATATATGTATAAAAGGGTTATAAATCAAAAGATTTATTCAGGTTTTTCAACACGAATTTAGAGGTTTACTGAGCTGTCTCACCTCTCACGATCACCTTTA
>LPNX010448640.1:43381-88433 GCA_001517045.1 Pseudotsuga menziesii | reverse complement strand
ATTTACATGTGTTTTGATGTATGTCTGATTATTTTTTAAAGTGTATGAGATAAATGCAAGTCAAGAACATAGTTTGCATATGCATCAGTTAATGTGTTTTTATATCTTGAAATGTGCTTATATGTAATATAATTAAATTTCCTTTCAAGTCATCTAATCTCTAAAAATTGACGAAGGAAAGAAGGATTCCTCACTTGGTAATCACTATTAAGATGACATACAACTAAGTGAGAGTCAAGTCTAACCTTGAGATACGAAATGTCGTGAGAATATGAATCTCACAATAGCTCAATAGCGATGCTATATTCAGCCATGTTGTTAGTAGAGGAGCCTAAACAAGCACCTCCTGAATCAACTAGTTGTCATGTGGGTGAATAGATAACCCAAGCGGTCGAGGCAATATTGCATGTGTGACAACTAGCACCAACAACAAATCCTATGAAGCACTCAGTAGACATCTTAAACAAAACCATACTTACATGAGAAACACTAAAGAAAATGATAAATATCTACAAAATTGTACAACTATATACAAGAAAAAGCATATAGACTAGGAATAATAATTTTTTAGGTAGATCCCATTTCGAGGTTCTGGCAGCTTCTTTCCATCGTAATTGACCAATTATGTTTCTTCATAAATTTATATACTATGTAGGGTCCAAGCCACATCGACTTAATATTACCAAGACCCAAGGGTTCTTTGTCTTGGTCATAAACTAAGACTAGATTTCCCTCGAAGAAAATCCTAGGTTTAAGAGACTTATCATACTGACTAAAGTGGATGTCTCAAGTAAAAGTTGTATAGCAAGCTTTAACAATGGTATTTCGCATTCAATGGGTGTGACTGCCTCCACTCCATGAACAAGTTGGAAACAGAAAAAACCTGTGGCAGTTTTGATAGTGGTTCGATATGCCCAAAGTGCAAGGTAAAACATGATGCCCCAATTAGATCTACTAGAATTGATTGTCTGCTTAAGAATAAATTTCAAGGATTTATCAATGTCTTTCAGATGTCCATTCGCTTGCGGGTAAAATGAAAATGAATGATCTTAATTCAAACCAATAAAAGTATTTAATGTGGTCATCATTTTATTCTGAAAATGATAGTCATGATCAGTGACAATTTGGTTTGGAATACTGAAACTAGAAATAATTTGATTGAATACAACATAAGTTGTGGTTTCACCATCAGCCTTTATTGTAGGCATTTCCTCTTCCCACTTAGTAAAGTATTCAATGACAATGATGATATAATTATGCCCCCCCAATAGAAGCTGGGTTACATTTCATGTAGTCCACCCCCAATTGGTGAAGGGTCCTACCATTATGATGGTAAAAGAGGAGCAAGATGTGACCGCATTTTTTTGGTGTAAATATGACAGGGATGGAAACACTTAATAGCCTCCATCCAATATTTAAATATTGTGGGACAAAAATAAGTGTCATGTAGAATCTTCTGAGCTGTTTCCAACCTAGATAGATGACCCCACGCACTCCTCTATGGGCATAATTTAGAGCCAAATCAACCTCTTTGTGAGTAATACAATGATGCAACATTGAATATACCCCTCTTCTATATAAAGTATCATCAATGATGAGATAGTTTATATCATTAAGCTGTAGTTTTCATTGTTCTTCCTATGAGGAGGTTGCAAGACACTTCACAGTGCCAAGATATACCAAGATGTCTCCATAAGGATATTAGGTAGAAATTAAGAAGAGATGCTCATCCGTAAATGATTTGTCTTCTATCATAGAACCCTCGTCACTAGGGAACTCATAAATAAGCTTCGCGAACACCAAAGTATTCTTTGACTTAGGGGATTGAAAATCAAGGTCAAAATCCTAGAGTATGACAATCCATTTGTTGAATTCCCCCCCGATTATACGTTGGGATAAAACGTATTGGAATGGATTTACATTCACAATGATAGTGGTTGTTCGAAGCAAAATGTAGTGACGCAACCTTTGAACAACATAAACAGCTTCTAGTGCCAATTTCTCAACATGTGAGTAGCGAAGTACACATCATACCAGAGCTCGACTGAGGTAGTAGATGATGTGCTCCTGGAGCTGGTCATGTCCTTGAACTAGCACTATGCCAATTGTAAAATTGGATGCAACCAAATATAGAATAAAATATTTAGTATAGTTTGGAAGGCACAACAAAGGAGATGACACTAGTGCTTTTCTAAGGGCCTCAAGTGATTGTTATGCGAATTCATCCCATAAAAAGGGGTATATTGTTTAAGTAGATGCATGAAACCCTTAGTAATTTTGGCGTAATTAATTATAAAATGTCTGAGAAAATTGGATTTTTCTTGTAAACTCTGAAGCTATTCGATTGTTCGAGGAAGAGGTAAATTTATAATTTCCTCTACTTTTAGTGGGTCGACCATAATGCCTTTGTTGGACACAATAAATCCTAACAACCATCATTATTTAACACAAAAGGAAAATTTATTGGGATATAAAAAAATCTTATAGTGTCTACATCTTTCAAACACTGACTGTAGATGAGATGGATTATCCTTTCTCTTGCGAGAATGTGTCGAGAGATATTCCAGGTAGGGTTTGACTATGTGTTTAACATCATGAAAAGTGAAATTCATGGCTCGTTCAAAAGGTAGCTCTAACGTTCTTCAAACCAAAGTTCATTTTATTATATGAAAAAGTACCCCAAGGATAGATAAAAGTGGTCTTCTATTGGTCTTCGAGCTTAATTTGAATCTAATTATACCCTGAAAAAACATCCATAAAGGAAAAGATCTTGCTACCTCTGCACGTGTTTATTATTTGGTCAATGAATGACGTAAGGTAGTTATATTTAGGACACACTTTATTCAAACCCCTAAAATCAGTACAAACACAGATAATCCCTTGGTTTTTATCGACAGGAATGGGGATGGATACCCATTCTGTCAATGAAATAGGATAAATGAACCATGCTTTCAAAATCTTTTCAACTTCAGATTTAATAGCTTTCACCTTCCGAGCATTGATGATAATTTTTTTTTGTTAGGCTGGTTAAATGTTAGGATATGTTTTAATTTAATGTTCAATAATGGATGGGTATATACTTGTAATCTCCTCATATGACTAGGAAAATATGTCATGAAATTACTTTAAAAGGGTTGTGTAAATGGTAATCTCTTCAAGTCAAGAGTTTTCTCCAATATAAATATTTTCCATGAGATCGGGTTTATTTTAAATATTGATCATCCTTGTTTCAGAAATGTTTCACATATTCCCCTCATCAAACACTCCTTCTTTTAGAAAAGTGTTTACGGGTTGATCAATATTTTCACAAAGTCTCACGTGAAAGTCTTAATTCTCTATCCTACTCATGTTTGGATGGAAATAAGACTTATGGTGCATATATTCAAAATACTTATCAAGTCCTATCACGGCTTCTAGGATGGATTATTTTGATGGTAAACCCATATCTAAGCAGTCAGAAGAGTATTTAGACCACATGGATCATGCATGAAATTAATATTCATATGACTCCTCAGAGACACAAGGATTCATGACGAGATCTACAATAACATCATAAATATATTGATAATCAACTTTTGTTGCAGATAAGGGAACTTGTGGTTGATCTTGTGTGGGTAAAATCCATGGGTTGGTCCTATTTCAAATTGAAGATAAATCCCCAGATGTAAAAGCAATGTTCCCCATGCAAGTTGATCCAATATGGTTTACAGAAGCAAGAAAATTGAATGTGCCCATAAGTGAAGCGTACATTCCTACTCCTAAAATTTAATTTGCTGGGAGGGTTTGATCAACCATTGGGATATTAGACTTCGATGTATCTGTATGACTTTTATAGGTAAATGATAGCTGATCAATTGTAACCATCTTTCCTTCATGAGGAAACATAAGTTACTGAAAAATGGACAATGGGATAGCAGACATGGCATAGGTCCAAATTCTTCACAAAAGAAAATTATAATCTAATGGAGCATCTACCTCTTCAACCTCGACTAAAATTGATTTCACTACCAATTCAATATCAAAAGAAGGTAGGATACCATGAGGATGGAATGACCTACAATTGAAAATAGTAAGGTTGTATATGGAACCAAGTCAGGAGACCCTAAAGCTAGCCAACAGGATATAGCCATCACACAAGTAAATTCACCTTCATCTATGATCATTTGTCCAATGGTTTTATTCCCATGGAATATTTCCATCTGGAAGGATACATGATATAATAAGCGTGGTTTGTCAGACATATCAAACTTGAATACTAAACATGTAGAATCAAGACTACCTATAGTAACTATAAGTGCATTTTGTTGTGATAGACAACTTTGCAACACTTCTAACGCATACATGGAAAAGGGTGTTTGGGATAAATCTTCAACAACTGAATAGTTGAGAGCATCCCACACGTTAGGGTTATGTGATGCCCTCTTGAAGACACCTTTCAGTACCTTAGGCATAATATCGACCTATTTTTAAATGGAAAGAGGGGTTGATATTTCGACAGTTTGTTTATCTTTTTGTGATGGCTCAGGGTCATAGTTGTTTTCCTTGGTTTGCAATAGGGTATGGGAATGAACCATGTTAGTCTAATATTTATCATATGAGGAAGCACTTTGGGTGGCCCCCGTGGTATTGGAATCACCTGAAGTTGTGTTTTGTCCTTTTAGAAATGGATCTTTGAGGACAATGGGTTGTTGTTTTACAAATTTCTGATCTTGTTCCATAAGGGGGAATTGATAAGTCAGGTGATCTTATTGAAAAATATTGCAAGGGAACTTCAACTTATTCTTCTCTTTCTCCACCCCCTCAAAATTATTCGTGGGATTAGGATTATTCTCATTACCCTCTCCCTTCTTCCCTTTATTATTTTTTGAACTAGGTTGTTGAGTACCCTTATGGTTAGATTGTGCATTGTATACATTAGCAACTTGAGGGGAGGGTGTGGTAGAAGTAGCCTCTAATTAAGATTTATTCATAGATAACTCATGCATTTGTTTACACAAATATTATGTAGTATGTGTTTCGAATGAACCTATAATGTCGTCAGCACGTGGTCCATGTTTCGGTTTCGCAAAGTCAGTATTTTATATAGGTGTGTCCGGTATAATCTCAGAAAGGATCCTAAACTGAGCGTAAATCAAGTCAAGTTGTTGGGATCTAAGTATGGATTCTTCCTCTATGGTTACTAATGAAGTAGAGACATATTTTGAAATATAAGGTAGTAGTGACTTCAAAAACCATTCTAATAAGAATTTAGAAGGTATATTAGCCTTAATCAGCCTCTTCCGCCTTCAACACTCTAGAATGTGATCATAGATATGTGTGACTTTGTTTTTCCTGAAAGTGGACAAAATATCTATGTTGCCATCATACCGGACAAGGATTTGGAAGTGATTAAGGAAGACAGTCGCTAAATCATGAAATCTATAATAAATGGCGGATGGGGTTTCATGGGATTTCAATATACCATTTAGTTTCCACCGTTGGTTCGAGTTCTTTAAAATAGTATTATCCAAATAGAATTACCATTCAACAAGTTAGAGGAACACCAAAGATGAAAAGTAGTGACAGGGTCACCTGAACCTTCACCAGTTTTACCTTCAAACTTAGGGATATATGAAGGTAACTTGATTGGGACTGGTGGCTAAGTCAAATCATGACACAGATGATCATTCATTAATTTCAAGAGATATGACAAGTTTAAGGTTTCCAAAAAAGGAATATGGGGCCTGGACAGAGGTTGATTTTGAGGAGCTTCATGGGAATAAGTCCATGAATTGAAATTCCCATGAGGTTGGTTGAGTTTTCCCCAAACCATCGACCGTGAAGTGAAAAATGGTTTGAAACGAGTTCCACCTAAAAGCTAAAGGGTTACTTGCCTGGGGTGCACTCTACTGAACTTGTGGTTGACTATTTCTGACTGAAATAGGGATTGTAGACACGAGAGTAGTATTCCTTCCACCAAATAATGAAAAAGAAGAAGGATTTTAGATGGAACCGAAGCATATATTGGTTACGAGTCTAAGAAGAGTAGAAATGGGAGTGATGGGAAGTATGTCCAATGGTACCGAATAAAATATCAGTTAGGAGTCTTAGAAGAGCATATATTATCGAAAAATTGCAATAGACAATGTTGATGGTGTGCAACGATTTATATAAGAAATACAATAAATTGTTTTCCTAAGCAAGTTCTCTCTGTGTGATGTGAAGTGAATATGTATTATGGTTTACATATATTCACACAATTGAAGTAAATAATATGTAAAGTAAATAATATTATGTACATAGGGTAGGCCCTCAATAGATTGGACCTTTAGATTTTATTTAACAATCCCTACACGAGGTAGGGATATGTAAGGATGGTACAGCTGAACCTTTACCTTTTCTATGTGGACACGGACAAAATGTGGACCACTGATATGAGCGATGCAATTTGGGTTGACCAATCACCTCAATATTTCTCATCGTTTTCATTTTTTTTCTTTCCTAACTTTTACTCTAGCCATGGAATTGTTCTTTACTCTTAACACTGGAACCCGTTATAGAAAAAAGAGAACTGTCACCAAGATTACACAATGTATTAAACTATATTACCCTATGAAATCAAATTTAAACTTCCCTTATGACTGAGACATAAGGTGCAACCCTTGGTTTCGACCTTCTACTCTAAGGCCCTTACTCTCTTTAATATCAACTATCATACTTTAAACCAAACCATAAAGCACCACCCTTGGTTTCCACCCTCTACCCAAAAACCCTTGCTTTCTTTATGTCAGCCATCGTATTTAAACCCTAGCTCTTTGAGATCACTATATGTTTATTTTCTATTCATCTTCATATGTCCTAAAATCTAACTTAATGAAAATGCAATCTAAGTGATGAAAAACACCATTTCATCTCATTTTGATTTAACATGACTTCATAAGAGTTTCATGCCATAATATAATATTATAGATTATTATAAAAAAAAATTAATGTAAGGTGACTTCATAAAAGTTTCATACCATAATATAATATACATTATTATAAAAAGAAATCTTAATTTAAATATACATTAGTATTTTTTAAACTTATTTTTATTGTATATAATAAATATAATAACTTATATTTAATTTTAAAATATATATTGTTAAATATATTTAATATAATTTTAATTTTAATTTTAATTTTTTGTCAACCTTTAATATGGATGGATTTTTGGGTGTCTCTTTTTAACTAACTCACCCATTAAAAAGATTGAATCCAAATCACATTCTCACAAGACCTATACCTTAACCAAATAAATTAACTTAATATAAAACGTTTTATTACTATAATAATTTTTAATAATAATATAAATGATTTTAAATATTTTAACATAAATAATTAACCAAATAAATTAACTTAATATAAAACTTTTTATTACTATAATAATTTTTAATAATAATATAAATGATTTTAAATATTTTTACATAAATAATTAATAAAGACAAGAGTTTAATATTTAATTTATATATATATAATTATAACAGCTTTTCTCAATATAAAATTTTTAGTTTATAGAAATATAACTTAAGTGATGAGAAACAACATTTCATCTTGTTTTGATTAACGTGACTTCATAACAGTTTTATGCCATATATTATTTAAAATGAAATCTGAATTTTAATGTAAATGAATATTTAAAAAAAAATTATTTAAAACAAATAAATATAATAACCTATATTTAATTTTAAAATATATATGGTTAAATATATAATTTTTTATTAATATAATAATTTTTAGTTTATGTAAATTTTTAATAATAGTATATAAATTATTTTAAGTATTTTTACATAAATAATGATAATAAGTTATATTTAATTTTAAAATATATATGATTAAACATATTTAATATAAAACATTTTATTAATATAATAATGTTTAGTTTATATAAAATTTCAATAATAATATATAAATTACTTTAAATATTTTTACAAAACAACAACTATACACTATGTATTATAAGTTCAATGTTAATGTTTTTGGCTTTTATTTTATTTTTAAAAAATAAATATTTCATCAAAATCATAAAATGATTGTCTTTTCAAACCTTCCCAACTATTAGTGAATTATATGATATGTTCTTTGAATATAGGTTGTTTAACCATTTTAACATAAAACCTTTATTGTGCAAGTTGTAGTATGAAGTTCTTTATTATATGTATTTGTGTTAATTATTAGAATTTTTAGATCGTGTATTTTTGGGCCATGAGGGAGTCCGTGGTAACTCATTCATTGTTAATTGTGTTCAATATCATCAATTTAAAATTTGATTTTGACAATAAGTTTGTTGTGTTGTTTGTGATTGTCATGAAAAACAATGTAGCTCATCACCTCTTCCTATATGAGAGTAGCCAATTTCCACATTTAGATTTTATCATCTTTGAGGTTGAAAAACCCACTCGACCTAAAGGTAACCACTATTGGAGTTCCATTATTACTAAACTATAAAAACGTTTGTATCATTTTCATTCTCAACTTATGATTACTATACCATCCAATGAAAATCACTCTCTTAATATACACTCATAATATAATAGATAGTTGTCCTAATTTAATATTTGTTTGAAATCGATCATAGGATCCAAACCCACAACACATGTAGAAAATGCAAGTGTCCATGCATTCAACTCCATTACTTATTAGGTCTCCTTCTCAACATTTTGATATTTTCCTTATAGAATGTATACAATTTTATACTTTCAAGACTAAAATGATCTTTCCAACCATACCACCAACAACTTAGAATCACCATACCTTGTGAAATCCCTAACATTACACTAAATGCAAGAGTCACTATTCTCTACCTTGCATGAATCTTAGCATAGCTAATCAATCTTCTACTAAGCCCACTTCTGTGAGAAACCTTCGACAATAAATAATGAAATGTATGATATCACATAAATAACAGAGCAAAGAAGGAATTTATTGATCGTAGGACACTTCGAGGGGGAAACCTCCTTTGAGCAAGCTCAATAAAAATAACTCGTGGATTCCTTCACTGGCCTCAACACGTACTTATATACTAAGTCTAATTAGAACAACTATTGCTCCCCATGAATGTGGGATAATACAATATACTCACGGGATGACTTACAAAGCATATGCGTCCAACAACAATATACTAACGAAGTAAAGAGAAGGGTTGACACAGGTTCCTAATATCCCCTCCCTCGTAGAAAATATTTGTACCCATAGGTTTAGATGTGGAAATTATTGTTGAATCTGAATGAGTGGTTCCCATGTAGCACCCTCTGGTTGCATGTCATGCCACTAAATTAATACCTCTGTGATGGATCAAGAGAGAAGTTGATGAGTGCACCTATTGAGAATTGCCTCCAGTTTCAAAATGATGGATCCTTCATTATCGAGTTGTGGTAAAATGGTTTGTTCTGTGATATTGGTGCTAATAACTTTCTTAAGACAAGAGACATGAAATACTAGGTGAATGCGAGAAGAAGGAGGAAGTTCCAATTTATAAATAACATACCCAATCTTCTGAAGAACCTTATATGTCCCATATAACTTTGGATCAAACTTATGATACTCAGGATTTGAGTTTCATGGAGGATTTCTTGTAAGGATGTAGACGAAGAAAAACCATATCATCAACTTGAAAAGTGCGCTCAGAACAATGCTGATAGACTTGTTCTTTCATTTTGTTTATTTCCATGTGAAGGTTGTCTTGCAAAATGTGAAGAATCTGATCTCGGTTTCGGAGAACTGTGTAAACTACCTGAACTGGTAAACTGTTGGGGGTGTATGCAAGGAGCACTAATTGTGCTTGATCATAAACTACTTCATATGGAGTCATTTTAGATGCAGTATGGTAGGAGGTATTGTACCACCATTCAGCGAGAGGGATTCACTTTTCCGACTAATGTTGTTTTTAAGAGTTGAAGCAACAAAGATAATTTTTGAAAAATATGTTGATAAATTCAGTTTGAACATCTATTTGTGGGTGATACCCTGACCTCATCTCTAGTTTGGTGCTAGTGTTGCAAAATAGTTCTTCCCAAAAATGACTTGTGAAAGTTGCATCACGGTCTAAGACATTGAAAGAAGGAAGATCTGATCCATGAAAATTTGTGCGATTGAGGAGGTGGTATATGGATGGCTAAGAGCACAAAAATGACTATATTTATACAGGTGATCAACCACAACCAATATCACAGTCTTCATTCCATATTTAAGGATCCCTTCAATGAAATCCATCGAAATATCTGTCCATATCTGTGTAGGGATGGGCTACCATCTATTGAATTTCCCTTTTCATTCCCTTCCAAGAGAAGTTACGTCTTGCTTGCTCATATGTTTTGAGGAACCCATAATGCCATGCTGATGGAGAAGCATGGAGTTCATAGAAGACAATATGTTGAAGATATGTGCTCTAGGGAAGCACCAGACGACCCTTGTATCTCAGAGAAGCACCATCCCAATAGTAATGCAGTACAACACAAGGGTTATTGGCCAACTGTTGGATGATTTTAGATAATGAAGTGTCATTGACATAGCCTTTCTGAATAGATTACAACCTATTTGGAATAGGCATAGAAATAGCTAAAAGAGAAACATGGTCATGAAATGTGCGAGAAAGAGCATCCACCATAATATTGTCCTTACCCTTCTTGTAAGTAATCTCATAGTCATAACCAATGATTTTTCTAACCCATTTATGTTGTGTTGGGGATGGGACTCATTTTTCCAGGAAATATTTCAAACTCTGGTGATCAGTCTTGATGCAAAAATGATTCCCTAATAGGTATGGCCTCCACTTCTATACTACATGCAAAATAGCCATCATTTCCTTCTCATATGTAGAGGCGGATAAATTCTTGCCGAAAATAGATTTGTTGGTGAACTTAATGGGATGTTCATTTTGAAGAAAAACAACACCAAGTCCATTTTCACAAGAATCACTCTTAATAGTGAAGGGCTTGGAAAAATTGGGCATAACTATAACATGTGTGGTACACATAACGTGTTTCAGTTTTTCAAATGCACACTCAACAACATGTGTCCATGTAAAAGCATCATTTTTCATTAGAGCTCTTAATGGAGCTGCAATATTCCCATAATCCTTGACAAACTTACAGTAGTATCCAGTTATTATAACTCCAAAAAAACCACGAAGTCTCTTGAGTGTCTGAGGATGCATCCAAGTTTTCATGGAATCTATTTTGGCAAGATCCACATGAAACCCTTGTGTGGAAACAATATGCCTGAGATACTCTACTTCCTCCTACCCAAAAACACATTTAGACTATTTGGCATGGATAAGATGATCGTAGAAGTTGCAGTATAAGATCCAGATGTTGGAGATGCTCAAACAATGTTTTACTATATATGAGGATATCATCAAAGAATACCATAATGAAATTACACAAGTAGGGACGATATATTTTATTCATCAATGCCTAGAATATGGAAGGATCATTCGTGAGGCCAAAGGGCATGACCAAAAACTCATAGTGGCCATCATGTGTGCCAAAAGCTGTTTTAGGGATATCATCTTCATGAACCCAAATTTGGTGATACCTAGAACGAAGATCCAACTTGGAGAAAAAATGAGCACCATGAAACTCATCAACAATAGGAATCATAAACTTATCCTTGATTGTGCTGTGATTAAGAGCTCTAAATTCAATGCAGAGGCTCCATGACCCATGTTTTTTTTGGACAAGAAGAGCTAGTGAAGAAAGGAACTAGAACTAGGGTGAATAATACCTTGCTTTAGTAAGTCTTGAACAAGCATCTCAATATAAGTCTTTTGGTGAAGCGAGTAGCAATAGGGATTGATGTTGGGAGGGACACTTTGAGGAAGGAGAGGAATATGATGGTCCTATTGTCTTGAAGGTGACAATACCATTGGTTCAAAAAATACACATGAATATCAATCCAAAATTTGTTGTAGATCCAAGAGAGTAGTGGACACCATTGATGGTTGCATATGAATGGAATGGATTTGAGTGATGACACCATGTGAATTATTCTTGAGGATATTTTCCATGTAATGTGAAATGATGATGCTAAGAGACCCTGGTTTTAATCCATTCGATGTTTGTTTTTTTCCCATTGATTGAAAACTACATCCAAATTTCAGCAAAATCCTATAAGATGGGTCTAAGTGTGTGTAACCATTGAGCACCCAAAACCACATCACATCCACCTAAGGGAAAGGAAAACATGTCGGAGCGCAAGTTATAATCTCCAATAGAAATATGCACATTATGACACTTCCCCTTGCAAGGTAAGGTTCCCCCATTGGAAATCATGAATTCAAACCTGGAGTAAGGATGGACAAAACAATAATCTTGTTTGGGGATCTGAGGGTCAATGAAGTTATGAAAGATACCAGAATCAATGAGTACTGTAAGAGGGAGATTATTAAATAAACCCTTGACCCGCTTGGTTTGTGGGGTGGTGACTCCAAACAATGCATGGAGAGATATATTTGGGTGGTCGTCTTGAGAAGGAGGGTCAACTAGCGGTCACTAAATGTCGACCTGATCATCTACTGGATCTTGATCAACTTCACAAGTTTCAAGTGAAGGTGGAGAATCCACAAGAGATGGAGCTTTTAATTAGAATGTCTATGTCCTCAGGTGAATTTCTCATCATAATTATAACAAAGACCTTTTTCTCTACATTCCCACGTTTGGGCTTCAGACAAATGCTTGATAGGAGTGGTTGTAGGAGCTAGCGTGATTGAAGGTCATTGGGAAACCATATTTACGAATGGAACAAAAGTGGATTTGGAGCATTGTTAAGCTATGATCTTGTCCTCCAAAAACTTAGCCAACCATAAGGATTCCATCATTGTGATAGGACATAAAAAAATTTCATGTCCCCAATTAAATAATTTCCAAATAAGACTATTTCCAAATAATGTTTCACTAACCTATTAGTTCCCTAGGTTGAGATCGAGACATAAATTTTGTAATAAGGGGATATGGGAACCAAGAGGACTTTATTTTACCATATTCACATCTAAATCAGTCACATAAATGATAAATTCTAAGAAAATAAGGTGGCATGGGTTCATGAATACACTTGGAAGCTTGTGAAGTCTTTCGGTGACTAGATTGCACGGTGAGTGTTCACTCTCCCTGGAAGCTTGGCATTTTGGAAAGCTTTTGCTTGTCCATTGCACGGTGAGTGTTCACTCTCCCTGCTTGTGAACCAATTTCAAGGGAGTTGGATTCCTTTCCAAGTTGGCTGATGGAGAGGCCGTTTATACCTCTCATTGGAGATTAATTAAGGATTTTTATTTTCAGGTTTGAGTTCCATACATTGGAATTATTATCTATCTTCCTATTATCTCATTTTTCTTCTCCATTCCCCCACACTCTCCTGTTGAGGGCACACTTGTTGGAGTGGTTCTTGCGCTTTAATGAGTATAGTTGAATCCCAAGATTTTATATATGATGTATGGCTCTTTAATATCATGTAAATATTCTCTGTAATTTGAAATATCAGAAATACATGTATGAAAGGTTTGCATTCCCATGCTCTTGAATAACTAGTTTTCATGGATTTGGATTCAATATTGAAGTAGTTTTATATCATATTTTTATGAGGAATTTTCTCTGAGTTTGATAATGTTGAGGAATTCGTATATTATTTAATGCTATTGAAATTCATTTCCATATACTATTCATCTCGAAATCCAAGAAACTCCTATGTGAAAAGCTTGCATTCTCATGCCATTTAATCACTAGTTTCCATGACTTTGGCTTCAATCTTGAAGGAGTCTTGTATTAGATTTGTATGAGGGATGTTATATGAGTTTTATGATGTTGTGAAACCCATATATTATTTTTTACTCTGTAATTTCATGTCCCTATGCTCTCTGGGTCACAATCCAAGAAATCCATATGTGAAACTCTTGCAATTTCATGCTACTAACTCACTAGTTTTCATGTATTTGACTCCCATATTAAATGAGTTGTATATGATAACTATATGAGGGGATTTATATGGTGTTTAATACTTTTGGGTCATAAATGTTTATTATGTATATGGTATCTATATTTCACATCCTAATGTGAGCCCTTTAACTCTACCTTTCATATGTCAAAATTGAGCTAGTTATGCAATTTCCCCATAAGCAATTTAATTGAAAGTTATCAAACGAATGTGGAACTCTATAACCAGTTTGAAGAACTAATAAAAATGCATAATTATATTCCATGAGGTATTTAATCAGTCTCCATACTTTTCAGGGATGTTTTTAAGAGCCCCCCTAGATTTATTTCTATAAAAAATGGGCAAATCTCTCCGATATATAGGAAAAATTGAAGGCGATTTTATCAACAATATAATATGTATATATAAAAAAATTGGTGAATATTCCATTTTATTATATATTGTTGTAAAATATTGGAGAATCTTTCATTTTATTATATAATTTTGTAAAATCTTGGCGAATATTTCACTAAGTTATAAGATATTGTAAAATCTTAGCGAATATTTAACTTCATTATAAAAAAATGTAAAAATTGGTGAATCTTTCAATGATTTATATAATATTGTCAAGATAGGGGAACAACAACATTAGTCAAATAACACGAGTCACATCATCAACAACAAAACATGTAGACTCGCAAGTTACAATTGGAAGGTGTTAGTGAAACAAAACTGCACTGACTAGATTCAGGGCAAGTGGGGACTCCACTTGTTATCTTGTCCCTTAATGGTCCAGCAGACATATGGGGACCTGAATCTTGACAAAATGATAAACTGATAGAGTCATAAATTATGCTCGATCTTGGCCTCCACTAGCCAATTATGGTCATGGAGGCTAATACAATTATGCATTGTAATTATTCCAATTGATTATTACATTAGATGAATGTTGGTCCTGTGCCAATAGGTATCCTACGATCAATGCATAGGAACCTAGTGCATAGGCCAATTTTCTCTTCTCTTAGCTATGTAGATCCCGTTTATTTTTTTGAATAATGATAAATATTTACAATGAAAATATACAATCAGCATAGAATAATCGAAAAATTGAAGACAATTAATTCATGCAACTAAAAGGTAATAAAAGAATCTTTTCTCAAACCCTAAAATCAACCTTGATTCAAGCTACAAAAAAGGGTTAAATTAAGAATCGAATGATAACTAAAAGCATTCAAAGGACTAACACAATATTTAACCAAAATACACACAAAATTTAAAAATCGACAAAATGATTCAAACAAAAGCAATAAACAAACCAGAAAAATTTGTCAAGATATTCATGCTAAACACCAACATGGTTTCATGTACTTGAATGAGCCCATTCTTGCTTAGAAAAAGTGTTGTCAAATTAGTTATTTATCATTTAATGTTAGGAAACTATCTATGTGAAGAGATATCTCCTAGGCCTATCTTTCTCACATTCTAGTGTCATTTCCCGTCACATACAAGAAAGAGACAATGTAAGAGATAAATATCAAACCACCAATCTTAAAATAAGCTGCATGAAGGTAATGTAGCTCAAAGCATCAATGTTACAACAAAAAAGTACAATGTAGAATCTATTTTTACCTAAAACAAAACCTCAAATTCATATATAGTGATCACCATTGATCAGCAAGGGTACATGGAACACCTAGACCAAAATAATACTCAAGAAGTTTAATAGTATTAGGATTCAGAACATGGTTCTCTTGCAGGTAAAATTTAGTCATTCAAAGTTGTCCTTGAGTAGTATTTTAGTAATACTCAAGCCTGCCATTGACCTTGTTTTGTTCAAATTTAAATTCAGACATTTTGTGTAGATCCCATTATAAATGACTATCCCCATGAGGATCACCTCATCATATTTCTCATGTAAATCCAAATTCAAAAACAAATACCTTCAATTCTGTCTCCAATCTGTCCAAAATGATATCTTCACTGCAATTAATGCATCAACTCTTCCATCTAATGTTGTGTTGTTGTTCAATAAACTAAGGCATGCCATGATACTATGGTTTATTCACATTACCAAGTTTCTAGCTGATTTGACTTTAAACGGTGCACCAAACAAAATCCTTCAACTCTTCCTGCTTTTGAGAAGAAATAACAACTTCCCTTAATTAGCACATAGTTTATTCTCAAGAATGTTGTTTCACTGATAAAGGAAGTCTTCAAAGAGTCCTTTAATATGCTACCAACAATCAAAACAGTTCCAAATCATGCTAGAAAACTTAGTGAATAAGTTCATAATTTCTGCTTAATTTTTAAAGTGCTTCCTTTAATCTCAAAGAATATAATTAGTATTACAAATGGCCTTTTCACAGAACTCGATGGGTGAACCATCAAAATATTCTAGAATGAGCACCTAGCCCCAATCACTTATTCATATGCTTTCAAGGAATTGTACCTCAGTGGGTGTCCTTGCAAGTTGCCACCTCCACTGCTGAACCACAACTCCATCAGTGAGTCTTATTCTAGTCTGAATATTAACAAAAAAATGGACAAGAATGGTCTTATTATTCCCTGAAATTCCTAGAATTAAGTTCTTCAGTTTTCCAAATTCTTTTTCGATATGTTAAACCATTCATTTTGAAGAAAAATAACCCTACAACAACATCACAAATCCCAAATTACCCTTAAATCCATAATCATGTGAGGGCCATAACGATCCACTTCACAGCCAATGCAATCCTTTCTACATGAATACTAGTCAGCCCAAGGCCTTCCGTTTCTCTACCAATGTTGCAACTGTTCAAGGAAACCTGTGGTAGACCTTGTTCCCCAAGTAAAAATTGTTAGAATACATTGTATAATTTAGCCTCTCTAAAAAGGAAAACAAAAAAAGTATTGCTGAGTGAATAGTGTTTATAGGAGAAATGTTCATAGTGATCATAGGAGTCAAGTTTGGTTATTCCTAAAGTTTGGAAAATATAAATTTTCAGAAATCAATCCCGTAACCTTTCTATTTACAATATGTTTCTTACTCAAGGATTTTTCATATATACCTCAAAATCATCAAAATTTCATTTAACTGAAATTGTATCAATTGTTAGAGAATTTAAAGTTTGAACAATCCATACATATGACAGGTTGTTGTAGTGGCCCTGAATGTACGTACCGCATATTAAATCTACTTTGGAGTACCAATGGTAGGGGTAGTGCTCAACACTCTAAATATTAGACATGATGCACACACAATGTCTCTCATTTTGAAGCATTCAGAAGCCAAGGTGGTGTTTGTGGATTACCAATTCTTGGAAGTTACAATAGCAGCAGTTAGGAAACTTTCTCAGGTGACATAGGAATTACCATTAATTATTGTGATCCATGAATTGAACAAATCTAGAGAATATTCTTTGAATGAATATCATAAATATCTTCTTGATTATGAAAATATTTTTATAAGTGGAGATCTAAATTTTGAGACTCGCTGGACTGAAGATGACTGGGAAGTTATCTCATTAAATTACACATTAGGAACCATGTCCAGTCCTAAAGGTGTTGTGTACAGTCATAGAGGTTCCTATCTCAATACAATTGGTATTATTTTATCATGGGAAATTAAGTCTAAGCATGTTTACTTGTGGACAACAGCCATGTTTCATTGTAACGGTTAGGGATTTCCATGGGGCATGGCTGTACAAGGTGGCACTAGTATTTGCTGCATAAGTGTAAATGAAAAAGACATATTTGATGCCATTGCTGAGAACAAAGTCACCCACTTATGTGTTGTGCCAACAATTTTAACTATCATTGAAAATACACCACCTCATGAAATAAGACCACTTCCTCACACCATAGATGCTAAACACACTTGCTACTTTTTCACCCTCAAATGTGAGTTATGTTCTCAAGTAAAAAAATCACCCAATGGTTGAAAATATATGTATAGAAGAGACGCATGGAACATCAACTGATCACTTCAGTCTAAGGAGAGCCCAGGTTTTCAAGATCTCCACTCCTTATCAACTATAAGCCACTAGTTTTATGACGGGATTAAGATCTGGCTACAAGGTGTTTTGCATCGGAATCCACACACATCGCTGCATAAGTTATTATTCCTAAGCAATCACTAACATGATGTTCATGAACATAGATACTTAAAATACTAGACAAATTGCTACCTTTTCATTCTTAAATATGCATTATACACTCATGTAAAACAATATATTAAGGAAAAGAAACACAACACATTGACCAACACCTCCAATCTAAGGAGACTCCACCATTATTGGTTTTCAAGATCTTCACTTACACTCCTTATCAACTATAGGACATTTTTTTTTGAATGGGATTAGGATCTAGCTATAGAGTGTTCTGCATGGAAATCCACATGAATTTCTTCATAAGAATGCCTAAGCAGTCAATGAAGTTAACACCCAGTATTTTACCCATGAGAATTTGCACATTCCAGTCATATACTAGTGACGCCATCCACATGTACTTCATTGTATCATCATAATCAAAACACTCATGGAAGCCCCACAACAACATCTGTGAAAGACAAGATTTGTCAATGAGCACAATGCTTATAACATGCTTAGCTCATAATAAGTATCACATTATGATTATTCCAACAAACATAGAATGGAAAATAGGTTTATATATTGGACACTAAACTTATAGTGTTATACATCATGCCATTATATATCTGAAGTCTTAGTCATTCAGGTTTTGAGCCTCATGTTTTCCTATTAGGGTTTCATGTTTTCAATCCTCGTATATGCAATAAAACCATAATACAAACACAGTTTAAATTTAAACACATTTAGTACCCAATCATATATAACATGTCAAAAGAATCCATATCTATGATAGTCGATGCATCATCCAAGAACCTACATCCAACAAACCTTAATAATAATGCACCCATTTAATCAATCAGAAATATGAACAGTAAATAAAAACAACATGCATTACTGCAAATGAAAACCTTTATAGAGTTATAGAACTCCTAACTAGCCAAAATGATTTCTAAACCAACACACCATTTTAGGACATCATATATGCAAAATTAAGCAGTGAAAATCATATCTATTGTACCCTTACAATCTCCCACTAAGTTAAAATTTTGTTTTAGCTTTAACCATTCAATCAAGCACTTAAAAGTGAAAAGTTAAAAGTAATAACCACCAACATTTAGAACTGACACAGGAAAAACTAATGAGTAGCCACAAGAATCTTTATCTCTTGAATATTTATATGTTCAAGTATCATGCAGTCAGTGATATAAAGAAGAATATCCAGATAATATAAATATCTATCCATGTTAGTAAGTTACTGTTAGTTTTTCATCACATTAAGCTAGCATTAAGATCTTAGGATCTTTTCACTGAGAGAATAACAAGCACAACAATAAAACATAAGCACATCACAAGAGACAAGAGACACAAAGAGATTTTCCTTAGGGAAACCATAAAGGAGAAAACCCCGCAACTTCCTCTAAGATAGAATCAGCACCAAAACAGTAAGAGATCTCCCAAAATAGCAGTAGTCTTCTGTCTTCTATCTAGTCCCAAAATTTCCTTCTTCAGTAGTGTGCCACACTTGGGAGAGAAAGTGATGTATTTCACAAGTGATAAATAGAGAGAATCTCACTCTCTATTTATATTCATTCGTTCACTTGAATTGCATTTTCACACGTAGGCTCAACCTAACAATTACTACTCAAGCCTACACCTTAATTAGTGTATAATAACTCGAGTGCCCCGAAACTTTGGGGACTTACCTAATGAATTGATATGACTTGATTACATTATTAATCCTCCCGATCAGAACATCGGGGCATGACCACATGACTCAAATACATAATAGAAACATCCTGGAATAAACATCGGGTTACAATACATAAGATACATAGAAGAATACATTCCGAAGTTACATATACATCAACACTCCCTCTTAACTAGGAAGGTATTCTTTCGACACAATTTTCAGCACTGGTCTTCTTCTCTGTATCAACTGGATCATCTCGTCTTCAAATCATCTTTGTCTTCAAGTCATCTTCGTCTTCAAGTCATCTTCATCTTCAATTCATCATCGGATCTGGATCATCTCTCGATCTGGATCATCTCTCGATCTGGATCATCATGGAACATCATCACTGGATTTGGATCATCTCTCGATCTAGATCATCATCGAAAATAATTACTGGATCTGGATCATCTCTCGATCTGGATCATCATCACTGGACTAGATCTGGATCATCACTCGATCTGGATCATTACTGCTGGATCATCATTACTGGATCTGGATCATCACTCGATCTGGATCAACACTGGTGCTATCTCATGATTCTTCTCGTCATAGGAAGTTCTACAGAGCCAGCCCTTTTTCATGCTGGTTGTAGGCCTACCCTCATGTAGGTCTTCGCCCAGCACTTATATCTGACCTGCTCGTCAGAAAGGCACGCCCAACACTCACATCTTATCATGTAGTAAACTACAATCCCATCAGAAAGGCCCAGCACTCACATTCACCAGTATGATAGGACACACCTACTATCATCTATGAAATGGCTCAGCACTTACAACCACCAGCATGATAGGACACACCTACTATCATCTATGAAATGGCTCAGCACTTACAACCACCAGCATGATAGGACACACCTACTATCATCTGTGGAAAGGAACAGTGCTCACATCCACCAACATGGTAGGACACACCTACTACCATCTGTGGAAAGGCTCAGCACTTATAATCACCAGCATGGTAGGACACACCTACTACCATCTATGAAAAGGCTCTGCACTTACAATCACCAGCATGGTAGGACACACCTACTACCATCTATGAAAAGGCTCTGCACTTACAATCACCAGCATGGTAGGACACACCTACTACCATCTGTGAAAAGGCACTGCAGTTACAGTCACCAGCATGATAGGAAACACCTACTATCATCTGTGAAATGGCACAGCACTTACATTCACCAGCATGATAGGACACACCTACTATCATCTGTGACATGGAACAACACTTACATTCATCAGCATGATAGGACACACCTACTATCATCTGTGACAAGGCTCAGCACTTACATCCATCCAGGTGGGAACACATCCTGCTCACAATGATGGAAGGGCATGCACTCATATCTGATCATGAGGGGAACACATCCCAACAATCATATCAGAATGGCCCCCAGTCCTCCTCGACTGAGCTACCTGGTACCTGACCAGGTGCCTCCATTCTCCTAGAGAATGGCAGTTGCCCTTACATCTGACCTGCTCATCGGAATGGCCAACACTCACATCTGACATGGAAGGAACTTAATCCTTAGCCATGAGCAGAATGGTTCATCCCTTACATCTGATCAAGTGGGAACACATCCCTCTATCACATCAGAATGGCTACTCAGTTTTTACACTGAGTGATCCTGGTAACTGACCAGGTGCCTCCATTCCTAGAATGGCAACTGCCCTTACATCTGTCCTACTCGACAGAATGGCCAGCGCTTATATCTGACATGGAAGGGAGCAACCCTCTCACCATGACAGAATGGCTCAGCCCTTACATCTGACCTGCTCGTCAGAATGGCTATGGATCTCAGCACTCATATCAGTCGTGGAAGGAACCAATCCTCTCACCATGACGGAATGGCTCAGCCCTTACATCTGACCATGGAAAGAACCAATCCTCTCACCATGTCAGAATGGCTATGGGTCTCATCACTGTCTCTGGGAGGAAGCCTCGATCTGGAGAACACCAAGTCTCTCTCTGAAGTACTCGAACTTCAGCCTAGCCAATGGCTTCGTCAATACATCAGCTATCTGTTCCTCCATCGCAACATACAGGAGCTTCACTGCTCCTCTATGCACCATATCCCTGATATAGTGATATTTGATCTCGATATGCTTCGACCTGTCATGGAACACTGGATTCTCTGACAACTTTACGCAACTCTGGTTGTCACAATGTATACAAGTAGCATCCAATGGGAGATCAAATATATCAGATAGTAGCTTCTGCAGCCATACTTCCTCACAACTAGCTGAACAAGCTATGACATACTCTGCTTCAGCTGTACTCAGTGCCACACCGGATTGCTTCCTGCTAAACCAAGAGATCACACCTGATCCCATACTGAAGCAACATCTTGAAGTACTCTTCCTGTCAACGACACTGCCTGCGCAATCTAAATCAACATAACCCTCCAGGTTAATATTTTGATTCGCATCGTACTTGAGTCCATAATCAACTGTACCCCTGCATGCTTTGCAACCATCAGGTGAACATGTCTCAATGTGTTCACAATAAAGCAAATATCTGGTCTCAGGTACATTAAGGACCCAATCATCTGACGATACATCGTAGCATCAAGTGACTCTGACGAAGCATCACTCAATAGCTTCAGGTTTGATGCCATAGGTGTAGCCAAAGCCTTGCAGTCCATCATCCCAAATATCTTCAGGATCTCTACTGCATACTTCCCTTGTCCAAGGAAGATTCCATCTGTACTTTGCCACACCTCCATGCCTAGAACAATAGTGCATCGACACATAACAGGAACATCACTGGTCTTCTTCCTTCAACCTTGAAGCAAAGGTTGGAGTCCAATTTACTCTCAGTAAAGCCTAGAGTCATCAGTAATATGCCCATCCTATTGTACCATGTCGAACCTCAAGATATTCTGTAGTCACTCCCTCTGAAACGGAGCATCATACTCCCTCTGTCTCCTGTACTCTATGCACTGAAACATTCTGTACCGAAATGACAAGTAGCTTCCTATGCTACTAATATTCTATGTGACCATCTAGTGTATAGACTTACATCTTCAACCTTGTAGCAAAGGTTAAGATCTTCATCAGGCTCATCATGTATGTGTTTAAACTCTCACTGGCTGCAAATGTCTCTTCGTAGTCTAGGCCTTCTTTTCATGAGAAGCCTCGTGCTACGAATCTTGCTTTGTATCCCACGATGTTTCCATCTACTGCATGATGGAACTATGAACTTCTCTTCAGATCTCGATAATATGCCCTGACCTCATTCTTCTTGAACTGGTCTTCCATTTCTTATTAGTTACTTCTTCATGGCTGGAAGGTTCTGCATTAATGATGTCACTGCACTTGTCATATTATTCTTTGTCTTTGAACTGTCGTCACTTGTTCTTCGGAACAAGTATTCATTCTTCTTTGCTTGTAGGTGATTATGTATGCGATCTTTCCTACAAGTCAAATGCATTTGTATGGTTAGAAACATTTCATAAGGAATATTCATACTGGCAAGTTACTATGCATAAGTATATGATCATGCAACTACTTTAGCCAATACAACATTCATCCATATCTCACTGAAACTTTCTAGATGCCTTCCATCTCTACCAGGACAACATTGAGATTGTGCACTAATCCAATATGTCAGCAAAGAGGTTTCATTCTAGATAAGTAGAAATGGAGAATTTGTATAGCACCATGAGCTACTTACCCATCACATTCATATTAGTAGTATACTTTCATTAATGCAAACATCCTATCATGCATAATACAATAACTAAATATAAACAAATGCATAACAAAACAATATCATGAAATGACAATTGAATACTTATCTTTATTTGTTTCGTAGGTATACTGCTTCTTGATCCTTCAGCTTCATCGTCTTCTTCATTCATGGTTGTATCACAGATCCTGGGTGCTTCTGCTTCTGCTTCTTCAGGTTCTTCAGTAGGTTTCTTTATGAATTTGTTGTAAGCTATGTCTTCATCAAATGTTACATCCCTACTGACGTCAATCTTCTTGTATCCTGGGAAGTAGATTCTGTAAGCCTTCGAGCTTTCAGAGTAACCCACAAATATGCCCTTCTTTCCTGAAGGATCTAGTTTTGTTCTCTTCTCTTTTGGAATATGTATGTACACGGGACAACCAAATATTATGAGATGGCTGACTTCTGGTTTCTTGCCGGAGAAGACTTCTTCAGGAGTCTTGTTCTCGAGTACTCTATGTGGAGTACGGTTCTGTACATACACTGTTGTTCTAGTAGCCTCAGCCCAAAGATGCATAGGAAGATCTTGATCATGAAGCATAGCTCTTGCAGCTTCCATGATAGTTCTGTTCTTCCATTCTGCAACCCCATTCTGTTGTGGATTATAAGGAGTTGACAACTCCCGCTTAATCCCTGCTTCTTTCCATAGCTCTTTGAGTTCATTCGAAGTGAATTCTCCACCATTATCTGATCGAATGGTCTTGATCTTCTTTTCAGTATGGTTCTCAATCAAGGCTTTGAATTCCTTGAACTTGCTGAACACTTCATCTTTGTTTTTCATAAAGTAAATCCATGTCTTTCTAGAAAAATCATCAATAAAAGAAACATAGTATGCATACCCGCTTAGTGAGTTTGATGACATTGGACCGCATACATCGTAGTGGATGATTTCTAGAATGCCTTTGGATTTGCTTTCACTACTAGGAAATGTCTTCTTTGTATTCTTCCCTTTCGTACATCCTTTGCAAACTCCATCATGCTTTGCTTGGAATTCTGGGAGTCCTTCAACAGCTTTGCTTGCAATAGGTAGTGCTCTGTAATGCACATGTGTAAGCCTTCTATGCCAAAGCTCATTTGGCTCTACCATATCATGGATCAAGGCTTGTTCTAGATGACCCTTCAATTTGTACAAGCCTCCTTCTTGTTCTCCAATTACTACCGCATCATCAATTTTCTTTCCTTTTGGCCTCATGATGACTTGACCATCGATGAATGCAACCCGCATTCCTTTTGCATCCAGGGCTGAATTGGATAGAAGGTTCTTCTTAAGTCCTGGAACAAACAATACTTCTTTCATTGTTAGAGACTTACCAGAGTCTAGCTTGTATGAAGATTCCCCACTACCTTTTATTGGATATTGGTAGTCATCTCCTAGTTTCACCTTGTGAGGTGATTCATGTTCTGACAGTCTTACAAAAGATTCCTTGAATCCCTTCATATGTTTGGAGGCCCCACTGTCTATAAGCCAATCATCACTACCATGAGTAATGTTACCTGTGAGGGCTGATATCAGAACATATTCATCCTTGCTTGAAGAATCTTCACTTTCATATCTGGATCTCTTTTTGGATGGTTCATCATCCTCTGCAGCATCAGCATGATGTCTTCTTTGGCCTTGACCAAGTTCTTCTTGTGAAAGGCTTCTGACCTCGTCTCCCTCTGAAACTGGAACCTCTATACTCATGTAGGTGTCCAATCCATTTTCTTCAGAGAGACCATATACTTCCAGGATTGGAAGTTGTCAACTTTCGCAATCTTGTCACCAATCTGATGTGATATATCATATTGAAATGAGAACCTAAAATGGAAATAGCAAAGGATTAGATCTTACCGATTTGAGGTGTCCGTCCTTGTCCCGGAGTTCGTTGATCTAGGGTTTGTCCCAGAAACCCTAATTTTCAAAACTAGTAATCTTTCAGATATGATTGGACAAAAATATATATCTCTTCAAATGGAGCTGTCCAATGTACTCCTTTTCTGAAAACAGTGGAGGGAAGCTCCCAGAACAGGAAGCCCTAATTTTCTGATTTCTTCTACAGAATTGCCTGTTACTGTTTCTATGATATCTCTGAAATTACTAATCCTCTAAGTTTGAAATTTCGTATTGAGGTAAAATCACATGTCCTTGATCCAAATCCATAGGTTTCATTAGAATTGGTTTCACCATTTGGGATTTATGATCCTTTTCCCAAGGTGACCTGTTACAGGACTGTTCAGAACAGCGAAGTTGTACGGCATGCCACGTGTCACTGGTTCATCTTCGGAGTCTGATTTTCATACCACCAAAATTAAATTCTGTTCCATTTCTGGAACATCTTCAGGAATTCCATTTGGACCTTTGTAGCCCAATATATTGCAGATCTCCCCAGATGTCCTGTTTAGGGATGAATTCTAGAAGAGGCTGGAACCCTAACTTGGAGAGATCATACCTCCTAGCATACAGCGAATATGAGTCTAATTTTTTGAAAAAGGATTCATCATGATTTTATCTTAGGACCCTGCAAGTTTCAGCTTCTGATACTTCTCCAATCTCAGAATATAGCGACTGTACCAAAACTTAGCAGTTTTAGTATTTAGGGCTTCTCCTAGCTCAGGGTCAAACTAGGGTTTGACTTTCCCAGAGTTTCACCCAACCAAATTTCTTGATCCAGGTATCTAAACTTCGGTTTTGATGAGGAGAACAATCCTATGCTGGTGTCACTCAAAAATTACTCTTCTGTAGAAATCCCTAATTTCCACATCGAAACTGAAAATGCTTGATATTGAATTCCACATCGACAGAAAGATGCACCCTTCAATGGAGAGTCATCCTAGCATAATTTTGCTGAAAATATGTGGAGGAAGATCCACAAACTAGGAATCCCTAGTTCCTGTAGCTGCACAATGTCTTCTTCTCAGGTTAGCCATGATACCATGTTAGTTTTTCATCACATTAAGCTAGCATTAAGATCTTAGGATCTTTTCACTGAGAGAATAACAAGCACAGCAATAAAACATAAGCACATCACAAGAGACAAGAGACACAAAGAGATTTTCCTCGGGGAAACCATAAAGGAGAAAACCCCACAACTTCCTCTAAGATATAATCAGCACCAAAACAGTAAGAGATCTCCCAAAATAGCAGTAGTCTTCTGTCTTCTGTCTAGTCCCAAAATTTCCTTCTTCAGTAGTGCGCCACACTTGGGAGAGCAAGTGATGTATTTCACAAGTGATAAATAGAGAGACTCTCACTCTCTATTTATATTCATCCGTTCACTTGAATTGCATTTTCACACGTAGGCTCAACCTAACAATTACTACTCGAGCCTACACCTTAATTAGTGTATAATAACTCGAGTGCCCCGAAACTGTGGGCACTTACCTAATGACTTGATATGACTTGATTACATTATTAATCCTCCCAATCGGAACATCGGGGCATGACCACATGACTCAAATACATAATAGAAACATCCTGGAATAAACATCGGGTTACAATACATAAGATACATAGAAGAATACATTCCGAAGTTACATATACATCAACATTACGATGCCAAATTTTTTGGTTCTACTTTAAAATATCTTCACTCTCAACCTACAGAAGATGTTGAATCTACCTTGACATTAAAACTAACGATGTCTGCCAATTTTAGGATGCACTCAGAAGCTTTATCTCTTAAATCTTTCTCAATTCTAGCATCATATATATTTAACGATATCAATATGAATATCAAAAGAAAATAAATATTTAGATATTTTATTAAGTTCCACCGTAAAAAATTAAAATACATAGTTTTATGTTACAATCTCCTCATACTCAACCCACACAAAGTATTATGTCTACCTTGAAATCAAAACTAATAATGTCTACAAATATTGGGGATGCAGTCAGAAATGATGGAAGGAAAAAGATAATGCAAAACAGAAAGGACAGAGGGTTTGATATTTGATAGAAATATTGGCAATTCCCAAAAAACAAAGATACATAACTTCCAAGAAGTATGGCATTCAATTAATCACTGAATATGCAGTCAAATTCAATCATTAAATCGAAATTTGCTCATATAATACAAAACAACAAAGTATAATTTATTTAATGCAATCGGGCTATCTTTTCAATTTCAAAACTACACGTTTTTCAAAACATACTTAATCCATTTCCATAATTTCATTATGGTCTTTATTTAATTCCGTAGGAACAGAACGAACAAGCTTCTTCTTTCCAACAGAAAATACTTCAAATCCACTACCCAGTGCCTGAAAACACTTAGCAAAGGTTTATAAGCCACAACAATTCACCTTATGGTATAACATAATACTGGGTGCTAGGGAACATTGTACCAGATGGACATTTTACCTCATGGAATCCTATTTTTCTAAATGTGCATTATAATTCAAATACTAATTTCTCCAGTTAAATAGGTATATTGATTTTCAAAATATCTCACAAATATTACTAATATTTTCATTACAAGCATAGTAAAACTTGAAGGAGTTTACAAAAAATATCCTATATAAAGAAGCTATGGGTGCATTCTATGACACAAGAACATTTCTTTTGACATAAAGTATTCCAACTCATAAACCACGCACCTTCGTCAGTTCATTCCTCCTCTCACCTATTTCTCATCCCTCAAGATAACCTCAGCCAAATATGACCTTCTCTCCACATCAATTTGGGATATTGATCTTGACTCTTACCTCCATTCCATCTACCTGGCCACCCACACCCCCACACCTGGCTTCTACTCAATGAACCATTTGTTCAACCAGGAGTACAAACTCCATCACAAGCATCTCAGCTCACTTTGAAACATGCCCCCCCCCCCCTATTTCCCCACCTTCATAGATCCTATATTTGCCTCCTCTATCATAGAAAATAGACATTCCTTTCCTTGCAGAGACAAAAGCTCTGTGTAGCACTTTGTTGTTCTCCCAAAACCTTTTGGTGCACCCTTTCTCTAGGCATACTACTCTCCACCCAGACTTAGACCTGCAATGCATGTTCTCTCATACAATATTCCTTTATGATTTCCCTACATAGGCCCCTATCTGTATCACCTCCACTCATCTCTTCCCATCTTTTCTCATCTAATGACATCAAGCGATCAGTCAGGGTCATGAGCACTCACGCGACAATTGATGAGGAATAATTCCAAGACAACTTCCTCAAAAAAGGTATTCACTCCTTCAACTCTCACATTGTTGATCTATTTAATAATGTTGTTTGTTCTAGTTTACCCAAGCTTAGTCACTCAAATCTGAATAATTACAAAACCATCATAAGGGCACACATTCTCCAAGCTTTGCACTATAGTTCTTCATTTATGGCTTTTAAACAAACTTGAAAGGAGGTGACTAATGGCCAAAGGACATGCAAATTTATGCTTGGAGTACCATACTACAAACCATATTTTGACACACACATCCATTACTGAGGAGGTTCACAAATAGTATATATCAAAAGGGGGTGTGTTTCTAAGTCTGTAAGGAAGTAATGTTACAGTCCTTATGATGGGATTTTAAAGGAGGTGTGCTCCCAGATATGTGCAACTTAAGTACCCTTTGTGAAAAAGGGATTTCAATCCATCGATCATAGATTCAAAATAATTGATATAAGGGCATTCTTGTTGTTGATTTCATATCGTCCTCTGAAGAAGAGTAATAGAATGCTCTTACTCTGATAAAGAGGAATTTATGAAAGATTTGCAGTAGATCTAAGGTAATATTTCTGCCCATATCTTGTCATTATTCTCAAGAAAAATGATGGTAAAACCAGTGATAACCCTTCAGTTATAGCCTGTAGCATTCATGTTTTGAAGGCAAGTAAAAGACATGATGGTACAACATTTTGACATCTCCCACTGCATTCGAATTAAAGGGTGATCTTTCAAAGAAAAACATAATTGATTATGATTTTATAGGTGCTGACCTATGTTGATTTGAGGATGAACATATATATATATATATATATATATATATATATATATACCGATAGGTCATGAGTTAAGGGGTCATCTTTATGGGGTTTATGATGGGCATGTGTTTTGCTACCTTTAAGGAGCTCTGGTCTATTAACTAGCACAATAAAGAACAATTAAAAGCTTTTTTAAAGAAATTTCACAGTCCACACTGCTGTAAGATGAAACAAGGAAAAATATAGTCCAGATCATAGTTTTCAAAGGAAACCAAGGGTTGTTGTAGCTGGGAGTGTCCTCTAAGAATCCTGACTTGTATTTACAGCAGTTCAAAATCAAAACTTATGGTAGAGTCCAGCCTGTTGGAGTTTGTTTGGAATGGAGATTGTGCATGGGGAACCCTTGCTATTGTTTAGGAACAATTTATTTACAATGGAATTATCACATTATACTGGCACACGTTCCTTGGACCATGGCACGTTTTTTAAGTAAAACTCAGGGCAGATTGGTAGAGTAGGATTTCTTTCTCTCAATCGGGTATACTCAGTCATGATGTGGCCTGATCGGGTGTTCTCTGACCATTGATACTAAATTCAGCTCAACCCTTATGTAAGTTTTATAAGGTTGTTACATGAATGATGAGTGTTAACCCAAAAAATCCCCCAATTAGCTCTACATGACCTACGCCACCCAAAGACATCGATTTTATCCTCTTTTTTGACCCCCACACTTTTGTAAAGGCTCAAAAAACATAAAAAGGGCTTAAAAACCCCTAAAAAGAGCCAAAATAGCTCTCAAAGGGGATAAAACCTTCAAAAGGAGCTTAAAAGCCGTAAAAGAGCTAAAGAATGGTCGAAAGGGGCTAAAGCCTTGACCAAGGGCTTAAAACCCTAAAAAACTCAGAAAAGGCTATAAATACAAGGGTGGGAGTCACTTTCAAAACACTCATTCCCTGCCTACCATTACTCTTCCCGTATGAGTGCCTTCAGGAGCCAACTCTCTCAATTCATTCATCCCTCTCTCTCTTTTGCTCCATTAGCTACTTCCCTTGTGTGTGAAGCTTAGATCCACACCATTCAAACCAGTAAGGAGAGGTTGCTCATTGAGATAGGGAATGGTGGCCCATATTCAATTAAAAATATTAGGTATAATGAGATGCATGTTTTGTTTATTTTTATTTGCAGCTTAGATGTATGTGTAGTTTATTTCTTACAGTAGATTGCGGGCTCTGCATTGATGATTAGTTGCAGGTTTATTTTTCTGATGGTTTGTTGCAGGGTTTACATGGCTCAAAGATAACCCTTCCTTGTAGGTTTTTCATTCACCAAAGAAACCCTACCCTTCCATCCTATATACAAAATGTAGCCATTTCTACACGTAGCCAGGGTTTTCCCTGAGCTACAGATTGGTGACCATACTGGGTCGATCCCACGGGATCCCTGGGATTTTTGTTTTTAATCTCTTGCTTACTTAGTTTGATATATATTTGCTTATTTAGGTTGATATATATTTTTCTTTCATTTTTGTTATTGTTTCGGCCACAGTACCAATTACTGTTGGCCGTTCTTTGATTTGCAAATCGTTCAACTATGGAAAAACAACTGAACCGAATTTCTGAAAATTCGCCTCTGTTTAGTCTCATTTTGTTCCTAAACAATTGATCCATTTGTGAATCTTCTTGAGAGTAGGGGTAAAAGGGCCCATTTGCGAAGTGGGTTTTCAACCATTTTAGGTAATGCCTCACGGTTTGATCACAATCCACCCTGTAAAAATAGGTCCTCTACAGGTGCAAGACCCATTTTTTTTACTTTGTATGAGCATTTTAACTTTTGGGGATTTTCTGTTTGGTGCTATTTGGACTGTCAATGCGGCCCTGCCACCACTGTCCAATAGCCTATTTCTTTCTGTAAACAATTTTTGTAAATTGTAGGTTAATTTGGTTAGCTATTAATACATATGAATCTGTTTTAAGGATTGAATAGATTACTGTAGGTTAAATTTCAATTTTTAATAAGAATTGGAAATTAACTCCTTTCCTAGCCCTTCCTCCTCTACCCAGTCATCAGCCTTTGTGGTATTCTAGGATAAGATGAAGGGTGAAGCTCGTATAGTAATAGGCACTTCACTTGTGATTTCTTTAGACCACTAAAAATGGGTGACCTTGAAGGTAGAGGGGGTGGTAGGCCGAGGGGGTCTCACAACATTCGCTTCCTCCCTGTTGACCAACCTTGCACTCGAAGAGTAACCTAAGGAGCTACAGATGGGCTTAGTCCCATTGTGTTGAGAGCTCAACACTCTTTCCTGGTCGAAGAGGAATACATGTGTAAGGAAGTAACTTAGTAAGTCTACCATAGTTCAGATTCATTAATGGCATGTTTCAAATTTTCTGTTCACAATTTATTGGTTTAATAACAATTTACCCATGTTGTAAGTTCTGTAACAAACCATAAAATCTCTGCAAAATATTCATAAACCATACAAGCAACCACCAAGTGAATAACATAAAATAATAAAAAATACAATGGACATGCTCACAACCATACCAAATAAGATAACCAAACTCAGTTCATGATGCTGATCCAGCCAATAAAATCTATTAATTTACACTAATTCAAACACTTGCAGTCCTTAAGGACATAAGTTCCTAACTGCCTTAATCGTGGGAATTACTTGGGATCATTCTGAAACTCATTGTGAGGAGTACCACAGGAACCCCAAAGTAGCTGGCTGCTGAGAGGAATTTCCAAGCAAAACGGGCAATGATCCCTACCGATTGACTAGAAATCCTGTGAGGAAAAAGAAAAGTGTTGTCTCCTAGCAGTCTTGGTGGCTAAGTGACCACCTGAAATCCAATAGGAAGCCACTAAAACTGGGGTCCAGAACGTCACTACCATATTTCACCAACTAATTTACCAACTAGACACAATTGATCCTCCACGCTCTTCCTCATGCCTAAGAGGCGATCCACCACAGTTCGGGTCCTTGAACCAACACCATCGAGACCATTGTCGACGACCCTCTGCACCGTCAAAAGGCCACACAGCCTCTAACTTAGGCTCAGACTCATATCAATCTAAGCCCAACTTACATACTGTACCATCTAGCCCCATGGATGGTGCGAACCTCGATCCATTTTTCGGAATGATCATTGGCAGTGGACTCATATCCATACCTCAAGTCAATGCCAATACCCTTGTAGGTTCTTTTAGTACTGCCATGCAGACTGTCCTAACTCAACTGCCTCCACCGGTACTTACCAGTCAAACAACCCCAACTGTCATACTTGGGGGCAGTGGCCCGTGCACTCACACTGTCCCACCTATCATATGTGGGGCTAGTGGCCCTTCCACTCACACTGTCCCACCTATCATAACTAGGGGCAGTGGCCCTTTCGCTCACACTGTCCCACTTTCCATACCAGGGGGCAATGGCCCATCCACAACTATGCCACAAGTACCCCCAATCACGTAGGTACATTATGTTCATGCAAGCCCCACCACCATTATTGGTCAGTCACACATCAACCTTTGCTCAAACCTGCCTGACTTGACTAGGTTAACTAACAACCCCATATATCATCAAACCTTTTGGCCTCCCATGCCAACCAAACTCCCCTCAGGCATTCCCAAGTTTGAAGGGAAGGCAGGGGAGTGCCCCCAAAACCATATCATGACGTTTCACCTATGGTGCTCATCAAACAACATCGTAGATGATTCAATCAAAATCAAACTATTTCAGTGCACCCTCATAGGTGCTGCAGCCAAGTGGTACAGTGAGCTACCATACTCCAAGTACCCAGAATTCAACTCCTTGGCCTTTATGTTCTTGCAATAATTCCAACTCTCCGTCATATATGATGAAGGAGTGGAAATATTTCTATCTTGCCACCAAAATACTGCGACCCACATCACCGACCACATCCATGAGTGGAGGCAACGTCACAGCTTGTGCAAGATAAAGCTTGATGACAGGATCTTCTTAGACTGGTTCTTGAAAACCTTGTTGCCACCTATAGCCAAAGATGTCGCCTCCGAACGTCCCCAAATAGAGGAAGAGGCCATATTGAAGGCCCAATAGTTCGACCTCATTTACGCACAGTTGGGATACCTCTATACCATCATTCTAGACACTCTCTGTGCAAGCATCTCCTACTAGGATGCGCCAGGGGCATCTCATGTTGCAGATGGCATCATAGGATATGTTTCCCACCAAACTAAACATCATGCGACAGCACCCATGATTCTTCTGCACCCGAGCAACACCCCTAGTGTTGCTTACCCAAACCAAACTCCCGATTATTCAAGAATGATATCTCAATCCGGAGCTACAACCTCCTATACACAACCTGCACCACAGCAATAGGCCCATGCACCTTCCTGGACAGCACAACAATATTCGAGACAGATGAGTAGATTTGTGGCACTGCCAGCACCCCAAGTTTACTATGCACCACCAGTGCAATCCACTCAAGCCCCCGCCCTAGCCTCATCGACACCTCTAAGACAAGTGTTTGCTCAATGAATTGTCCCAACAACCAGCAAGGACAAGGTAGAAACAACCAAGCTAGGAATCGGGGTAACAACCAACCCTAAAGAGGAAGACAACAACCTAACCCTCCTTGCAATGATGTCAATCTACCATCATAAAATAACCAACATCCCAATCCACCTCAATGTAATGCTCCATTGCGGACCAACCAGCCATGCCAACTGTGCAACGTCTACGAGCACTACAATCACGAATTCCCTTTCATGGAATGCGCCAAAAAATATCTCCAGGATGAAGCTCAGTGAGGCACCAATGTGGCAGCCCAACCTAATCCAGCGCCACTGGGCCCTCCATCGATGGTGCTCCAGAACCCATTACCAATCCAAGGATTGGTAGAAACTGTGCCTTTGCCCCCGCATGCTCCTGTTGTGCCCCCGCCTACAGAAACAGACATCCATCACCTACTAGCGATGACAATTTAAGAGATCAACCTGTAGAATAGGTGGAACCAATATGGATTCGCTACTGAAACCCCTGAAACAACATCAGCATCCACATCCAACATTGCCAATGTTCCTCTTCACCTTCCACCCCCCCTACAGGCCCGGGTCTCCCCTTCAAGTGCCTTGCCAACAACACTACTGCAAGGGCGCCAGTTAACTATAGTATCGTCGATGACTTGGCCCAATCACCTATAGCCATGTCAGCTCTTGAAGTACTCAAAACATGACCAACACAGCAGAAATCCTTGCTAGCTGCCCTTGGTACCGTAGACCCCTCCGACTCCAGATTAATCACATTTGATTTGGATCAAGGAGAACCAAGAATGCCATCAACCATCGCCTTCCAGATCCCATTGTCAATTCAGAATTTGGTTGTGCACCAGTGCATCATTGATGAGGAGGAATCCACTTGCGTCATGTCCCCCATCACACTAGGTCCCCCATCTTGCAGCCGTCCACCACCACATTCCGTGCCTATGATGTCCATCCCACCAGAGCCTAAGGAATCCTCCCGCACATCCCCATCTCTTTAGGTGGGAAGACCATCCTAATTGACATAGAAGTCGTCAACGCTCAGTTAGACTACAACCTTCTTCTAGGATGTAGCTATATGTACACGATGCAAGCTATGGCATCTACCATCTTCCGCTAAATGATGTTCCCTCATGATGGGAAAATCATGACTATCGACCAGTTGACCTACCATGATCCACAAGAACCAACAGCACCAGCTAACGTTGTTCCCACTATCGACACCACAGTCGACAGCACCACCACCCCCATCATCCTAAATGTAGGCCTAGGGTTGTTCGCTAACACCTCTATGACGGATTCCCTCCCCTTAGTATCACCACCATCTCCAGAAAGTGATACTGCGGGTTTGTGCATGCTATCATCCAACACTACTACACCACAACCCCATCCATAGCCACAACCCCATCCACAGCCGCAACCCCTTCCACAACCATAATACCATCAGCAGCTGTAACCTCATCCGCAGCCACAACATCATGTGCAGCTGCAATTGCCATCACATCCCCAAACGTACTCACTAGGGAAGTACTTGGGTTCCTCCCCACTCCACACAATTCCCTTCCTATTTCCTCCGCCTGGCATCATAAGTAAGCCAGTAATGGGCACCTTAAACTTACCCAACTTCACATTGGGGATTCTCATATGGTACCTTGATCCACCAACCCAACCTATGATGCCCTAAGTCATGTTAATCCCTATTCAATCCATTACGATCGAATCACATCCCCCTCCTGGCCCAAAAAAACCATCTTCTATGCATGTACCAGCCCCGACTCATCCAAAGAGGGCTAAGGGAAAAAACTCCAAAGCAGCAGCCGCTGAATCTCGACCGACTCCACATTGCGCCATGTGCGACATGCATGGTCATGCAACACAGAATTGTCCTGAGATTCCCATCATCTGCACACACTTAGATGCCATGGACATAACAGAGAACAACCCCGTGGTTGTCCTCCTGAGTGGGCCAACAGTGAAAAACAAGTCTTTGAGGACAAAGCATGCTTGTGCCCTTTGCAGATTGTATAGACATTACTCCCACCATCGCCAAAAGTTGGCCGAGTTTCTGTCCACCCTTAGCCAACTTCAGAAACATTCCCTTGAATCTGAAGTCACTGCCATTGAGTAGATCCACCCTTTGGCTGCTTCCTCGATCACCACAACCATTTACATGATCTCTAGCTCTAGTAGTCCGTCCATCTCCTCGCCCATGGAAGATCCACCTGATCTATCTCGGCACCACTATTAGGATGATGGGGGGATCTATAAAACCACCACCGGTTTTACCTCATTCCCTTTCAACCATGGTGTGGAATTGGTTCTTCCCATTGAAGGCCATATTTCGTCACCCTACCTTGCCAATGACCTTTGTCTCAGTAAGGGGGCACATCTTTTCGCTAAATCAGACGGTTGGCTCATGAAGAATCCTCGCAATGGGCTCCACCTCAAGAGATCCCATGCTTGATACCACCACCATGAGTAATTTATAGCGCATATATATATATATTATTATTATTATTATTTTTTTTTTGCATCATTTTTACCACGATTCGGTGACCCCCTCCAGTCGTTGTTCCGCTTATAGTCGTAGTGAGTCCATTCTAGAACTCCTTCGCATCATTGAGAAGGTAGATATTATCCCTGCACCTACGCCGCTAGGAGCCCACTGGACAGTGTGGTCCCCCATATGCACATGCACATAGTATGTTTCCCGTATGATCTAGCTACGACCATGCTAGCATACTGTCAGGTCCCCAGACCTGCCTTGAAGGTTGAGGCCTCTTCATATCTCCCTGGTTGCACAATACACCCGGGTTGAGAAACAAACTTTATACTGCCTTTCTCCCTGCTGATTCCTTGGGCCATTTCATGGATTCATGTCAGTTTGTGTGTCACCACATGAATCACACATGTACATTGAGCTATCTCCATACCCATAGGCCTCCATTCGGTCTATTTTTTCCCCGTGCACCATTGCACTAGGGGCAACACCATTAGCTGCTAGTCAGAGTCATGCGAAGTCTATTGGAGACACCCCTCACACCTTCGGGTTTGATTTTCCATCCTCTATCTTTTGATGATACCATTGCCTCATGTTTAATATTCAATTCTCTGGACCTATCCCTAGAGGTCACCTCGATTTGCGTACCTCCACGCAAGTCTTCCTCTGCATGTTTTGGCATGTTAACGAGCCAACCGCTCCATCCATACTTTAGACATTGTTCCGCAAGGAGGAACCATAGTGCCCATTGCTTGACCAGTTTCTGGGGCCACTTCTCAAAAGTTACCTAGGTTTACTTTCCCCTTTATGTTCATACAAATGTCTCTGGACCTTTACTTACATCATAGTCTAGTCTAGTCCATCCACTGCAACTCACATGGGTCCCTGAACCACTTCCAGGAGAGCGGATCATTTCTTTCACATAAATTTGGAATATAACTATCTCTATACTTGCACTCACACCACATGTAGTCCAATCTTTCCACCACAACTCAAACAAGACTCTCCTGACCTCTGACTGAGAGCTACCTCAGTTAGCATGCCTCTGCCACATCGACTCGCATGCTTTTGCCGCGATCTATCCCATGCATGTATTGGTATGTTCAAGAGCCACATTCTCCATCCATACTACATGGATGACCTTTGTACCACTATCCATTGTCTCGACATGGGGGCACCTTCAGTGCCTCCTCGATCAGTTGACCATACTGGATTTTTCGTTAAGCTCTTTTTTGACTCATCAAAGAATGAAAATATTGTCGAGCGTAGCTGCTCCCTTTCTCGCTCGTTAAAGTATAAAAATGGGCGTCTACATTGTCTCATTTATCTCCTTTTGCAGACTATGTAAACTACCATCTGAAAAGGACCACCTTGGCACATTTAAGCCAAGACTATTCCCCTCTGCATCCTTTTATGCTTTCTTGAGAAGAGGGGCCAAACTTTACGAAAAAGCTCACCATGGGTTGTCGTTAAGCTCTTTTCCAGCCTTCTCATCAAGAAAATATTTTCGAGCAAACTTGGTTTCTTTCATGCTCATAAAAGTATCTGAATGACTGTCTAGTTAGTACAGGTTTAACCTTTTCCTGCCTGATTGGACTACCAATGATAAAAAAGTCTCCCATCCCACAAAGGATGGGTGAGCTCTCCTATGTACACTTTTAACCTTTTTCAGGCACAGGAGACTATCAATGAAAAAGAGACCTAATTGGAGTCTTCTTCATGTTTTGAGAATCTCTAAAATTGAAATCACCATCGAGCATTTACTTTCTTGGGCTTGCTAAAAATCCATGAGATCGTACCACAACGATGTCTTTAGACACCACCGCATATATAACAGTTTGGTAGCATTCCCACTTTGGGTCGCCTTTGTTCAGAGTACTCTATGATGTGTCTTCCTTGGATTCCTTCAATACCAAAAGTGTCTACCTCCCCCAAGTATTTCCCATCTGCAGTTACATTCTTGGTATTACAGCTATGATCCCTTTCCCATGAGTCAGTTTCATTTGATGCTTGGTCCACCTTGCTGTCATACTCTGAACAAAGGAAGTTTGAGTCCCCCATGATTCCCTGCCCCTATTCCACCTCCCCCCGCATTCAGTGGGTCAGTCCTTAGATTGTCTCACATATTTCGGTTATCTCCCTCGTACTTCTGTTCAAGGAAACACCATTGCCTTGGCTAGTTGCAGGTCTCCCTTTGTCGACGAAAACACACATATTCCAGAGGACAGACCCAGAGGTCCCTGTATCTTGGTTTCATTAACTTTATTGATGAGTTCCTTGGACCACTTGAGAGGAGTCCTTAGTGCCTCTTGGGATGGTTGTGTCTCACGTACTTGACTCCAGCTACATCATCGCACCGTTGAAATTCGTACACGGTATTGGTCTGTGTAGTATTTGGTCAAAGACCCCGGATGTCACCTAACTATAACACATTGATGAGTCTATTGAGGGACCAAAATAGGTTCATGTCCCTTGTGATTTCCAGGTTGCGTTGGAGACAATGTTTAGCAGCCCCAACAATGCTTCTATATAGATTTATGATTGATGCAACATATTTGTACCACAGAGACTCTGACTCTCTGTCAATAAGTACCTACAGCTATGTACTGTTCCATATCTAGTAGGCCATCAATCATGAAGATATAACATTCCGTGAGAATGCCATGGGTCCATTGTAGCAGTTCTTCATATCAGTATTGTATTCAGCCTCTCATTGAGGCAACCACTATTGTAACAAAAGTTGTACATGATCGGATCTTGTATTATAGAGCTTAGATCACATTATTCTTTTGACATCATTACGAGCATGGGGATTCCCACTTCATCCATATACATGTCACACATTATTTGTATCTCACCCATTGATGGGAACCCATTAGCACTCCAGGAAAATATTCTAGGTTGTAGCTTGAAGATTCCTCATAACTTAATCTATTCTCTCAATTATGGGTAATATTGGGTCAAAATGAATATCTAACTCACTGAATGGTATAGTCAAGAAAGTCTTAAGTACATTCAGACAAACCAAGGCCTTTAAGAGCTACTGTCAGATAGTTAATATATAAATGTGGATGAAGATATTGAATTTATTAACCAGAACACATACACACAACCATATATATATGATGGGCCAATAAAACTATTATGATAACTTATGACCCTTTGCTCACTAATCAAATGGTAAGATGATAGTCACCAATGGATTATGTAAACATAGATAAAGAACATAATTTCAGTCATAAGAATAGAATAGAAATGTAAAAGAAGATCTAACAAATAACAATGAAAGAAGCTTGCATACTGAATATATTATAGAAAGTGTCTTTATCAAAATAGTAGTGTAGTCTAGAACTCCAAAATTGACCCTTTGTTCTACAGAAGTCACAGGCTTCATAGCCTTTACAAAACAGTTCAAGATCCTATAAAACTGGATCAAATATGCTAAAAATAGACAGTCAAAAAAGTTTTATGAAAAATAGGAAAGGATCCTATTTAAGGGGGCCACCTCCATCTCAATGATATTCAACAACTAAAACAAATCTTCATGGATTGATAGATGAGGTCGAAAATTCCACTTGGAGGACTGATAGGTCATCTTTTGCCACAAAAAATTGGGCCAATGTGCTGAAAATGGGGCTTAGAGATGGACTTGGTTCTCCAAATATGTGACACCTGTGTATAAACCAAAATAGGTTATTGTAGACTGTTTTGTTGTGAGAAAAACCCTCTCTCAAGTTTTTGAAATTCATTTTCATTTTCCCAAGATCTATATTTCAAAAACATGTGTCAAAAAGGGAAATTTTAAGATCCGAAAATTAGAGCTCAGAGATGGAATCGATTATCCCAATATGCAACACTTGTAAGAAAAATGACAGAGTTTATTTTTCTATGACATGTTAAGAAAAAAAACCTTCGACCGTTTTGCAAACTAATTCTCCAATCGCTCAGAATCATTATTTGAAAATGATGAATTTTTATAGTAAAAACGCCAATTTCGGTGGCTTGGAGTGCCCCAAAATTGCGGTCTTAGCTGCCGAAAGCATAGCTTTTGATGGATTAGAGACCGTTTTGAAACAATGCTTAGCCACCAGAACTTGTTTTTTGATTTTTTTGAAATAAAGACTAACTCCAAAGTTTAAAAAAAAAATATTTACAAGTTAGAACTAATTAAAATGAGCCTAAAAAATTAAATAAAGTTTTTTCTAATGACTTTCTACCTCTTAATAAAATAAATTTGACTAATTTATTTGAGGAGACAACAGGAACCATATTAATTATACCATAGTTTTGAACTATAGAAAGCTATATTTCATCAGGTTAAAAAAGTAATTTAATAGCACTATAAAGAAAAGATATCCGGTGTTTGATATGGATTCTGAGGTCTCTTGCGTTTAATATATAATATCATACAAATGATGGAAATATGGATATAATAAGAACATGATAATGAGTTAGTTGATTAAAACAAAAATACAAAATCGACAGAATTTGCTGATTGTAAGGAAAAGTTCTCCCCCTGCTATGGATATGAAATCAAATACAAATCTATTAATGTCCACAAATAAACAAATTAGAGTCCACCTTTACTAGCTTGCGGAACTCTGTTAGTGTGAGAGATATCACAATTATGGGAGAGGTGTCATCTATGAATAATTTATGTCTCTTTGTAAATGCAACAATAACCTAATCTTGAATTACGTGGAGAATGTACCACGCTAAACAAAATCAATTCTGATAGAGTAGAACCTTTTAAATACTTACTACAATGGGACCTTACTTAGAATGGGACATTTTAAAACCTTAATACAACGCCATTCTAAATCATGTATGAGCAATTTAGTATGAGCATAAATACTCTAGGAAGTTAACGAGGAAAATCATCTACCCCAATCTACAAAGATACCATGTAATTTATACTATGAGAGGAATTTCATCAGTTGCAATATCATTCAGCGTTTTTGCAAAATTGTTGCTATGACATGCTGAATCTTTATCTTCCACACACACACACACCTAGTTAACACGTGCACTTGCTCATGTATCCATTCTTCTAGTGCATATGTGTCACGTCCCCAACCCTTACTCGGCGAAGAGGACACGACTCACATCTAACAACCAAGGTAAACTAAGCCCCATGAACATAATATAAAAATGTATTTTATAAAAACATATAAATACACAGATGCATAATTAAATGTACATGATATATACAACAGAAGCAAATCATTCATTCAACACATTCATGCATTCAACATGTTCATGATAATTTCATAATAATTCATAAGTAAATATAGTTGTAGAACTTAAATACACAAGAATACTTATCTTTTAAAGAAGCTCGTCTCGCAATAAGCTATGTCGCTGTAATGTTCCACCCAACCATAGGCCAGTGTGCTCTTTAATCTCTCAGCAACACCGCCACCCCCGAGCTAGGCATGATATTTCCCAAGGAATAAGGAACACTAGAAGACTTCACCCATAGCCAAGGATACAATTAAAATTTAGTCAAGCCAACACAGTTGGGTTTATCAGACTTACACATGCTGTGGTTTACACTTATCCAAATTCACATGAGACACAACCAAGCCAATAGATGGGTTTATCAGGCTACCAACCAAGCCATCCTTCTAGTTGGGTTTATCAGGCTGCCAAGGAGGTGGAAAGGTTGATTGCTAATATAGTGAGCTCAACCCTAGAGCTATGAACACCCACACTAGATCTAGCCTGATTTATAAACAATTACACACCCAACACAAGGAAGCATCCCCTTCTCTGCTACACAGTCCCTCGGGCCATGCCTTCCCTTCCAGTGCTATTCAGGGCATGCAAAGAAGAAAACTAGCCTTCTAGATTGGTCTGTGAGGTTCTTTCACACACTAGGTTTATCAAGAAAGTATAGACTCTATTTCCATTCCTTCAATCAATTCAAATTCCAAACGTGGATACACACACAGTTATCTCAGTCCAAGGATTTGTCAAAACATAGCAGACACCAAGGATTACATACACACATAGAAGTTTACGGATTTCTAAACAATACCGGAGCTAGACCGATTGCTGCAAAAACCAAAATGAAAACATTGTTGGTATTTCAATACAAAGACAGAAAATCAGATTCAGGGAAATTGTGTTCAGGAAAACAACTAGCATACAGGACAAAACGTGAGAGAGAACAAAATTTTCGAACAGGGGCAAAATCATAACACAAAAACAAAAAACATGAAGGATTCAGATCGCTGGATAGGAGAAATTCCTGAAAGGTTTAGACTCAGAATGGTTTTTCTTGCTTGCCACCTCATGAATGCCGAATTGGTTTTCCAAAAACATTTTGTTCATTCCAATTTGAGTGGGAAGCTAAAATGCTGCCGCATGAGGGAAAAGTGGTTGTTTTTGGTGTTTTCTTGCCCAAGAAATTCAAAAAAACATTTTTACCAAAGTAAGGCTCTTCCCAATTCGAATTTCCCCACTCTTACAATCCCCCACTCCCTCATCCTTAGGAAAAATCATGCCCCCATCTCATTTGGTTGCATTGACATAGCCGATCGTGGGTTTTAATTAAAATTGCAATTTTTAACATAATGTTTAGTTGTTAATGTTCAGCTAGCATAAAAAAATACGAGTGGCCACACCTTAATTTCTGAAACATAAATATTAAATCTATGGTGGGTCTTTTTCCTAGCTCCACACCATTATGATTTACATAATTTATTTAAATGCAACGGGGTCAAAACCAGGGTGTTACATTCCCCTCCCCCTTCAACAACAATGTCCTCAGTGCTTTACAACATTGAACAAAAATGCTTATTGGTATTTCCCTCAACAATCCGCAGATTCAAACAAAAACAGATGTTCTAGTCGCATGGCATCCCCCAGCTCCCACGTAGCTTCTTAAGGACCGTAGTGCTCCCATTGCACCTTCACCTATCCTATTGCTTGGTTCCAGAGCATTGTGACCTTCCTGGCTAGGATACACCTAGGCTTGATTTTGAACTCTCCCTCTATTTCCACCTAAATCACATCTGAATTTATTACATGGTTAGGATCATGTACATACTTCTTAAGCAAAGAAACATGAAAAACATTATGAGCTCTAGTGCTAGTAGGAAATGCAAGTCTATATGCAACTGGCCCTATTCTTTCAAGCACTTCAAATGGCCCACAGTATCTAGGTGACAACTTGGAACAACTTCCAAGCTTCAATAAATTCTTCTTTTCGTTCACTCTGAGGTAAACATGCCCCCCAACACTGAACTCTTTGTTCACCCTATGCTTATCTGCATAGATTTTTTGTCTGTCCTGGGCTGCTTTTATATTCTTCCCGATCTTTACAACCTCCTGCTCCATCTCCTTGAGCAATTTTGTACCAAGCACAACCATGTTCACTGGATTATCCCAAGTGATTGGTGTCCTACACCTTCTGCCATACAAAGCTTCATATGGACTCATCCCCAAAGATGCTTGCTGTCCATTCTTATAAGAAAAATCTATGAAGTGTAAATAATATTCCCACTTGGTTGGTTTGTCTATCACATACATGCGAAGCATGTCTTCCAGTACCTAGTTAACTCTCTCGGTCTATCCATCGGTCTGAGGATGGTAGGCCGTACTGAAATTCAACTTTGTACCCAAATCCGCAAATAACCCCTTCCAAAAATTGAAAGTAAACTTGACATCTCTGTCAGAGACTATTTCCTTAGGAAATCCATGCAATTTGAAAATCTCCTTCATGAATATCTTTGCAATGTCATTAGTCTTATGCATAGACTTAACTGGTATAAAATGTGTTTCCTTTGTCAACTTGTCCACCACAACCATGATGGAATCATGTTTTCTCCAAGTCATTGGAAATCCTGTAATAAAATCCATGAAAATAACTTCCCATTTCCATTCTCGAACCAAAAAAAAATGCAACAAACCTACTGGGTGTTGATGCTCAACCTTCACCTATTGACACTTCATGCACCTTGAAATATATTCAGCCATGTTATTTTTCATTCCTGGCCAAATGTACTACTTTCTAGCTGTAGCAATCGTCTTCTGATATCCTGGGTGACCATAATATGGAGTTTGATGGATCTCATCCAAAACAACCCTCCTCAAACCTGCTGCATTTGGAATATAAATTATGTTCTTATAGGTAATAATTCCATCTTATTCCAATTTATATCCCTCATACTTCTTTTCAAGGATTTGCTGTTGCAACTTGTCCTTGACCTGTGCATACAATTCATCTTCAACAACATGATTAGCAATCTGCTGCCTCCAATTTGATTGGCAAACACTAATGGATGCCACATGCATTTCCTGCAACTTCTTGTTGAGTGCATGAGCTACCTTATTTTCTTTCCCCTTTATGTACTTGATTTCAAAATCAAATTCACATAAAAACTCCAACCTTCTCGCTTGCCTAGTATTCAGAGTAGGCTGATCAAACAAATACTTCAGACCACAATGGTCTGTCCTTAGCTCAAATCTTCTGCCCATCAAGTAATTTCTCCACATCTTGAGAGCATGTACTATGGCTGCAAGTTCTAGATCATGAGTTGCATAGTTCTTCTCGTGATGTTGGGAAATAGGGCAGACCCGTGTTTAAACCTTTTGTGTCACACCAACAAAAGACCCACAGTGTTGGCCCTTTCGGCAACAACCTGCGCACAGGTTGCAGTCTCACCCGAAAC